>CM034531.1:30015066-30104181 GCA_020002185.1 Paraescarpia echinospica | reverse complement strand
CATATAACATAGAGACGGAAGGTTGGGACTCTGACAGTGTCCAGTCTCCCCCATACACATGTAACATATAGACAGAAGGTTGGGACTCTGACGGTGTCCAGTCACCCCCATACACATATAACATATAGACGGAAGGTTGGGACTCTGACAGGACCCAGTCACCCTCATACACGTATAGATGGAAGGTTGGGACTCTGACAGTGTCCAGTCACCCCCATACACATATAACATATAGACAGAAGGTTGGGACTCTGACGGTGTCCAGTCACCCCCATACACATATAACATATATACAGAAGGCTGAGTGAGATTCTGACAGTGTCCTGTCACCCCCATACACATATAACATACAGACGGAAGGTTGGGACTCTGACAGTGTCCAGTTACCCCCATACACGTATAGACGGAAGGTTGGGACTCTGACAGGACCCAATCACCCTCATATACGTATAGATGGAAGGTTGGGACTCTGACAGTGTCCAGTCACCCCCATACACATATAACATATAGACAGAATGTTGGGACTCTGACAGTGTCCAGTCACCCCCATACACATATAACATATAGACGGAAGGTTGGGACTCTGACAGTGTCCTGTCACCCCCATACACATATAACATGTAGACGGAAGGTTGGGACTCTGACAGTGTCCACTCACCCCCATACACATATAACGTATAGACGGAAGGTTGGGTGTAGGGTTAGATAGAGAGAAAAAGTTGGGGTTAACCTCGCGAAAATTTTATGTTTTTGTTCCAGAGGAACAAAAACAAAATTTTCTAAAAATTTATACAACCACCTTGCCTTTATACAAACATTTTCGCGAGGTTAACCCCAACTTGACTGGACACTGTCAGAGTCCCAACCTTCCGTCTATATGTTATATGTGTATGGGGGTGAATGGACACTGTCAGAGTCCCAACCTTCTGTCTATATGTTATATGTGTATGGGGGAGACTGGACACTGTCACAGTCCCAACCTTCCGTCTCTATGTTATATGTGTATGCGGGTGACTGGACACTGTCAGAATCCCAACCTTCCGTCTATATGTTATATGTGTATGGGGGTGACTGGACACTGTCAGAGTCCAAACCTTCTGTCTATATGTTATATGTGTATGGGGGAGACTGGACACTGTCAGAGTCCCAACCTTCCGTCTATATGTTATATGTGTATGGGGGTGACTGGACACTGTCAGAGTCCCAACCTTCCGTCTCTATGTTATATGTGTATGGGGGTGAGTGGACACTGTCAGAGTACCAACCTTCCGTCTACATGTTATATGTGTATGGGGGTAACTGGACACTATCAGAGTCCCAACCTTCCGTCTGTATGTTATATGTGTTTGAGGGGTGACAGGACACTGTCAGAATCTCAGCCTTCTGTCTATACGTTATATGTGTATGGGGGTGACTGGACACTGTCACAGTCCCAACCTTCTGTCTATATGTTATATGTGTATGGGGGTGACTGGACACTGTCAGAGTCCCAACCTTCCGTCTATACGTGTATGAGGGTGACTGGGCCCTGTCAGAGTCCCAACCTTCCGTGTATATGTTATATGTGTATGGGGGAGACTGGACACTGTCAGAGACCCAACCTTCTGTCTATATGTTATATGTGTACACTGTCAGAGTCCCAAACTTCCGTCTATATGTTATATGTGTGGGTGATTAAACCCTGTCAGAGTCCCAACCTTCCGTCTCTATGTTATATGTGTATGGGGGTGACTGGACCCTGTCAGAGTCCCAACCTTCCGTCTATATGTTATATGTGTATGGGGTTGACTGGACACAGAGTCCCAACACAGTAGAGTGAGTAGACAGAGGGCAGTAGGTAGTAGACAGTGGAGTGAGTAGACAGTGGGCAGTAGGTAGTAGACAGTGGAGTGAGTAGACAGTGGGCAGTAGGTAGTAGACAGTGGAGTGAGTAGACAGTGGGCAGTAGGCAGTAGACAGTGGAGTGAGTAGACAGTAGGTAGTAGACAGTAGACAGTAGACAGTGGAGTGAATGGACAGTGGGCAGTAGGTAGTTGTCAGTGGAGTATGCAGACAGTAGGTAGTAGACAGTGGAGTGAGTAGACAGTGGGCAGTAGGTAGTAGACAGTGGAGTCAGTAGACAGTGGGCAGTAGACAGTGGAGTTAGCAGACAGTAGGTAGTAGACAGTAGAGTGAGTAGACAGTGGGCAGTAGGCAGTAGACAGTGGAGTGAGTAGACAGCGGGCAGTAGACAGTGGAGTGAGTGGACAGTGGGCAGTAGGTAGTAGGCAGTGGAGTGAGTAGACAGTGGGTAGTAGGTAGTAGACAGTGGAGTGAGTAGACAGTGGGCAGTAGGCAGTAGACAGTGGAGTGAATAGACAGTGGGCAGTAGGTAGTAGACAGTGGAGTGAGTGGACAGTGGGCCGTAGGTAGTAGTCAGTGGGCAGTAGGTAGTAGGCAGTGGAGTGAGTAGACAGTGGGTAGTAGGTAGTAGACAGTGGTGTGAGTAGACAGTGGGCAGTAGGCAGTAGACAGTGGAGTGAGTAGACAGTGGGCAGTAGGTAGTAGACAGTGGAGTGAGTGGACAGTGGGCAGTAGGTAGTAGACAGTGGAGTGAGTAGACAGTGGGCAGTAGGTAGTAGACAGTGGAGTGAGTAGACAGTGGGCAGTAAGTAGTAGACAGTGGAGTGAGTAGACAGTGGGCAGTAGACAGTGGAGTGAGTAGACAGTGGGGAGTAGACAGTAGAAAGTGGAGTGAGTAGACAGTGGGCAGTAGGTAGTAGACAGTGGAGTGAGCGGACAGTAGGTAGTAGACAGTGGAGTGAGTAGACAGTGGGCAGTAGACAGTGGAGTGAGTAGACAGTAGACAGTGGAGTGAGTGGACAGTGGGCAGTAGGTAGTAGACAGTGGGCAGTAGGCAGTAGGTAGTAGACAGTGGAGTGAGTAGACAGTGGGCAGTAGACAGTGGAGTGAGTGGACAGTGGGCAGTAGAGTTTGTAGACAGTGGGCAGTAGAGCGTAGACAGTGGGCAGTAGGTAGTAGACAGTGGAGTAGAGTAGACAGTGGAGCAGTAGGTAGTAGGCGGTGGGTGAGTAGACGGTGGGTGGTGGACGGTGGGCGGTGGGTGGTAGGCGGTGGGAGTGAAGTAGATGGTGGGCGGTGGGCGGTGAACGGTGGGTGTAGGAAGGAGTGAACCTTGTGGTGGGAGAGTGGTGGTAAGACAGTGGGTAGTAGGTAGTAGACAGTAGAGTGAGTAGACAGTGGGCAGTAGACAGTAGAGTGAGTAGACAGTGGACAGTGGGAAGTAGACAGTAGAGTGAGTAGACAGTGGGCAGTAGGCAGTAGACAGTGGAGTGAGTAGACAGTGGGTAGTAGGTAGTAGGCAGTGGAGTGAGTGGACAGTGGGCAGTAGGTAGTAGACAGTGGAGTGAGTAGACAGTGGGTAGTAGGTAGTAGACAATGGAGTAAGTGGACAGTGGACAGTAGGTAGTAGACAGTGGAGTGAGTAGACAGTGGGCAGTAGGTAGTAGACAGTGGAGTGAGTAGACAGTACGTAGTAGACAGTGGAGTGAGTAGACAGTGGAGTGAGTGGACAGTGGGTAGTAGGTAGTAGACAGTAGAGTGAGTAGACTGGGAAGTAGACTGAGGACTGAGTAGACAGTGGGCAGTAGGTAGTAGACAGTGGAGTGAGTAGACAGTGGGCAGTAGGTAGTAGGCAGTGGAGTGAGTAGACAGTGGGTAGTAGGTAGTAGACAGTAGAGTGAGTAGACAGTGGGCAGTAGACAGTAGAGTGAGTAGACAGTGGACAGTGGGAAGTAGACAGTAGAGTGAGTAGACAGTGGGCAGTAGGCAGTAGACAGTGGAGTGAGTAGACAGTGGGTAGTAGGTAGAAGACAGTAGAGTGAGTAGACAGTGGGCAGTAGGCAGTAGAGTGAGTAGACAGTGGACAGTGGGAAGTAGACAGTAGAGTGAGTAGACAGTGGGCAGTAGGCAGTAGACAGTGGAGTGAGTAGACAGTGGGTAGTAGGTAGTAGATAGTGGAGTGAGTGGACAGTGGGCAGTAGGTAGTAGACAGTAGAGTGAGTAGACAGTGGGAAGTAGGCAGTAGACAGTGGAGTGAGTAGACAGTGGGCAGTAGGTAGCAGACAGCGGGCAGTAGGTAGTAGGCAGTGGAGTGAGTGGGCAGTAGGTAGTAGACAGTGGAGTGAGTGGACAGTAGGTAGTAGACAGTGGAGTGAGTAGACAGCGGGTAGTAGGTAGTAGACAGTGGAGTGAGTGGACAGTGGGCAGTAGGTAGTAGACAGAGGAGTGAGTAGACAGTAGGTAGTAGACAGTGGAGTGAGTAGACAGCGGGCAGTAGGTAGTAGACAGTGGAGTGAGTGGACAGTGGGCAGTAGGTAGTAGACAGTGGAGTGAGTAGAAAGTGGGCAGTAGGTAGTAGACAGTGGAGTGAGTGGACAGTGGGCAGTAGGTAGTAGGCAGTGGAGTGAGTAGACAGTGGCCCGTAGGTAGTAGACAGTGGAGTGAGTGATGTCTGTCAGGGTAGTGTAGACAACTACCATCACTAGCTTGTGAGGATGTCTGTCAGGGTAGTGTAGTCAACTACCACCACTAGCTTGTGAGGATGTCTGCCAGGATAGTGTAGTCAACTACCACCACTAGCTTGTGAGGATGTATGTCAGGGTAGTGTAGTCAACTTACCACCACTAGCTTGTGAGGATGTCTGCAAAGGTAGTGTAGTCAACTACCACCACTAGCTTGTGAGGATGTCTGTCAAGGTAGTGTAGGCAACTTACCACCACTAGCTTGTGTGGATGTCTGTCAGGGTAGTGTAGTCAACTTACCACCACTAGCTTGTGATGATGTCTGTCAGGGTAGTGTAGTCAACTAACACCACTAGCTTGTGTGGATGTCTGTCAGGGTAGTGTAATTGTTCGGTCGGGGTGATAGGCGTGTACCACGATCCATTGCTTCCTCTTCTTAACAACGGAGACACGAGGCTGATGTCGTCATCGAAGTCATCGGCGTCGTGGCTGATAGGTGGTGGTGGTGGTGGTGGTGGTGATGGTGGAGTGATTGGGCGAGGGGGTCACTCCGTGATATGGGAGCGATCGAGCATACCGGCTTTGCTGCTGCTGCTGCTGACAGGGCCGTTCTTGTAGGCAGTTGGATCTTCAGTACTCTATGATACTCTATGAAATAAACCACAATACATGTACGCGTGCGTGCTTACAACACTTTTCAAAATAAGGCGCATGCGCACTTAACACATACTGCCTAGTCTATCGTTATTCTACAACATAACGCGCATGCGCACTTCACACTAATACCGTTATCTTATTCAATTATCAGCGTGCATACTTCATTCATCCCAGGCATTTTGTTTTCGGAAAAAAGTTTCCGGTCACGTCAGTACATTCACCGTTAAATCTCTCTTTACATCACATTTCTCTAATATCAATGCATCTCCCGTTTCCTGACTCCACACCGAACCTATACAACGTTTAATTTCGCGATAAGTCACGCGCAACAGATGTCACATTTACGTGCATGTGCACTTAACGCATTCTGCCTAGTCTACCGAGGAATTTGTTTTAGGAAAAAAAGTTAGCGTTCACGTCAGTACATCCTTCGTCAAATGTGACTTTTACAACGAATTTCTCTAATATCACTGCATCTCATGTTTCCTGACCCCACAGTGATCGTATACAACGTTTAATTTCATGCTTTTAACGTTTCGTTTATTGTTTGTAAAAATCCTTTGTTCTCCGTTCACATTCCAATCACGATAAGGCGTAGTGTCATGCGCCGCCACCGCTGTTTGACGGTGCGCACATTTCATACACACTTATGCAGTCACGCGCAATCGACGTTTATACAGCGCTCCGTACTTTTCAACCATGAACACACCAACGACAACAACCATGCATGCATGCATGTCTCTCATTTTACTACAGTTGTTGTAAGTACGCAACATGCATGCATGTATTTTACCGTTTAAATAGTAAGCTTGCATGCATACATGTATTGTATTTTACTATTTAAACAGTTGTTGTAACTACGCCTGCATGCATGCATGCATGCAATTTATTTTACCATTTAAACAATTGTAAGTACGCGCGTGCGTGCATGTGTACGTGCATATCTCTCATTTTATTTTTTACTACAGTTAAGTACGCATGCATGCATGCATGTATTTTACCGTTTAAATAGCACGCATGCATGTCTCATTTTATTTCATCATTTAAACAATGCATCATTTTATTTTACCGTTTACACAATGTCTCATTTTATTTTATCATTGTAAGTGCATGTCTCATTTTATTTCACCACCATTGTAATGCATCATTTTATTTTACCATTGTAATGCATGGTTCTCATTTTATCATTTAAACAATGCATGGTTCTCATTACCACCCTTTGTTTAAAAATGTATTGTGGTTTTATTTCTGCATATCTCTAATTTTATTTTTACTACAGGCATGCATTTTACCGTTTAAATGTCTCATTTTATTTCATCGTTTAAACAATGTCTCATTTTATCGTTTAAATCTAATTTTATTTCATCGTTTAAACAATGTCTCATTTTATTTTATCATTTAAACAATGCATGGTTCTCATCCTTTGTTTGTGGTTTTATTTCATAGACCGATCCAACTGCCTACAACCGACGCATCGTCGACGCCGACCAAGCCAACATGCACGGTCGCCCCATTCACCCACACGTCGCCGCCTCCTACGTGCGTCGTCACGCCGACAGACACTGACAGCTCTGACGACGACGACATCCCCGATCTGGCTCGAGTATTTCTCGTAAAGCAGGCCAATGGACTATGGAAAACAATCGTTCCTCACGAACTGTATCGTCGGGAAGGTTTCGGTTCCCCGTCGAGCAGCAGGCAACCCGTTGGCCGCGGCCGAATGCTCGCCTATCAGAGTAGCAAGCAACCCGTTGGCCGCGGCCGAATGCTCGCCTATCATGATGCTGCCCCGGAGAGCAGCAGGCAAGTCGTTGGCCGCGGCCAAATGCTCGCCTATCATGATCCACAATAAAATATTTCACTCACTACTCACGTTTTCACGCGTCTGTTTCCAATGCATAAACACCCTACTGAACGTTAGTGTATTTATGCATTTGATTTTCATTGTAATCCCACGACTAGGTGTATTTAAACGCACAACGCATTGGTTTCGTTTTAATCCTTCCACCAGAACGTTGTTTACCGTTAGCCAGCAATGCTGTCATCCAGGGGTCAAAGTCCACTAGAGCAGCAGCCGGCCGGCGCCTTATCGCTGCAGCAGCAGTCGTCGCTCTTGCTGTCAACATAGGGTACAGCGCGCCATTCACATAGGGATGACGGGGGAACCGTCGTCGACGTTTATACAATGGTTTTATCGTGGTTATATATTAATTAGCGCAATAAACACATTATTGCTTAAGTCAGCACGCTCTAGGTACGGCGTTGATCGCTAGGACTAAAATACTCTCTGCACTCACCGCTAGGTGGCATCTCTAGTGTAGGGGTAATCAATCATCCAATTAGTATCAAATTACAAAGCTAATCCGTCGTCGACGTTTATACAATTAGCGCGATAAACGCATTATTGCTTACGTCAGCACACTCTAGGTACGGCGTTGATCGCTAGGGGACGAACTAAAATACTCGCTGCACTCACCGCTAGGTGGCATCTCTAGTGTAGGGGTAATCAATCATCCAATTAATATCAAATTACAACGCTCATCAATCATGTTTTTTATAAGTAGGTTTCCGAAACTAATTAGTGTCAAAAAAAGCCTTTGATCTTTTTTTATAAGTAGGTTGTCGAAAACGATTAAAACGTTTTTTATAAGTAGGATTTTGAGGCCCAACAGAGCCTCCTATCTACTTGCCTGATGTGTGGAGAGAAAGAGAGCATCCTCACGCCTGTCTACAAAGACAAGGGAGATCACATGAACTGTCGTAACTACAGAGGAATCAAGCTGCTGAGCCATACCATGAAACTCTGGGAATGTATTATCGATCAAAGGCTCAGAGACATTGTGAGCATTTCGGATGATCAGTTTGGTTTTACGCCTGAGGTTGGAACAACGGATGCCATATTTGTCATCAGGACCCTATGTGAGAAGTACCGAGAGAGCAATAAGCCTCTAGACATGGTGTTCGTCGATCTTGAAAAGGCGTATGACACAGTACATCGCGAAGTACTATGGAGATGCATGAGGAAGCGGAAGATCCCGGAAGCTTACATAATAATAGAGCTGGACATGTTCCAAGGCGCTACCACGTGTATGAAATGAAAGCGAGGGACCAGCGAAAAAGTCGGCATTGGCCTTCACCAGGGTTCAGCGCTTGGTCCGTTCCTATTCATCTTGCTGGTTGACACAATATCTCAGGAAGTGTGCTCTAAGCCACCATGGGAATTACTCTATGCGGACGACCTGGTAATCAACGACACAACAGTGGTGAGAACCCAAGATAGACTCCAACGGTCGAACAATGTTTTGATGGACAATGGGCTGAAGATTAACGATGGCAAAACAGAATATCTGACAACAAGGGATACCGCCGAACATATATAACTGAACGGAGAAACCCTGAGGACCGTAGACCATTTCAACTACCTGGGATCAGTAATACATAAAGATGGAACAATCGACAGAGACGGGGACCTACGCCTGCAAGGCGCGTGGTCGAGCTGGGGGGAAATCCTGTACGATAAGAAGATGCCCTTAAGACTCAAATCGAAGGTGTACGAAGGTGTACGAGGTCATCATCAGACCCGCCCTAACGTATGGGAGTGAATATTGGGCAATGAAGACCAACAACAAGAGGAAAGTTGCCACTACAGAAGCTGTGCGGGATCCTCGGAATACCAAGGTTGGATCACATCCGAAATGAAGAAATAAGGCAGGTACTGAACCTCCCGCCAATCGACGAGGTCATGCGAAGTGGCCGTCTACGATGGTTCGGCCATGTGCAACAACGAGATGAGAACAACGTCATCCGCAGTATGATGACCTTAGCGTTACCAGGTGTCAGAAGAAGAGGACGCCCAAGGAAGACGTGGAAACAATAAATCAAAGAGGACGTGAGGGATGTAGGTGTCACAGTGGATATGACCCTAGATCGCATGGAGTGGAGGAGGAGGACTAGGCCGACACCTTGTTGATAGGGATGAGGCCGTCAATGTGAGCAATACTTGTATCGGGCAACGAGAGTATTAGCTGCGTTGCTCACGCGCACGCGCAGCACAATACACAGGCAACGCTCTGTGCGAGTAGGCGGTGTATTTCATCAAGTCACCACGTGCAACGTGTTTGCTAAAAACGATTATTTTGCATATGTGTTATATCCGTAAGAACAAATCCGTGGATGGCTTCATCACATTTTGTGCTTAAAGAAATGGCAGCCATTCTCATTAGACAATGGCCGGTTTTTTAATTCTCACTTCTCCACTTATTTGACCCGAAACATGAAATTTATGGGCTGGGTTTCGATGACTCGATGTGGCATTCAACGGACGGATTTGGCCGACATGAGGTCTACAGAAAATGGTCGTCAAAACCAAATTCAGCATATCTTAATAACTTCGTTGCATAGAACCATACTGTTTGTGTCAAAATTACCTTTCCAACAAATTAAATCCAAATTGAAAACGAATCATATCCTATCTTAACAAATGCTATGTACAATCGACATTCAAATTTCCGCTATTTGTAATAATGGCGCCCACCACTGCATATTTATGTCCACCTTCACAAGGAGCTATTAAGTTCAAAATCTAGACTTTCGGATGGGACAATTTTTAATATCTTACTTTTGATCTTCGCTGACATTCAAAATGAGCCATTTTAATAAGGCGCCCGTCTACGCATATCATTCCCAAATGTTAAGAACTGCATTTCCTAAACCCATACCGTTTATGTCAAAATTTTCGGTTGCGCCGACTTCAATTATGTAACCTTTGATCTTCTCTGATACTCACATCTGCCAATGTTCTTTGGTGATGTCTTTGAAAGAAAGCATAAGCGAGACGTTCAAGCCTTTCTCCTCGAATTCCAAGGAGATTCCAGAAAGGACAGAGCAAGTGGTTCAACAATACTATATCTGACACTCAGCCCAGTAGAGGGAACAAGGAGTAAAACATATATCATAGATGTCGGCATACCTTTGTTGACAGAGGTAGCACATGTCGGTTCCGTCAGATAGATGGACAAACTTGGAGAAGAACAGGGCAAAAGTTATTTCTAGTGTCACAACAGTCAATGTGACAATCCAAATGAACAAACTATGTACCTTCATTCGACATACTGAGAAAGGAAATCGCTTTCAAAACAGCAATTTTATCTTGTACAATTGACCTCGATGGTTTTTCGGCATGAGTTTCATTCCCCTAGTCACTGTCAGACAACGGCAATGTGTGTACAGAGCTCAGGGCCTCAACGCCGACACACGGAATACAAAAGGGAGGGCAGAGGAGCGCAGTTATGCAGTGGCTAGAACTTCGGACTCTCGACCAAGATAACCCGGGTTCGAATCCTGTGCAGCGGTGTCAAACTTTGGGCAAGTTCGTTCACTGTACGTTTCTCCAATTCACTCAGCTCAGAATCTGTAGCTGGCTATAGACAGTGGTGGATATTTGTGTACGAATAGTCGTCGCGCTTTAATTGCAGCGTGGATGAATACTTCCCAGAGAAGTCGAGATGGTTTTCGATTGGACAGGTTTGCCAGGGAGTAAAGTGTAATGCGCTTTGAGCAGTCCTGAGGAATGAATACTGCAATATATATTGATTTTGTGTGAGGCAACGATGCAATATTGATAGTGGTAAAGGGGAAATGGTAGCGCCCTCTAGTAGATAGGCCAGGGGTCTCCCTACTGATCAAACTGAGAACAACGTGGAAGAATATGTAAAGGAGTAATAGGGGCTATATAGACCAGTCACAAAGGAAATTCAGCCCCACTCTCTGGTTCGGTTTGATTGACTCAGTGTATCCTACTGGCTCGCCAATCACCCAAATTCTTTGTTCAGTTTTACGAATTATGTCGATTTAGTTATATTTATTATCATTGTTTTGCCCACCCTCCTCCCTATATCACTTTGCTTGTTTGTTCAGAAGCTTTTTAATTGACGCTTTTCCCTGTAACATAGGAGTACGAAGGTGGCGGAGTGACCTCCACCGTTACGGTGGCAGTGGTAAATAAAGTGCAGTCATGTAGTTAGTCATGTTAGTAATTAGATGGTCACAGAAGTTATATGCTTAGCAATTGTAGGTAATGCTTAACAATAATGTTGGAGCCGGCGTGGTTTAATGTATATATGGTGTAGTGTAATATGTGTTAGCGAATAAATGTCATTAAGTTGGCCTGTTGCAATCAACATTGGTCTGGTATCGTTGCTTTGCACAAAAAGGGTATGTGGCAGGGGCGCATACAAGAACTTACTTTTTTACATGGAGAAGAAGGAAGTTACCTGATGACTGGCCGGAGTTATTGCTGATGAAATAGAAGGCAGCAGAAGTAATTCAACCGCAAAAGAATAACTGCAAAATATTTCATGGTAAGGTGGTTACCACACATGGAGAAGACGTGCTGTGCTCATCTGACGAAAGCAGTTATAGTGGCCATTTCAATACTTCAATCAGGCGTCATGACATTCAGGGTGTATGAAATGCTGACTCAGTTCCCGTTAGTTAGCGGTCTCTGGCGACTGCTGAGTAAATTCCGGTCACGTCACATCCGTTGTTAGCGCCCCCATCAACTGGGACGGGTTTGTTAGGATGGGTGGTTTGTCGGGGACGTCTAATAACCGCCTCTTAGCGGGTGCGTGTGTGCGTGTGTGCATGTGTGCGTGTGAGCGTTTAAGGCTAGGACGGATTACTGGATGGCTATTGACCGCCTCTTATCGGATATATCATCGTGTGTGCGTGCGTGTGTGTATGAAAATATGAAAAAACACGGTAGTATACGAGTGCATACGTATTTTATTGACCAAAGATACAAGCCGATAAAAATAATGACGTGTCTTGCGAATGGTTTACCACTGCGGCAGCGCCGTTTGCTGGAGATTACCACATTACAAGCATGACTTACGGGTGTTTCACCATCACGCCAGAGGTCTGGCTTAAGGGTGTTTGAACACCGCGCATCGGCTCGATCGAAGATGATCATAATACCTTGTTGTCAATGAAACACGGTGCCGATCAATACCGAAACACGTCACAAGCAGCACAACCGATTTCAAAACTAGTGTCAAAACTATACAACCAGTACCAAAACTTCTCACAAAACAAATAATTGTGCCCTACAATCGGCGCCAAAAATAAACATAAAACAGTAGATACTGCGCATAAATCAGTGCCGAAACGCAGTATTACAGTGTCCCACCCCTTATCTCAACTGTTTAAGCCAATCAAACATGCGGCAATCGTTTGCCACCAAATCATTGCAGAAAGAATTCACAAAAACACCTCATCGGAAAGTCATGACAGCAAACCGTGAGATAAACGACACAAAATTTTCCGAAAATGTTTGACAGAGGACTCTGAATTCTCTTAGAAGTATGAGTCCATTCTGCGCAATGTTTATTAATGAAGTTGCGGAACTCGACGTGTCGCGGCGGCAAGCTGTACGAGCAGAAGTATTCGCCGTGTCCGTCGCCGTCGAGGTAGAGCGCTATCCAATGTCGGCCCAGTCCGTCGCCGTCGTGCGTGTTGCACGCAAAGGCCGCCGGGAAAGCGTATATCGTTGAGGGCAATTTGTCCTTGGGTACGATATCGCGAACGGTCGACTCGACATGCGGGTCCATGATGAGTAGGCGAGCGATCTGCAAGAAGTCGTTTTACATGACGTTGCGACTCTTGTCTATCTCCAGCATGGACTTGAACTCGTCGTAGGCGATGACGGTCATGGTGGTCGTCAACGCATCTTTGAAATGAATCTCGATGCGTAGGTTGCGTTTTTGTATCGGATGGATACAGTTGCAGACGCTGTCGCATGCGTCGGGTGTTAAATCCAATCCGAAGAAGGTGTAGCCGTGTCGTGTGTCGGCGCGAGACAGTCCGTTCCCTTCGTCCTGCAACACATTACTGGAAGAGGTGAAAAGATTGATATAGCTTCTGACAAAGAAATCGTTGTCGAAATTCGGTTGAAAAGGTTTGGAGGGTATCCGTCGTCCGTCCACCTACACTGCGAGGAAGTTGATGTCGTTGTTCTTGGCGTGGAACGGGTTCTTCTCGAACGACCTGCTGTAGGCGTCGTTATCGATGCACCGCAGCACGAGACGGGGTGAGAATCGACCCTTCCATCTGTGGACGAACTATGGGTGTCCAACGTAGGGATCGTTGTGCACCACCGCCTTTCGATCGAGGAGCAGGTGGTAATTGTGGCGAAGTCTTTGCCTGCTGTATGTAGGATCTCCTGCCAAAGTTACCCTCCTATTCCATGGAGAGATTGGTGTTGCTCTTTCTCTTGTGCACTTAACCGGATGTCGTAGCTGCAGGTGTTGCTCTTCCTGGAGCTCAGCCTGCTGTCTGTTGATTTTGGCAAGTAGATGAAATTGATGGAGATGAGGCCATGGTGGAATTTATAAAACATCTCCAGCCGAGCTCTTTTGCGTCTCCGTTGCAGTGTGGGACAGTCAAGGGAGTAGAGGATGGAGAGTAGTAATGTATGTCCTTCAGAAAGGATGTTGGATTTGGATTAGAGGAAGATGAAGGTCAAAAGTCAACCTGTTCAAGGTCAAATATCAACTGATGTTAGGTCGAAGGTCAATTGTCAAAATGGCGCCACCTGGCGAATAGGTGTGTTGAACAATAAAAAAGTAAATATTCTTCTTCTCTGACTTTTCCCGTCAGCTGGGGTCGTCGGTACGGCTGGTAATTTTCTCTCTCCATGTTGTCCTGTCCATCACCACATCTGCATTCAGACCCAATATTTCCTTGTCTCTTCTGCGTGTGTCTTTCCATCTGGTCTTCGGTCGTCCTCTCTTTCTTCTTCCTGATATCTCTGCATTTACCACTCTTCTCACTATGTGCTCCTCTTCCCTTCTCATCACACTCACACACCATTTCAGTCGTTTCGCTGTTATCTTTTTGGTTGCTTGTGTCACTCTGGTTGCTCCTCTAATATATTTGTTTGGGATCTTATCTTTCTTTGTCATTCCCCACAAATTCTCCTCAGCACCTTAATCTCATTCTTCTCTGTCCTTGCTTCTTGTCCTATCGTTGTTGCCCAGGTCTCTACCCCGTACAACATTGCTGGCCTGACTACTGTTTTATAGATCTTCCCCTTCAACTTCACTGGCATCCTCTTGTCGCACAACACTCCACTGCATTTCTTCCAATTTCTCCAAGCTGCACTCACTCTCTGCTTGATCCCCGTACCAATGCCTCCTTTCTCTTCTACGACTGTCCCTAGATATTTGACAAACAAAAGTCAATCATATCTATAAATATGTCAATCGGCAAATGACGTCACATGTAGGTCAAAGTTCTATCAAGGTCAAAAACGACGTTTCTTGTCATTGATAGCACTCGTGACCTGATTCCTGGAAAATGCGAAAGATGTAGAAATGACATGATTCTTGAATACGAAAGATGTAGAACTGAACTGATTCTTGGACAATACTAAACATGTATAATCTTGGACAACATGATGTGATGTACAAGCTTTACCACGAGTCTAAGTGTACACCCTGTAAACATTCCATATTGAAGACCGACAGGATTTGAACCTGCCACACACGACACGGGGACATCTTTAATAACACACCTTCAATACTTTAATATCATAGTATGGAAAGTGCACTACAAAGAGCTCTCAAAGGAAATCTCTACCTTTCAACCTATGTGACGTATGTACTAACTGGTTCACCTACTACATTACTGCGTAACTCGAAACTTGTTCAACGAGTATAGTACTACGTGTCTCGAAATTGGTTTAACTAGAATACACGTAGCTTGGAGCACAACCTGTAGTCTTTCCATATTGAAGACCGACAGTATTTGCCACACACAACTACGACACTCGGACATCTTAATCAACAAAGTCAAGGTCTCACAATCTATCAATGTTATGGTTTTTACATACGACACTTGCACTTACCTCATTTGTTGGCTTGTTTAAAGGGAATAAAAACATATATGGCTTGAATTCATATTATATTGCATCCTGCTATCTATTTCCATGTCCACCAAGCAAAAAAAATAAACAAATTCAATAAATTAGAAATTCCAAATGTTATGCTGTGTATCCGGACATTTTCGAATATGCATATTTTTGGCGCGCTTTTCGGGATGCCGAGATATGACGTCACATATGACCCATACTGGCATCAGGCCGACCCTTTCCATGCATTTAGAGCATGTTTACAAGGATAGCTTTCGGGTCGAAACGAGCGTCAAAATTTGTTATTGTGCGATATTCCCATGTAATACAAACACTAGTCATCATAGAGGAACAAGCAGTTATCTTACGGTTCCACATAAATCCAGTTTTATTCAAAACAATGAATGCAAATGGGCCTACAAGTCGACTAGGTTTCGTCGAGCTTGGGCTCGTTTTTAGAATAATTAGATCGGATGCAACCAACGGGAGATAATCTACACAAATAAATAATAAATAATAAATAAAGATACATAACAAACATATATTGTATCCAGCTACAGAAAGTAACATGTACAATCTCATAATATCACTAGAATATCGATGTATGAAGGAGGAGTTGTACAATTTATCATAACAACTTAAATCAGTCAGCGAATGTCTGTCGGTCCTGCTAGCTCAGTTGGTAAAGGCGTTGGTTCGTTAGGATTTATTTTGTAATCGGGCGACGCCGGTTCAATCCCGACACCAAACCATTGATTTTCTTTACACTTTTTGTTTGTTTATGTTTTCACGAAAGTAATATAAACCAAAACATTTTAATACTATGATGCACTGTTTGTAAATATAAAAAAAAATTGTAGTAATTATTTATTCGCCACAAAATTATATAACGATGTTTCAAAATTTTATTTATCCAAACAAATATAATGTAATGGATATATAATTAATTGTATATATATTGCACGGTAATATATTGTAATTATATATGTGAAAACAAATGGTGATCTATCTGGATAAATAAAACTTAGAAACATCGTTATATATGATTACCATATTTTTATTTTTTTGGCGAATAAATAATTACTACAAAAATATTTACAAACAGTGCATCATAGCATACAACATGATTTGGTTTATATTACTTCGTGAAAACGTAAACAAAAAAGTGTAAAGAAAATCAATGGTTTGGTGTCGGGATTGAACCGGCGTCGCCCGATTTCTAAATAAATGGCAAAGAACCAACGCCTTTACCAACTGAGCTAGCAGGACCGACAGAGATTCGCTGACTGATTTGAGTTGTTATGATAAATTGCACAACTCCTCCTTCATACATCGATATTCTAGTGATCAGAGTTTGCGGAGGTTATCGAGAGCGTTCCCAAGGCGCTACAGGGCAAAGCCAGACGACTGATATGATGAAACGTCTCAAACGAGACGTTGCGGAGAACTCATCCACAACGGAGTCCCGGTACCCGGAAGTAACGTTGTGGATCTCGTGAACGATATGTTGCGCGCGAGAAAGATCGCCGGCGATCCGACGGGATGGCGGGTGTTTGCACAACAATTCGGCGACATCAATCTATCCATGTAGTTGGTAGGCAACGAGACCAGGAAATTACACATTCAACAGGAACAAAGTGCAGCGGTGGCACCGGTGGCACCCACACCTTCATGACCGGTCGGTAGAGCACGGCGAACGTTGCGTTGGACACCCTTCGCGCGTCGACGAATGGAACAGTCTGCCCTACCCACCCCACCGTCGGAAAGACGCAAGGCGCCGGATGGATGAGAGAGTATTTAAAGGAGGAGGTCCGTCACGAATAGATAGCATAATGACCGTCATAGATCCATGGGATAATTGGCGTTGTCTATTTGCCGCTGGCGCCTACGCCGTATTTCACGTTGTCGCCGCCATTTCCATAGACTATCTGATTCGTTTTCTGAGAAAAACAGACAAGACTATATGCGAGGGGAAGGACGTTGTTGTATGTCTACCTGGGGCTAGAATAGAGCATGTGACTGAAAGGGTAGAGAAGGTATTGGGACATGGCAAGGGAGGGTCTATACTAGTACACGTTGGGACAAACAATGCAGACAAAGAGGGAACAACTGGGATAGATCAGAAGTACAGACATCTAGTAAGGAAGCTAAAGAAGACAAGATTTAACAAGATTTAACAAGATTGCCATCCAGAGAATTAACTATAGATGGCAGGTGGACAAGGAAGCCCTTTGGCTTATCGAGAGTCCAACCCTTTTATCTACATATATCCAGCCCTTCTGAGGTATGTGTCGATTTTATTTTAAACATATTCACCCTACTAGCACCCACACAATCATCAGATAATCTGTTCCATTCATTCACAGTCCTTTGTGAAAATGAGAACTTTCTCACGTCTAATCTACACTGCTCCTTTACTAATGTAACTTCATGTCCTCTAGTCTTTCTATCTTTCTTAACTGAAAAAAACATATTTCTATCAATATTTTCATAACCATTCAATATTTTAAACACTTCTATCTGATCTCCTCTCAATCTCCTGGTCTCTAGTGTTATTAAACCACATTCTTTTAAGCGTTTTTCATAACTAAGATCCCTCAGTTTTGGTATCATTTTAGTCGCTCTCCTCTGTACTCTTTCTAGCATATCTATGTCCTTCTTGCGGTATGGCCTCCACGCTTGTATACAATATTCTAAATGAGGCCTAACTATTGTTTTGTACAGCGGTATTATTAGTTCTTTTTCTTTATATGCTATATTTCGCCTAATCAATCCAAGGATTTGATTTCCTTTTGAAGCTGCAATTCCACACTGCTCTGAAACCTTCATGTCAGCACTAATTGTCAGCCCTAAGTCTTTTTCTTTTACAGTAGTACTTAGTACAGTTCCCCCCATTGTATATTCTACATATTCGTTCCCATGTCCTGTGTGAAGGCA
Source organism: Paraescarpia echinospica (assembly GCA_020002185.1). Lineage (NCBI taxonomy): Eukaryota > Metazoa > Annelida > Polychaeta > Sabellida > Siboglinidae > Paraescarpia > Paraescarpia echinospica. Next base: position 30,086,157 of record CM034531.1, on the reverse strand, counting down.
TTTACATTTCCCAAAATTGAACAACATTTGCCACTTTTCAGACCATTTGATCAACCTGTCAAGATCATCTTGTAAATGCTGTCTATCCCCATCACTTTTAATCCTTCTAAACACTTTTGTATCATCTGCAAATTTCAACACCTTGCTAGCTATATCATCGTCCAAATCGTTTATATATATTAAGAATAATATAGGTCCCAGTACTGATCCCTGTGGAACCCCACTCAAAACTGATTTCCAGTTTGAAGCCTCCCCATCAACAACTACCCGTTGTCTTCTGTCAATCAGCCATTTTTCTATCCAGTTAATTATACCATTTCCTATGCCATGGGCTTTTAGTTTAAGCAGTAATCTCTGATGTGGCACTTTGTCGAAAGCTTTTTGAAAATCTAAGTAGATGATATCTACTGGTGATCCATCATCTACCCACTTTGTGATATCTTCCAAAAAACATAACATATTTGTTAAGCATGACCTCGCTTTTAGAAACCCATGTTGAGATGGGTTTATCAAGTTATGTTTAACAAGAAAATCCACCATGTGATCTTTAATTAGTCTTTCTAATAATTTACAAATCACCGATATTAAACTAACTGGTCTATAATTATTTGACTTGTTTCTCGAACCTTTTTTAATTAACGGTATAATGTTTGCTTCTTTCCATTCTAAAGGAACCACTCCCTCTTCTAATGACAAGTTGAAAACTGTTGCAAGCGGTATGCTAATTTGTTCTACAATTTCCACTAGTAGTTTGGGTGGAATACCATCCACTCCAGGTGATTTAATTTCCTTCATAGCCCTAATTTTCTTAGCTACCATTTCTGGGGTTCTGGTAAACACTGAACTAAAATACTCATTTAGGTCTTCTGCCATTAAGAATCCTTCTGATATTATATTTCCAGCACTATCTTCTAGAGGACCGACCTTATCCTGAACTTTCTGTTTGCTTCGAACATACGCATAAAAACTCTTGCTGTCATGTTTTATATTACAAGCCAATTTATGTTCATAGCTTCTCTTTGAATTTCTAATTTCAGATGTAGCTTGGTTTAGTGCTTCTTTATAAATGTTGTAGTCTTCGTCATTGCCAGTACGTCTATATGACTTCCACATCATTTGTTTATACTTAATTTTTCTAATGGCTTCTTTCGATAAGTATTTCTTTCTAGTCCGTTTCCCTTGTTTTTTGAAGGGAACAAATTTATCTACGATGCACTCTATTTCATTCTTTAAGATATTCCAGCATTATGTTGCTGTCTTATTCTTCAGTGTATTATTCCAGTCTATCTTTGCTAAATATTTCCTCATTTCCTTATATCTTCCTTTGTGGAAATTTCTCCTGAATTGCTTTTTATTATTTCGTTCTGATTTTACTTTGATGGTAAAATGTATCTGGTTGTGATCACTACTTCCCAGAGGCTCACATAATTTAACATTGTCAACTAATTCATTCTGTGAGGAGAAAACTAAGTCTAACACATTCTCTCCCCTGGTTGGTTCTAGCACATGTTGAGAAAGGAAACTATCTTGTACTAAAACTAAAAAATTGTGGTCCTCACTACCCATACTCTGTAGAGATTTCCATTTTATATGCCCATGGTTAAAATCCCCCATAATAACACAGTCCCGTTTGCTCACTTCCCTTATAGCGTTTTGTATTTTTTCATTCTCTTCTATGCTTATGTTTGGACTTCGATAAACTAATCCAACCGTTAACTATGTTACACCAAACAGCTTCTTCGCAATCTGCTTCTCTGTCTAATTTTATTTCATAAGCCTGGATAGATTCTTTAATATATAAAATAACTCCACCTCCCCTTCTTCCTATTCTATCTTTCCTAAACATTACATATCCTGTCAGTCCCAATTCGGCATCTGATATATCGGTGGTTGCCCATGATAAGAGTGGAACAGGTTGTTCTCTCAGGAATGTTGCCAGTAATGGGAGGAAGAGGGGCATCATACAGAAACTGTAAGAGGATGGCGATCAACGCACTAGTTGAGCAGATGTGTGAAGAAGAGGGCGTGGGATTCATAGATTTATGGGGGTACTTTGTTGGGAGAGAAGATATGTACATGAGAGATGGCCTCCATCTAAGTGGAAAGGGGGCAGCAGTATTCTCAGAGAATCTGCTGAGATCTGTTGACAGTGGGATAGGTTGCATCTATTTAAACTAAATTCGCAGGGGGGACTAGCAGAGAAGCCTGAAACTGGAGGCATAGATAAAGACAGCAAAAATAATTCAGCAAAGAACAGTCTGGAAAACTGTTCTGAAGCTGGATATAAATGTGTTTGTTTAAATGCAAGGAGTATAGTAAACAAAAGAAATGAACTAAACATTATGGTAGAAGATATTGACCCTTACATAATAGGTATAACCGAATCATGGGCAACCACCGATGTATCAGATGCCGAATTGGGACTGACAGGATATGTAATGTTTAGGAAAGATAGAATAGGAAGAAGGGGAGGTGGAGTTATTTTATATATTAAAGAATCTATCCAGGCTTATGAAATAAAATTAGACAGAGAAACAGATTGCGAAGAAGCTGTTTGGTGTAACATAGTTACAGGAAAGTCAACGTTAACGGTTGGATTAGTTTATCGAAGTCCAAACATAAGCATAGAAGAGAATGAAATAATACAAAACGCTATAAGGGAAGTGAGCAAACGAGATTGTGTTATTATGGGGGATTTCAACCATGGGCATATAAAATGGAAATCTCTACAGAGTATGGGTAGTGAGGACCACAAGTTTTTAGTTTTAGTACAAGATAGTTTCCTTTCTCAACATGTGCTAGAACCAACCAGGGGAGAGAATGTGTTAGACATAGTTTTGTCCTCACAGAATGAATTAGTTGACAATGTCATGGTATGTGAGCCACTGGGGAATAGCGATCACAACCAGATACATTTTACCATCAAAGTAAAATCAGAAAGGAATAGTAAAAAGCGTAAGGACATAAGGAAATATTTTGCAAATATAGACTGGAATAACACACTGAAGAATAAGACAGCAACAGAATGCTGGAATATCTTAAAGAGTGAAATTGAATGCATCATCGTCAAATTTGTTCCCTTAAAAAAACACGGGAAACGGTCCAAAAAGAAACACTTATCGAAAGAAACCATTATAAAAATTAAGTATAAAGAAATGATGTGGAAGTCATATAGACATACTGGAAATGACGAAGACTACAACATTTATAAAGAAGCACTAAACCAAGCTACAGCTGAAATTAGAAATTCAAAGAGAAGCTATGAACATAAATTAGCTTCTAATATAAAACATGACAGCAAGAGTTGTTATGCATATATTCGAAGCAAACAGAAAGTTCAGGATAAGGTCGGTCCTCTAGAAGTTAGTGCTGGAAATGTAATATCAGAAGGATTCTTAATGGCAGAAGACCTGAATGAGTATTTTAGTTCAGTGTTTACCAGAGAAGACACTAGTTCACTGCCAGTACCAGAGGCTAAGTTCAAGGGGGCAGAATCAGACTATTTAAGTAGAAATGGTAGCTAAGAAAATCAGGGCTATGAAGGATAATAAATCACCTGGAGTGGATGGTATTCCACCCAAACTACTATTGGAAATTGTAGAACAAATTAGCATACCGCTTGCAACAGTTTTCAACTGCACCCATCCTTGAGGCCAGGACGAAACGGGTGGGGCCTGATCCCTTACGCACACCCTAGAAGAGGGAGTGGTTCCATTAAAATGGAAAGAAGCAAACATTATACCGTTATTCAAAAAAGGTTCGAGAAACAAGTCACATAATTATAAACCAGTTAGTTTAACATCGGTGATTTGTAAATTATTAGAAAGACTAATTAATGATCACATGGTGGATTTTCTTGTTAAACATAACTTGATAAACCCATCTCAACATGGGCTTCTTAAAGCGAGGTCATGCTTAACAAATGTGTTATGTTTTTTGGAAGATATCACTAAGTGGGTAGATGATGGATCACCAGTAGATATCATCTACTTAGATTTTCAAAAAGCTTTCGACAAAGTGCCACATCAGAGTTTACTGCTTAAACTAAAGGCCCATGGCATAGGAAATGGTATAATTAACTGGATAGAAAAATGGCTGATTGACAGAAGACAGCGGGTAGTTGTTGATGGGGAGGCTTCAAACTGGAAATCAGTTTTGAGTGGGGTTCCACAGGGATCAGTACTGGGACCTATATTATTCTTATTATATATGAACGATTTGGACGATGATATAGCTAGCAAGGTGTTGAAATTTGCAGATGATACAAAAGTGTTTAGAAGGATTAAAAGTGATGGAGATAGACAGCATTTACAGGATGATCTTGACAGGTTGATCAAATGGTCTGAAAAGTGGCAAATGTTGTTCAATTTTGGTAAATGTAAATGTCTTCACACAGGACATGGGAGAACGAATATGTAGAATATACAATGGGGGGAACTGTACTAAATACTACTGTGAAAGAAAAAGACTTAGCGCTGACAATTAGTGCTGACATGAAGGTTTCAGAGCAATGTGGAATTGCAGCTTCAAAAGGAAATCATATCCTTGGATTGATTAGACGAAATATAGCATACAAAGAAAAAGAACTAATAATACCGCTGTACAAAACAATAGTTAGGCCTCATTTAGAATATTGTATACAAGCGTGGAGGCTCTACCGCAAGAAGGACATAGATATGCTAGAAAGAGTACAGAGGAGAGCGACTAAAATGATACCAAAACTGAGGGATCTTAGTTATGAAAAACGCCTAAAAGAATGTGGTTTAACAACACTAGAGACCAGGAGATTGAGAGGAGATCAGATAGAAGTGTTTAAAATATTGAATGGTTATGAAAATATTGATAGAAATATGTTTTTTTTAGTTAAGAAAGATAGAAAGACTAGAGGACACGAAGTTACATTAGTAAAGGAACAGTGTAGATTAGACGTAAGAAAGTTTTTATTTTGACAAAGGACTGTGAATGTATGGAACAGATTATCTGATGATTATGTGGGTGCTAGTAGTGTGAATATGTTTAAAAATAAAATCGACACATACTTCAGAAGGGCTGGATATATGTAGATAAAAGGGTTGGACTCTCGATAAGCCAAAGGGCATCCTTGTCCACCTGCCATCTAGAGTTAATTCTCTGGATGGCAATCTTTTTAAATCTTGTTAAATCTGTCTACCGACGCCATGATTCACCACCGTTCCAACCTTCGAGAAGTCTACTTCGACCCCACAAAGGTGGGAAGTTATGGAGGATTAGAGTTCTTACGACATGTCACTCGTGTACCGAGGAAAGTCGTCCAACAATGGCTATCGGAAAAGAACGCCTATACCCTACACAAACCGATGAGAACTCGTTTCAAGAGACGACGCGTTGTCGTGGATGGACGGAATCAACAGTGGGAGGCTGATCTCGTCGACCTGTCCAGTCTAAAAAAAGACAACGACGATACGACGTTCCTACTCACAGTCATCAATGTCTTCTCGAATGTTGCCCGATGCGTTCCATTGAAAAACAAGTCGTCGGTGTCGTTGGTGAGGGCTCTGGACGATCTCTTCACAGGCGGCGATCGTCCGATGAACTTGCAGAACAATAAAAGGGTCGAGTTCCTGAATCGATGTGTTCAAGGACTGTTGAAAAAGTACGGAATCGCTCACTTCTCCACAAACAACGAGGAAACCAAGGCGAGTATCGTCGAACGATATAATCGCACATTGAAGACGCGTACGTGGCGATACCTAACGAAACACGAGACGTGGCGATACATCGATGTCCTTCAAAACTTGGTACGATCCTACAAAGACACCCCCACCGCAGCATATCGGTATGCCTCCATCAAGGGTGAATGCATCGAATCAGGAAGAAGTATGGTGGCGTTTGTATGGACACGATGGTAAGGGCGTACCCAAGTTCCGCGTGGCAGATCACGTGCGTATCAGCAAGGTCAAGAGACGGTTCGAGAAAGGATACATGGCGAATTGGAGCGAGTAAATCATCACGACACGCGAGGTCCATCTTTCCGATCCACCCGTCTATCGATTGACGGACGATCTCGGTGAGACATAGGACGGAACCTACTACGAACCGGAGTTGCAGTAGGTTTTTGTGCCAGCCGAAAAACTGTACCGCGTGGAATCGGTACTACCGCGACGGAAGGTAGACAGGCGAAGGGAGGTGTTGGTGAAATTACACTGCTATACTTCTAAATTCAACAGCTGGATCGATGACAAGGCCCTCGTCAGGTATAAAGACTAGGCGCGCGACCTGCGACTCGTCAGTTGATATCTCGTCGGTCAGGACATGGTATGGTTAGTTTGTCGGTCTGTCGTCATCGTTGTAGGTGTAGTGCTGTGGGTTCTACTGTACGTTGGTATACTCGTCTCTCTTCGTTTTCAAGAAACGGACCGTGGAAGTGGCAACAGCTCCGCCACCACCACCTGAAGGAACCCATCGGGAGTGTCTTTGTCGTTCAAGATGGTTGAGTATACCGAGTTCAATAGGCTGTATAGTCCCTGTAAAGGACCGCATCGAGGATGTTGGACAAGACACGAGGGTTGCGCACGACTTCACAAAAGGAGACGTCACCATGAAAAGGTGTCCTATGGATTTGCCTTCCTGGAGTATACGATAAAAGGCGGGTATACGACCTCCGAACCCCAGTCGGACGGTGACACACGAAACGACAAAAGCGGTCTCTACCATTGATGCGAAAGAAGACGTTCCCGACGCGCAACAACAACAGGGCACTCCTTGGCATATTTTCGGTACCGAGTGTCCCAAAGAGGAGATAATCTTTCACTGTCATGTCGTCGTCTTGTACACAGTCATATTGGTCAGCATATGCAACATATCGATAGGTCACGATAATCCGACTCTGTCGACGGCCTTATTGAGTAGTTCGTTGGGTTACTTCCTACCCAATCCGACGTTGAAACAACAACACCATAACGATGACTGATTTCTACCTGACGTTGTCTAGTAACGCTTCCATGAAGTCGCATCCGGATATCACCATGGCGCATTATATCACAGACTTGCCTCATCGTGTCGTACTGTCTGGTGGCGACAGGGAATGTGGTATGGTAGATTTCCAGACCCGCATACTTGGTACAACATTCGAGAGAAGGATACCACCTTCTATATGTACGAGTGCGATCGTAAAAGACTCACTCCGAGTACCACGATGGAAGCCGGGTATTACTACAAAGCGAACCACTTGTTACGTGCCGTCAACAAGGCCTAGTCTCGTATATCGACGGATAGAGTCAGGGCGAAATTGAGCTATAGCGATATTTATCAAAGGGTGACCTTGCACATGACCTCCGAGACCGAATTTAACAATCCCCTACAGAGTACCACGGCAACCATGCTAGGTTTCCATTCAAGAATTATGAACAGTCCCGAAACAACGACCAGACGCGACTGGTGACGACATAGGTCGGGTAGGTGAGTACATCTTCAAGAAAGAGGGCGATAACATGATGGACATCGATAAAGGATTCGAGAGCCTACTCGGATGTTGTGGAGTCACGCGTCGTCGGCGACTGGCTCATACCCTTGTTGCGGAGCGTTGCTGTCTACGGTCTGAACGTTACTGTTGTGTCTACAAATTTCGATCATGTCCAATACGTCCCTCTCTTGTGCAAAGAGTTCGAAACGATAGAGATCGATGTAAGAGACGACACCGGACGACGCGTGCCATTCGAGGTCGGTAATGTGACGGTGACGCTTCATTTCCGACGACGACTGACGGGACTGTTCTAGAAATGAATTACAACTATTACTATGCTCGCCAAGCGGGTGGTGCTCTTCCCAATTTTGCAGGTTCACGATACCAGCGAGGTCACGGAGTAGGAAATCTGTTCGGAGGATTACTACGCAGCGCCATGCCGCTCATCAAGAGAGGTGCCCTGGCATTGGTAAAGGGAGAGTTGAAGACCGGCGTGCGCATAGCAGACGACGTCTTTTCAGGGCAGAACATCAAAACTGCAACAAAACGACGCGTCACGACTGCAGGTAAGAACCTGTTGACTAGCCTTTTGACCCCAAGAGTGCGAGCTCCTAAGCGTATAAAACGAGGACAGTCAATGAAACGAATCAGTGCAGGTGGAAGGCAGCGCAAGAAACAGACGTCCCGGAAACGTGAACTCGATATATCCGACGATGACTTTCGTACATAAACAATCGTGTGAGGGGGTTAAGAGTGAACTCGACCTCTTTACCATACCTCCGGCTCAGACCAGTATCGTCGACAGTCGCTCTGTGCAATATCAACCGATGTCCTCTCTCGACTCGGCTGGCCCGATAGAATACGTGATACCCGAGTCGAGAGATGATTACCTGGATCTCGCCAGTACGATGCTATACGTTCAAGCAAAGGTGACCCGACTCGACGGAACCGACCTCGACGCCGCCGATCCCGTGGCTCCGGTGAATAACTGGCTCCATTCGCTGTTCAGCCAAGTCGACGTCTACCTGAATGGTACGCTCTTGACCCCCTCCACGTATCCGCACCGCGCCTACACCGAGACGCTGCTGAGCTCCGGTGACGATGCAAAGGAGACGTAACTGTCGTGTCAGATGTACCACAAGGACACCGGAAGTCACATGGAGGTCATCGAGATAGCCACGGGCTTTGTGGTTCGACGAGAAAAGATCGTCCGGAGTCGCGTCGTCGACATGATGGGTCGTCTCCGCGTGGACCTGTTCCTCCAGGTAAAATTCCTTATGAACGGCGTCGAGGTCAAGATACGTCTGGTGCGCAGCAAGAACGCTTTCGCGCTTATGGCCGGTAGTGCCAACCCCAACTTCAAGATCAAGATCGTCAACGTCACCGGGTTTGTGAAGAAGGTCACTCTGAATCCCAGCGTGCAGATGGCACACATCAAAGCCCCTGAGAAGAGCTCGGCCAAGTATCCGATGCGTCCCGTAGAATGCAAGGTCTACTCCATTCCAACGGAAACCCGCTCGCACACGCACGAGAATCTGTTCCTCGGAACCCTACCGAAACGTCTCGTACTGTGCTGCATCAATAACGACGCCTACAACGGATCGTTCGACAAGAACCCTTTCAACTTCCTCGCCGTGTACGTGGACGGTCGACAGATACCCTCTAAACCTTTCCAGTTAAATTTCAACAACGATTTCTTCGTTAGAAGCAATCTCAACCTGTTCACCACGACCGGTAAGGTGTGGCAAGAGGACGGGAACGGACTGTCTCGCGCCGACTTCCGACACGGCTACACCTTCTTCGGATTGGATCTCACCCCCGACTAGTGCGACGGTGCCTGCTTCCATCTGGTACAAAGGGGCAACCTGTGCATCGAGATTAATTTCAACCATGCTCTGACGACCACTATAGACGTCATCGCCTACGGCGAGTCCGATTCCGTGCTGGAGATCAACAAGACCCGCAACGTCATCTACAACTTCTGATAAGATAGAAACCCAGCAGATCGCTCGTCTACTCGCCATGGACCCGCAGACAGAGTTAATCGTTCGCGCTATCGTGCACAAAGACAAACGATGACTATATACTCTTTACCGAGCGCCTTCATCCACGACGGCAACAAACCCGGCGAATATTGGATAGCGCTGTACCTGGATGGTAATGGACACGGCGAATACTTCTATTCGTACGGCCTGCCACCTCAACACGTCGAGTTCCGCACCTTCATGAGTAAACATTGCGTTGAATGGACTCATAATTCCAAGAGATTTCAGAGTCCTCTGTCTAACGTTTGCGGACAATATTGTGTTGCTTATCTCATGAATCGCTGTCACGACTTTTCGATGAAGTCTTTTGTGAATGGTTTCGGTACTGATTTGGTGAGAAACGACAGCCGTGTGTTTGACTGGCTTAAACAATTGAGATAAGGTACACTGTAGTACCCTGTTTCGATACTGATTCATATGTATTCGATGTTTACTTTCAGTACCGATTGTATATAGCATATCTTTGTTTGTGAGTAGTTTTTATATTGCTTGCTTGTTTCGGCGTGTTCAGATATGGATCGGCACCGTGTTTCATTGACAACAAGGTACCATCATTATCATCGATGGAGCCAATGGCGTGGTGGTCAGATACCCGTAAGCTCTGACCTATGGCGAGGTGTTAAGTCACCCGTAAGTCGTATCATACATGCAAGAGCCAATGGCGTGGTCGTAATGACCCGTAGCTCACTACCGCTGGCGAGGTTGAAAAAACCCGCAAGTTGTAATCATTATTCGCTTGTATCTTTAGTCAATAAAGTACGTGTGCACTCGTATACTACCGTGTTTTGTTCGTTTTTTCATACGCGCATGAACGCGATAACATACAAAGATACATTATACTTACACATACATGCATGCAATAACACACACACGCAGCACGCGCGCAGGCCCACACGCAGGCACACACGATGTTATACCCCATAAAACGGTAGTTATCACATGCCTACCACTCTGTTCCTTCCTTACATGCACATGCACGCGTGCACTAAAACACAGATTTTAACAATAGTCGCTACGGGGAAAGAAGGTCCAACACCAGACGCTAGGGGATGGGAGATAATCAAGGGATATGCCGTCACCAGATTAAGTAGGTCAATAGTCCCTAGCGGGCGCACCTAACCGGAAATGAGTCAGCATCTTAAGTCCCACATTTTCATGTATCCACATCTGATGTACGAGATCCTCTTCTTAACTATTGGGGTTTACTTGGATGCTTTCTATGGATCTAGGGTGTGCGTAAGGGATCAGGCCCCACCCGTTTCGTCCTGGCCTCAAGGATGGGTGCAGTTGGAGATTTTTGTTGAACCTCAAGATGGAGATGCCGTTGGGGGTTATTGAGTGTCATGGGATGACGAGTGGCTGCGCCACCATTGGTCATATCCTAGATCTGCTCCTCAGTCTTCGAAGGTGAACTTATGTCAATGTCTAAAGGATAACGTAAAGGTAATATTTCTAATATAGCGCAGTATCCAGTCCTCAGGACTGCTCAGAGCTCTTTACACTTTACTCCCTGGCAAACCTGTTCAATCGAACACCATCTCGATATCTCTGGCAAGCAAGTAATGCGCGAAGACTATTCGTACACAAATATCCTCCAGGTACTCATTCATATAGCTCGGTGAACTGGAGCAACGTAGAGTGAACAAACTTGCCCAAGGTTTGACACCGCAGCACAGGATTCGAACCCGGATTATCTGTGTCGAGAGTATGACGCTCTGTCCACAGCGTCACAACGCCTCAACATTTGATAGCATTACTAAGATGATCAAGAAGGGCCGTCGTTGAACATAGATCTGATTTTCACAAGGTGCGACGATGCAGTAAGCAATGCGATAGAATGGCGCGATGCTATTCGCGATGGTACAGCAGCATTTAACCTTTTTGGTATCGCTACCCCTTTTGCGATCCAACAAAACCATAATCACCTATCCATTTAAAAATACCAAACTCGAGAAAAATATTTTAATATTTTTTGAAAGATTATTTAGTCGCAAAATTGATATATTTAATAAGTTATTAGTAGATTAGTTATACATTAGCTTCCCAACCTTTAAGTCAGATCAAATGTTGTTTTCCTCTTGATTCCCTGTTTTCTTCTTCTTTTCTCTAACCTATCTTGCACTACTCTCTCTCTCTCTCTCTCTCTCTCTCTCTCTCTCTCTCTCTCTCTCTCTCTCTCTCTCTCTCTCTCTCTCTCTCTCTCTCTCTCTCTCTCTCTCTCTCTCTCTCTCTCTCTCTCTCTCTCTCTCTCTCTCTCTCTCTCTCTCTCTCTCTCTCTCTCTCTCTCTCTACCAATTGTTTCCATTCCCCTTTATCTTTTGCTCTCGTTCTCCACTCCTCTCCCAATCCTTCCAAGTCTCTCTTTATACAGTCCTCCCATCGCAGTCTAGGTCTTCTTCGCCTCCTTTGTATAAATCTTCTTTCTCTGCCAATTATATAATAATAATAATAATAATTACTTAAGGTAATAATTCTCATGGCTTTTTTTGAAGTTTTATTATTCTATTTGATTGAAAGCCCCACGCCATGATGCAATAATTAATGTGTGGCACTATTAAAGAATTATGTAATATTATTTTAATATGAAGAGGTAACACATGTTTCAATTTATTTAAAATGCCAATTTTTTTAGAACAAGCATTTGATATTTTTTCAGTGCTTTTTCCAGTTTAGATTTGTATCTATAATTAAACCCCAAAAAATTAATTCTTTGACTTGTTCAATATTTACATTGTCTATCTTCAGAGTAAGGGTCTGTATACTTTTCTTTGCCTTTTGAAATGTCATGTATTTCGATTTTGCTATGTTTAGCGATAATTTATTTATTTTGAGCCATTCATTAATTTTTAAAAGTTCTTCATTTATTAAGGATTCTAAATTTTCGTCATGTACGTTATCGCTGAAAGTGTTTAGTGTATTTGATAGAGTTGTATCGTCAGCATAAATTATGAAATTAAACATTTTACTGGCTTGTGCAAAATCATTGATATATATGATGAATAACAGGGGTCCTAAGATTGAATCTTGTGGTACACCTGTTGTTATTGATAACATATTTGATTTTATATTGTCAATTTCCGTATATTGTTTACGATTTGTTAGGTAACTGCTGAATAAGTTCAGATGTGTTCCATGTAAACCATAATATTTAAATTTGTCAATTAAAATTAAATGGTCAATGGTATCAATGGCTTTGGAAAGATCTAGGTAAGTATTATGGGTATTTCATCCTTATCCAGTTTGGTTATTATTCTATCTATTAATTCTAGTGCTGCGTATTCAGTTGAATGTTTAGGTCGGAATCCATACTGATGGTCAAAAAAAAGCTTAGAGTCTTTTAAATAAGATGATAATTGGTAAAAAATAATTTTTGAAATAGCTGGCAGAAGAGATATGGGTCTATAATTATTGAATACTGCTGGCTCACCTTTTTTATAAATGGGAATTACCTTAGCAGTTTTTAGTTTATCAGGGAATATTCCTGTGGTTAATACTTGATTTGTTAATAAAGTTAAAGATTTGGTTAGTGCAGGTTCAAGCATTTTTAGCAGTTTGGTAGAGAGACCATCACATCCACAGCTATTTTTGTTGGGTAGATTAATTATTGTTCTCTTTATGGTATCTTCTTCAACATATTTAAATGTAAAATTACAGTTTACTATTTTATTTAGATAATATGAATTATCATGAATGCCTTTGTATTTAATATCATTAGCCAGATTACTACCTATATTGGTAAATAATGTATTGAATTTATTTGCAATTTATAATTTGTCTGCCACAATAGAATCGGATTCTTTAAAATATTTTGGAAATGATTTATTAATTTTATGTTTAGACAGGATTTCACTTATAGTTTTCCATGTGTTTTTTATATCAAATTTAAATTGATTAAAACATTTCTCAAAATATGATTGCTTTGCTTTGCGAAAACTTCTTTTCAAAATACTATTGTATGTTTTTAGATTAATCAATAATACGCCATATTCAGAAGATTCAGGGTTTGTGATTTTTAATTGTTTGTAAAGTTTTTCTCTGTATCGTATTGAGGTTAACAAGCCTTGAGTTATCCATGTAGATTTTTTATGTTTATATTTATTAAATTTCACTAATTTGCTAGTCATATATTTATTTTTAGCTTGATTTATTTCATTGATGATAATGTTATAATTATGGTTTGGATCAGCATTTGAACTTGTGTCTAATTTGTTATATATTTCAGAAGAGATTATATCATTTCTGACTTTTAACATAGCCTCTTTATTTTGTACATTAACTCGTATAAATGTTGTAGTATGTTCATCTTTTAGAGCAGTATTTATAAGCATAAAATATGGTTGATGATCAGAAAATTGTTTAATTAATACTCCTGCTGTATTTTGCAAAATATGCTTTGTTAAATTACAAAAAAATTATCAATAAGTGTACCAGTACATGTTGTGAACCTTGTAGGAAGAGTAATTTGGGGGAAGAGACTAAATGAAGTTAACATGTCAAAGAATGTGCTACAGTGTTGTTGCTCGTTTATTTTTAGCATATTTATATTGTAGTCCCCTGCAAGAATAAGGTTGTTGTTTTGATGATGTTGTACAGATGACAGGACCATTGTAAATTCATTTATAAATTCGTTATAGTTTTCAGTTAAAGGCCTTGGTGGTCGGTATATATTTCCTATAGTGACTGTCTGCGATAAGCCTCCTCCATTTACTTGTATTATTTGTCCCTCCCATTGTTCATACATATTTAGTTTCATCTTTACTTCATAATCAAAGTGTTTATCTATATATATTAATAATCCCCCTTTAGTGATGGAACTTTTTCCTTGGGATATACAGTTATATCCATTTAATTGAATTAATGATGTCATCATTATCAGATAACCAGCTCTCTTGGAGACATATTATGCTAAATTTAAAATTTAAGGAAGACAAGTCATTTACAAATGCCTCGAGCTTACTAAACTTTGCATTAATGGACTGTATATTTGAGCTTAGGGTACTGAAATGTTTATTATTGTTTTGAACTAACAAATTAAATTTGTCAAAATCATAATATGACGATCGTTGTATTGTTGGCAATTCGTTATTTTCATCAACAGTATTACTGATGTTTAGAATATTATTTAGACAATTATTTGTAATACCACCTGTAAATTGGAGAAAAGTTTCGTCAGTAATCATTCCAGTGTATTTTAAATTTTAATGAGATCATCATATTTTCAATGTGCAGTAGTGTTTCAGTAAGATTGTGTGCCTTTAGTGTTTGAGTTACTAGATTTTGTTTAATAATATTTGTATTTTGTTCATGTAAAGCTAAAGCAGTGCATGCTAAGTAGCTACTTAAAGTGTCAGAGATAAAAAAAAACAAGATTATGTTTAGAAAAATATTGAAGAAAAAAAAGGCGATGTAATAGAAAAACGTCAGGACCATTTGACAAGATGGCCCGAGAAAAACAACTTAAGAATAAAACTGTATTTCTAGGGGTAGGAGCTAATGCATTCTACTGCATTCTAACCAACACATTTCCAACATACATAAATGCAAAAAAATGCAAAAAGGTTATTATATTAATCAAATAAAAAGTCATGTGTGGAAAATAAATAAACATTAAAACAGAAAACGAATCACAAGTCACGACAAAAGTGAGTGACAAATTGCACTAAGAGATTTAACACAATGATTTAGAGAATACTGCAAATAGCAAAACAAGATATTGAAAGTATACGTACGTTAATACAAAAGCAAGGTACCCTTTAACTAACTTTTTTTTACATATATATAGTTCCTATAGCCGACATTGCAAATGCAATCTAATGCATTTTACCCAACGCATTTCCAATATATATAAATGCATAGGTTATTATATTATAACAAATAAAAAGTCGTGTGGAAAATAAAGAAGCATTAAACAGAAAACGGATCACAAGTCAGGACACAAGTGAGTAACAAATTGCACTAAGAGATTAAAAAAATGATTTAGAGAATACTGCAAATAGCAAAACAAGATATTGAAAGTATACGTACGTTAATATAAAAGCAAGGTACCCTTTAACTAACTTTTTTTAACATATATATATAGTTCCTATAGCCGATATTCCAATATATATAAATGCATAGGTTATTATATTATAACAAATAAAAAGTTGTGTGGAAAATAAAGAAGCATTAAACAGAAAACGGATCACAAGTCAGGACACAAGTGAGTAACAAACTGCACTAAGATATATTCAAACAAAGTTGATATAGGGAACACTGATATAGGGAACACTGATATAGGGAACACTGATATAGGGAACACTGATATAGGGAACACTGCAAATAGCAAAACAAGATATTAAAGAAAAAAAACCTACGTTAATAGAAAAACAGGTACCTTTTAATCAACTTATTTACATACGTACAGTTCATATAGCAGACATCGCCAATCGCAGAACTAGATTTCGTGTCAGTCAGAAATGTCACGTGAGCAACAACTAATTGTTCACATCATTATCACCGACATTTGGTGCTATGCCTTGCTTGTCATTGGTACTTGTCCAGCTCATTCGAGGTGTATATCCTGTGAATCATGTTGTTGACATCCTTGATTACAATGTTCCCATTGTAAGTCCAGCAGTCTCTGATTTTTTTGCCTTTTTCAACACTCCTGTTGTGTAAGCCAACTTTGAGCGCATTATTGTTAAATCTTCATTTATGAATATCTTCAAACTTCGCTCGGCTACTCGTTCGTTCTTTTGTTTAAGTGAAGCTCTTGACTGAAACACTCTGTCGCGTGTCTTCTCCGATTGGAAACGGACGATTACGGGTCGCGGCCTGGTGGAGGTGTCCGTTTTGCGACCAATTCTGTGTACACGTTCAAGGTCGCTGGGCAATACAGCAGGACTGATTTTTATGTGCTCGTTGCAAATTTCGATGAGCTTTGACTCAAGGTTCTCCCCATGACCTGTCTCCTCGATGCCATTGAAACGTAGGTTTGTCCTACGGCCATATTGTTCATTGTCATCAATTTGGTTCTGGAGATGAGTAACCTTATCTTCAAGCAGTGCAATTTTATAGTTTTTCTCATCCAGTTGCTGTTGAAAGATTTTGAACGTTTGTTTCAATTCACGAATCTCTTTGGCGAGTTCATCCGGAAAGAGAACCTGTTTCATTTTGTTCAGCACTGCTGAATCGTTGAGGGCTGCAATTAGTCTTAGAACCAACTGGTCTTCTTGGTTGTCCTCGACATTGCTTGATCTACGCGACTTTGACATGTTGTAAGCCAACTTGCAAACGCAGTCATGCGGAACACAATAACAAGTGGGTGTCTGCAGTTCCACTGTCCGGCGTTGTTTGCCAGTGCCAGACGTTGTTATGTAATGCACCCTGCTACACAGACAGGCACTGACACTGAGGCGTAATGTGCGTCGATTTCAGGCTTAAGTTATGGAACTAACAGTAGCTAAGCAACCTCTATCTAGCACTTTCACAAGGTCCGAAAAGTTCAGCGTGCTCTATCTCCTTCGGTCAGTCACCCACCTTGAAAACCTCCACACTCCAACGCCTCCCCACCACAAAAACTATTCAATGCTCGGGACACACCAGAATACACGTCTATCCCCGTGCAGCCATCTTGTATATCATAAATCATGAAAGTATTCGTTCGGTGTGCAATGTTCTTGCAGGCCAGGGAATTCGTCTTTTGTCTTTGCTGACTCCTTCATCCATTGACAAAATATCATTATCCATGCATTCTTCTCACATTGTTCCAGACCAGGGAAATGTCCAAGGGTGGACTCTGCCAAGAAAAGTATGTGCGGCTTGATATCAGTTAACGGACACTAGTCTTCGCTCTTTTCAAGAGGCGTTGATAATTTGGAGAACATGCATGGATACCTCAATAACTTGAAGTTCATGTTGGTAAAACTCGATTTGCAAAGGAAGCTGGCAATCTTGTCTTGAGCTGTGAAAATATCAACCATATTCATTTCTCGCGAGAGCTTCAGCTGATTGATCTCACCAAAATATGTGTTTTATAGCTCAAATTATAATAACTGTTTTGCCTCTTTGCCTTCTGACAGTGACGTCGTCACCTGAAATTATGTTCTCGCCCTTCCGTTTTTTTCTCTTAGTTAGAACACATGATCAAAAAATATTGATGTCTCCATGATAACCAGCGATTCTCCATATGAAAGAGAAAAACACTGAAATCGGATCTAACATCTTCACATTCACTAACAATTTCGGGGCTCGTGGCACCCCATGGTAAACAGTTTAGAGAACAGATAGTACTCTTTTTACACAGTCGCCTTTCGGGTGCGAGAAATTTTTCAGAATATACCACATATCATGTTGATTCATTCAAGTGAAGCGCGAATCATCGAGGGGGGTGCTAACGTTTCTGCAACTAAAACGGCCTGATACCAAAGTGACCTCGCTTGTCTCATATTACATCCAGTTTTCACGATTGTGTTCTTAAGTAACGCCAAGGACGAGCCTTCGTGTTTCAACTTGACGGTATCGTCTTCGATTGTAATGGACTCCATACTTCCATTATGATACATCCTTCACTTTTGATACGTCTTTCGACAGCATATATATCGTATTGAATTCGTACGTACGTATGTTTGTAGGTATATGTGAACGTATGCGTGTATGCATGTATATGTATATGTGTGTATTTGTGTGTATATGTATGTATGTATGTATGTATGTATGTATATATGTATGTATGTATGTATGTATGTATGTATGTATGTATGTATGTATGTATGCATGCATGTATGCATGTATGCATGTCTGTATGCATGTATGTAGGTGTGTAATATAAAGATGTGTATATGCTGTTTATTTGTGTAAATATAAGTGTAGATGTGTTTATGCATGAATGTACGTATCCATGCAGGTACGTACGAACGTACGTACGTGCGTGCGTGCCTGCGTGCGTGCGTGCATACATATGTGTGTGTGTGTGTTCGTGCGCACGTGTGTGTGATATGTGTGTTGTTTATTGATCGTCACGCGACATAAATGATTAAAAACAAGACAGCAGCCATAACATGAATTTACTGCTTTATTTTTTTGAACATACCAAATTACAGTTCATTGTAAAGTGGCTGGTATCACACCCATGTCAGTAGGGACTCTACAAGCTGATGCATTGGCCGCGGCTTTGGTAGAGAGCGCGAACTTCTCTCACGGTGAGGACATGCCTCACGACGCATACCTGAAAGAACATGAATGCAAAGTGATATGTGAATTCGCGATGAGGGAATAATGATGCACTGATGACTTAGCATTATGATATCACTTATATATTACACCGCGTCGTCTTGTGTTGCATCCTTAGGGTAACAGCAGTAATGTTACCAGTGATAGTTGTTGTCAGTGACTGCTGCTGCTTTCGCCGCTACATCGAACTTATTCTGAATGCACTAAAACACTTACCGAATCCATGAAACCAGAGAAGAATCGCCCGTCACAGACTTCTTTACCATTGCCTCCAATGTACAATGGTGCCCACACTGTAGTCAGCAGCCCTGTGGATGGAGAAACGTAAATATTGCAAACAGGCCAATGGTGTGTGTGTGTTCGCGTGCGTGCGTGTGTGTATGTATGTATGTGTGTGCGCGTGTGTGTGCGGGTGTGTGTGTGTGTTCGCGTGCGTGTACGTAAGGGTGTGTGTTCGTGTGCATGTGTGTGTACGTGTTTTGTGTGTGTTTATGCCTGTGTATGCGTGTGTGTGTGAGTGTTTATGCCTGTGTATGCGTGTGTGTGTGTGTTCTTGTGCATGTGTGTACGTATGTGTGTGTGTTTGTGTGTATTTTTGTGTGTGTCTGGATTTGTTTGTGTTTCTGTGCGTGTTTGTTTATGTTTGTGTGCGTGTTTGTTTGTGTTTGTTTGTGTGTTTTTGTGTATGTATGTGTGTGTCTGTGTGTTTCTGTGTGTTTCTTGTGTGTCTGTGTGTGTTTGTGTGTTTTGTGTGTTGTTGTGTGTGTGTATGCGTGTGTATGCGTGTGTATGCGTGTGTGTGCGTGTGTGTATGTATGTAAGTGTGTGCGCATGTGGGTATGGGTGGGTGTGTGTTCGTGTGTGTGTATGTATGTGTGTGATCGTTTGCGTGTGTGTGTGTGTGTGTGTGTGTGTGTGTGTGTGTGTGTGTGTGTGTGTGTGTGTGTGTGTGTGTGTGTGTGTGTGTGTGTGTGTGTGTGTGTGTGTGTGTGTGTGTGTGTGTGTGTGTGTGTGTGTGTGTGTGTGTGTGTGTGTGTGTGTGTGTGTGTGTGTGTGTGTGTGTGTGTGTGTGTGTGTGTCTGTGCGTCTGTGTGTGTGTCTGTGTGTGTGTCTGTGTGTGTCTGTGTGTGTCTGTGTCTGTGTCAGTGCGTGGGGTTGTTTATGTGTTTGTGTGCGTCTGTGTGAGTGAGTGTGTGTATGTATGTATTCATGTACGTGCGTATGTGTGTGCGCGTGTGGGTATGGGTGTATGTCGGTATGTGTGTGGGTATGTATGTTGTGTGTGTGCGCGCTTACATACGTGTGTGTGAGTGCGTGCGTGCGTACTTGCGCGTATGTGTGTCTGTTTTTAATTTGTTTGTTCCGACGCGCGCGCGGGTATATGTAGATGCCATAACAGGTTAGTATCAACTGTTCGTACCATCGAGGAAACCCTGTCCGCGCTTGAAACCATTGATGTACACCTTGATCCAGCCCCATTCTGACACTTTGTCAACTTTCACCGTCACCACTACATGGTGCCAGTCATCGCTTTGTGAATCCTGCGAGACGGCAACACCGACAACAAGACGTTATCCATCTTACTTTTAATCAGTAATTTTAAACGTATTTGGTCAATGGCAGCAGAGCCATATAGTACGTGTTATTACAGTGATGCAAATATAATGTATTACATAAAGGAATAACAATTAATTTATGACCACTTATTACAATTGCTTTTCACCGTGCAATATTATGATAACTGTGTTGACGTCAGTAGTATATATATGGTTTACAGTACGGGTCAAACACGAAGATCAAAGGAAATCGAAGGAACATCAAAGGGTTCGGCACGTTTTTTAGTAGTAGTGAGTCGAGTTTCTCTGACAGCTTACTTATAAAAAACGTCTTGTTAATAGGTTTGTTTACCTTTCGTGTAGTGGCGCCTTCTAGTGATTAGGAGCAAACATAAAGTACACAGTAGCGCCTCTAGCGATAATCGATAATGTAATTGTAGTGCTGACATCTAGTGACTATAATCGATAATCAATAATCAATAATCGATAATCAATAATCAATAGTAGTAGTTATAGTGTTGCTTGAACTACGGGTCATGACCTAAGATCAAAGGAAATCGGCGAAACATCAAAAGGTTTTGCACGTTTTTTATTACTGTGTGGCGGCAAGTTTGAGTGCAAGTTTGCTGACAGCTTACTTATAAAAAACGTTTGATTAATAGTTTGTTATTAATAGGTTGTTTGAGTGTAGTGGTGCCTTCTAGTGATTAGGAGAAAACATAAAATTAATTGATAATCGATAATTGCAGTGCTGACAACTAGTGACTATAATCGTAAAAGCCACTACACTACCACCTCTTCAAATGAGAGTCCGCTGCTCTAACCACTACACTACCACCTCTATTTGAGAGTGCACTGCTCTAACCACTACACTACCACCTCTGGTACTAGAGTCTTCTGCCCTAACCGCTAAACTACCTCCTCTGTATGAGAGCATTAACCACTACACTATCACCTCTGGTATAAGAGGCCACTGCTCTAATCACTACACTACCACCTCTTGTACGAGAGTCCACTGCCCTAAGCACCACACTACCACCTCTGGTATGAGAATTCACTGCTCTAACCACTACACTACCACCTCTGGTAAGAGAGCCCACTGCTCTAACCACTACCCTCCCGCCTCTGGTATGAGAGTTCATTGCTCAAACACTACACGACCACCTCAGTATGAGAGCACTAACCACTACACTACCACCTCTGGTATAAGACGCCACTGCTCTAACCACTACACCACCACCTCTTGTACGAGGGCACTAACCATTACACTACCACCTCTGGTATAAGACGCCACTGCTCTAACCACTACACCACCACCTATTGTACGAGAGTCCACTGCCCTAAGCACTACACTACCACATCTGGTATGAGAGCCCTAACAACTACACTACTACCTCTGATAAGAGAGCCCAATGCTCTAACCACTACACTCCTGCCTCTGGTATCGGAGTCCACTGTGGGGGTGGGGGCCCCTGAACCACGCCTAACATTCTCCCATCCAGCACCGTTCTTCCACGGTCACCTTGTATACCTTGCGGGTTAGTTAGCAGTATACCTTGCAGGTTAGTGGGCAGTACACATTGCAGGTTAATGGGCAGTATATCTTGAATCCACTGCTCAAACACTACACGATCACCTCTGGTATAAGAGGCCACTGCTCTAACCACTACACTACCACCTCTTGTACGAGAGTACACTGCCCTAAGCACTACACTACCACCTCTGGTATGAAAATTCACTGCTCTAACCACTACACTACCACCTCTGGTAAGAGAGCCCACTGCTTTAACCACTACACTCCCGCCTCTGGTATGAGAGTTCACTGCTCAAACACTACACGACCACCTCAGTATGAGAGCACTAACCACTACACTACCACCTCTGGTATAAGACGCCACTGCTCTAACCACTACACCACCACCTCATGTACGAGAGTCCACTGCCCTAAGCACTACGCTACCACATAGTTAGCAGTATACCTTACAGGTTAGTGGGCAGTACACATTGCAGGTTAATGGGCAGTATACCTTGCGTCCACTTCTCAAACACCACACGACCACCACTTCAAATGAGAGTCCGCTGCTCTAAACACTACACTATTACCTCTATTTGAGAGTGCACTGCTGTAACCACTACACTACCACCTCTGGTACTAGAGTCTTCTGCCCTAACCGCTAAACTACCTCCTCTGTATGAGAGCACTAACCACTACACTATCACCTCTGGTATAAGAGGCCACTGCTCTAACCACTACACTACCATCTCTTGTACGAGAGTCCACTGCCCTAAGCACTACACTACCACCTCTGGTATGAGAATTCACTGCTCTAACCACTACACTACCACCTCTGGTAAGAGAGCCCACTACTCTAACCACTACACTCCCGCCTCTGGTATGAGAGTTCACTGCTCAAACACTATACGACCACCTCAGTGTGAGAGCACTAACCACTACACTACAACCTCTGGTATAAGACGCCACTGCTCTAACCACTACACCACCACCTCTTGTACGAGAGTCCACTGCCCTAAGCACTACACTACCACATCTGGTATGAGAGCCCTAACAACTACACTACCACCTCTGGTAAGAGAGCCCACTGCTCTAACCACTACACTCCCTCCTCTGGTATCAGAGTCCACTGCTCAAACACTACACCACCACATCTGTATGAGAGTCCACTGCCCAAGTCACTACACTCCCACCTCTTGAATGAGAGTCCGCTGCTCTAACCACTACACTACCACCTCTGTATCGGCAACCCCCGGGTCGCGTTGATGCCGGTAGCGGGTGTCGTCGTAGACCGTGCTGTAGTGGGGACGCCAGACACAGAGGCCTTCGGTTCTCTAGCCGTCGTCGTAAGCATCTTCTTCTTCTTCAGCAGGGCACCGAGTACGCCTTGTTCCCCTTGGACCGGCATGACAGCGGTGATGGCAGTGGTCTGTCAAGGCGAAGAACCCACCCGTTATATCACGCGGATACTCGCTCGACTAGAGCGATGGTTTGAATTGGTTGCTACACACACTATAGTTTAACGGTGAATTGTCACAAGCTTACCGTTAGTATATTGCGTAGCAACAACTTGTCTAGCTCCACCTAGCTTCTCTATACTCCAACTATTGCGTAAATAACGCAGCTAGCTTTCCGCCCGCGCTTCAATACAGCAGCAGAAACAATAACTTCAGCTCCACGGCTAACCAAAGAATGCCGACATACGATACCTCTACAGCGTCAGTGCCTAGCAGTAGGCAGCAGCGTCAGTGCCTAGCAGTAGGCAGCTGCACCGCCCGCGCTAACAAGGGCATACCGTTTCGCCTCACGGCAAATCAGGCGCGCGCAGTTTTTATAAGTAGGCGACCGCGCGGCGTAAGCCAGCTACTACGGCCTCGTCACCAGATTGCACAAAATGCAGGCTGCAACCGACAGTTTAGTTGCACTAACCGGAGATATAGCTAGACGAAACATAAAATAAAAAGATTCGCAATACAGTGTATTTATTTCATTGCAAACGTCACTACCTTATAACCACACATATAACTACGCATACCTCATAACCACACATATAACCACGCATACCTCATAACCACACATATAATCACGCACATAACCATACGATGATCAATTAGATTATCGATTATCGATTATTGATCGATTACAGAGTATCGATTATTGATTGATTATCGATTATCGATTATAGCTACTAGTATTTATTATCGATTATCATTAATTATCGATTATAGTCACTAGTATTGATTATCGATTATCGATTATAGTCACTAGATGTCAGCACTACAATTATCGATTATCAATTAATGTTATGTTTGTTCCTAATCACTAGAAGGCGCCACTACACTCAATCAACGATTGATTATTGATTATCGATTATAGTCACTAGTATTGATGATCGATTATCGATTATAGTCACTAGATGTCAGCACTACAATTATCGATTATCAATTAATTTTATGTTTGCTCCTAATCACTAGAAGGCGCCACTACACTCAAACAACCTATTAATAACAACCTATTAATCAAACGTTTTTTTATAAGTAAGGTGTCAGCAAACTTGCACTCAAACTTGCCGCCCACAGTAATAAAAAAACGTGCAAAACCCTTTGATGTTTCGTCGATTTCCTTTGATCTTAGGTCATGACCCGTAGTTCAAGCAACACTATAACTACTACTATTGATTATTGATTACCGATTATCGATTGATTATTGATTATTGGTTATCGACTATTGATTATCGATTATTGATTATCAATTATAGTCACTAGATGTCAGCACTACAATTACATTTATGTTTGCTCCTAATCACTAGAAGGCGCCACTACACGAAAGGTCAAAAAACCTATTAATATGACGTTTTTTATAAGTAAGCTGTCAGAGAAACTCGACTCACTACTACTAAAAAACGTGCCGAACCCTTTGATGTTCCTTCGATTTCCTTTGATCTTCGTGTTTGACCCGTACTGTAAACCATCTATATACTGCTGACGTCTTTTTTCTTAACAATTGTTCTCTTATACTGAAATGCAACTTAAAAATTACCCCGACTGTCGCTAGCTCAGTAGCACATACCAAGCAATGCAAACAACAATTTTTTTCTAATTAATTAAATCTTATTTAAGTTGAACTTACAGTTGTGAAGGTTTGTGTGTATACCAATCCAGTGGGAGTCGTCTCTGTCACCAGCAGAGTATTGTCGTCCAAGCTGCTGAGCTGATGGTTGATGAAAAGTTAAAATGTTAAAACTAGACCATTATTATAAAAAATAGTATATCACGTATTGTGTACGCAAGGCAATATATAACAATCCAACACATTATATAAACATAATAATTCTAGGCACATTTGATATATCAAACAAATGCATTGTTGAAGTAATATGCATGTCAACTCTATGGGATCCGTAGCCGGTATATTTTAGTCCGGGAAATTTAAATGTCCGTCATTTGGAACTCAACGAACGAACTGTTTGTTACGAATTATTGTAATCATTACAATTGTGCATCTTCAGATTCGTATCCAGAACCCGCCTCATCTGTTTAAAGAATCCACCACTGAAATGGTGGAAGTGATCTCGGCGGCGAAACGGACCCTTTAAGCTCAACAGTAGTTCTTTCAGAACGGCTATGTAGCCGTACTTGTGTTCCTCCTCCTATTCAAAACTGAAACAGGTAATTCGAAAAAAACGTCTAGTATATTATTAATGAACGCGTGCTTTCATAGCTTGAACATCAAAGTATGTTGTCTCAAACAAAGACTTTTGCTTACGAATTAAAATTGAGAGTTTATAAAACACTTGCGTAAATGCACTCAACATCCGTTTATTATGATAGTTGCTTGGACAACGAACATATTACAGAAACGGTTGACAAATGACATATGTTTAAAATTATAAATGAACGCACACTTTTTAAACCTTGAACATCAAAGCATTTTCTTTCAGACAAAGACTTTTGCTTACGAATCAATAAAATATGGTGTTGCGTTTCATAGATGATATAATCTCGTATTGACTTTGCTGGTTTGTGAGTTTTTCGCCTTGTATGTCTGTTGAAAATATGATCTTTTCTAGATGTCTGTCTCTTGAACGTGTCGATCTTCCCCATTCACGCGTACGCACAGACACATTTAGCACCCATAAGTCTATCATAGGCGTACCTAGTGGACAGGATGTAACCTTTTTGTCACACAGTTACCGTCCCTTAGTCCATCATATCAATTTCACACACGTCACGATCACATAATTACACATACTGGTCCCGCCCACACCTACCATTCATGCACTGGGATTGTGTAAGTTAGCGCTCTCATAAAATCTTCTGAGACGAAAAATTAAATGATCTGACATTAAATTCAGAGCGACGCATCATTTTTTATCAAATCGTTCGTGCCCAATCAGTATTGAACATGTAACTATTAATATGTTGACTGGAGTATTATTGTGCGCGCCATTTGGCATGCTAGAAAGCTAGGGCGCCTCCTGGCGAATGAGGAGTAAGCGAGAGGTTCGCCATGTTGTTTATAGAATTGTCGAGGTGACAATTGCGCATCGAATAACGTAAAAGCAACGCGTTACGGGCAAAATCTGTCGTTGCCCCGTAAACGTAATAAAAACTGGTCAAACAAGGTTTGGGATGTTATCTATATAGACGGTCTATATATTGTAACGAGGCGTGAAAACATGAAAGTTTCGGCGCGAGTGCCGCCGCCTCGCCGCTTGGCGGTTGAGTAGTAAGAACGCGAAGTTTGAACCTGTAGTGTGGTGGTCAGTTTGGTCGGAGCCCTCTCTGTCTGACGTTGTTCAATGATACGAAAGGGTATTAGAACCAAGCTAGGCATCGATATGGCCTCACGTGGTGAGACTGACAGGACTGGTGTGACTAGGTCACCTAAGGCTGCAATGCATGCAGCCTACGATGAACTTGATACTATGGGAAGTGCGAGTCAAATCTCCCGTGGGTCTAAAACATCGTCAAACTCAAGAACAAGCTCTGCGGTATCATTGAAGGCGAAAGAAGCCCAAGTAACAGCTGAACATGCAAGGAGGAAACTGGAGTTGGCTGAGAAAAGGATCAAATGGGACCTAGAACGAAAGCGGAAACAGACATGTAAGCAAGCAGAGTTCAAACAGATGCAAGCAGAGAACGAAGCAGCTGGGGATCTTGAAAAGGTTCAGGAGGAAGTTGAACTTAAGGAACTTCTGGCAAAACTGTGGGAGGATGTTGATTTAAATTACTTTGCCCCCAGTTTTTCAAGTAAATGCAAAGACAAAGAAGCGCAACATGCTTCGCACACCGCTACTGAAATAAGTACAGCAGGTCCACTGGGTGTTGCATTCACGACAAGTACAGTGACCAGTCCTGTCGCAGCTCCTTTTGCGTATGCTTCTACAACGCACAGTTATCTTGATCCAAATGCCTCCACGTTTGTGTCTCAGGGGGCACCGGCAGGTTTGCAGAACACCTTCAATGGTATGAGAGGTATGCCAGGAAGAACGAGTTGGAATCCGCCATCAGTGCATGGAAGTCCGACTACCAGCGGTACTGATAGCAACATCAATATGGCGATTGCACACACTCTCGAGAAGATCATATCGCAATCAGAACTGCCTGCACCTCCACCCATGACATTTGATGGCACCTCCGCTGAATTTCCGAAGTTTATGAGAAATTTCGAAGACCGGGTTGCGTCAAAGCCATTCTCAGATAGCTTCAAGTTGTCCCAATTGGTTTCATGTACAACAGGAGACGCAAACAAAGCAATCAAGCACTTCGAAGGGACGGAGCATGGCTATCGACAGGCAATTGCAATCCTGCAAGAACGATTTGGACGTCCATTCCAGATTGTAAAGTCATGTATGGATCGACTTATCGAGAGGCCACAGTTGTCATTGTATGACAGGAAAGGCCTACTGGAGTTCTCAGATCAGCTCAAGTGTACATACCAAACGCTGGAGGACCAAGAGTTGCTTCCAGAAGCAAACACACAAACATATTTGAGAGCCATATTTGACCGACTCCCTGTCAGTTGGCAAGATGGATGGGTGCGTCGTGTAATGGATCTTGAAAGCACAGGGCAGAGCCCGAAGATTGAGGATATGGTGCGATTCATTCATTATTTAGCCAGAGCGCTAAATCACGCAGTCTTCGCCATTCGGTCGACCGGTAGCAGCAATGCCAGTAAACCTATTGGCAGGAAGTGTAGTGACTTCAAGAAAGGTGGATATGTCCCTACTACCTTCAACAGGGTAACTACACTTTCTACCCAAGTCGCCAAAGGTGTGGAAGGTATGAATGACAAGGAGAAGCAGAGGGACGGGTATTACGCGTCACGTACTAGAAACAGTAAGGACTGCAGTTACTGTGAAGGCAGGCATATCATCGGAGACTGTGCTGGGTTTAAAACTAGGACACTGGAATTCCGGAAGAAGTTTGTACGGAACCATAACCTATGCTTCTGCTGCCTTGGAAGGCATTACAGTAGGGACTGCGAACACAAGTAGAATTGCTCTGAGAAGGAATGCAACAAGATGCACCATCAGCTGCTCCACCATACTCTGACAATTCCGAAACAGGACCAACAAAAATCGGTTGACAAAACCAAGTTGGAGGCGCTGCCACAAATGCAGGTCGGATCAGTTGTAGCAACAAAGCCAAAGCAGTTTGTTCTCCTGAAGGTGATTCCACTTCGTATAACAGCGGAAAATGGAAACTCTGTGACGACACTTGGTATGCTGGATTCGGGAGCTAGTGCGACTCTAGTTACACAGTCGATAGCAAAGAAATTAGATGTTCAGGGAACACCTGAAGTTATCAGCGTCAACACGATCCTAGCAAAAGACCAAGACAAAAAAGTAACGGTCTTCGGATGTAGCCTGTCGCCCGTTGACGTGGCAGATCCACAGATTCCCGTGAGACGAGCACACATAGTGACATATCTGCATATTGATGCTCGCTATAGGCCGAATGCACTGGACTTTTCAGAATGGTCACACCTAGAGGGGCTAGACTTGCAAATAGACGTTGAGGAGGATTCGGTGTCTATACTCATCGGCGAGGATGTGCCGTGGGCACATGCAGCTTTGGAAAGCTGCTATGGCGATGACCCAAATATTCAACCGTATGCCGTAAGGACGCCGCTTGCCTGGTGCGTTGCTGGACCAACACACTATGACTCGGAATCTGATGTTAGCATAAACTTCTTGACCAAGCGATCAGATTTCTTCTCACCGAATTGTGACCATGACAGCATAGATCCAACATATGTTCAGGGTGGTGATGCTATCTGTTCAAGCAAAATGACCTTGGAAAGGTCAGTGGAGCGGCTCTGGCAGTTGGAGAATCATGGGTTCGAGAGCGATGACTGCAAGACCATGTCTGTGGAGGAAAAAAGGGCGTTGAACATTTTGCAAAAGAATACGAAATTGATCGATGGACAGTACGAGATTGGTTTGCTTCGGAGAGATGAACACCCCGCATTGCCAAACAACAGGGTTGTGGCAAAGAAGAGACTCGATCTTCTGGGCAAACGCTTCAAGCAGAAGCCAGAGTTTGCAAGAAAGTACTGCAAGGCAATGTCTGACAACATCACTAAGGGCTACGCGAGATTACTGTCCGATGAAGAAGCTGCTCAAACTAGCCCCAGGACGTGGGTCGGATATATCTACCACATCATGGAGTTGAAAATTCAAATAAGACCGGAAAGGTCCGTGTTGTTTATGACGCAGCATCGCCATACGGAGGGACTTCGCTGAACCAGGAGTTGATGCAGGGTCCCGATCTGAATAACAGTCTCGTAGGAGTGCTCCTGAGATTCCGGCAGGATAAAGTTGCAGTAGTTGCTGACATCGAAGCGATGTTTCATCAGTTCAGGGTGCCTAAACACGACTGTGAGGCTCTGAGATTCCTGTGGTGGAGAGATGGATTCGAAAAAGCCCCCGCAACCTATCAGATGACCCGTCATATATTTGGTGCTACAGACAGCCCAAGTTCGTGCACGTATGGATTGAGACGGTGTGCTATGGACAACAAGGAAGACTTTAACCCACGAGTAGCAGAAGCCGTACAACGGAACTTCTATGTCGATGATTTGCTGAAGTCGTTTCCAACGGCCGAGGCAGCCATCAACTTGTCTAGGCAGCTGGTGAGGATGCTAGACCGAGCAGGACTTAGATTGACAAAATTTCTGTCAAACTCGAAGAAGGTGTTGGCCGCACTACCTGAACCTGAACGGGCAGCCGACTGCAAAGACTTGAACATTTGCTCACTGAAAGAGTCTAGGGGTGAGATGGGACATCGAAACCGACTCCCTCGGGATTACTGTCACTAGCATGAACAATGCAAACACGCGTAGAGGATGTCTCTCAGCTGTAAGTACCCTCTATGACCCATTTGGAATGGTGGGACCGGTAACACTCGTGGCTAAGAGAGTTCTGCAGATGAGTTGCAAGTTGAAACTTTGTTGGGACGACGAATTGCCTGGAGAACTGCTTCAAGAATGGGAGCAGTGGAAAACAAACCTAGGTAATTTGGAAGGAATTCGGGTTCCTAGATGCTACTTCAGAGGAGAAGGGTCCGCTCACATTGAACTTGATCACTTTGCTGACGCATCGGAAATAGGATATGGAACGGTGTCCTATTTGCGGAAGGTGGATGAAGATG
Source organism: Paraescarpia echinospica (assembly GCA_020002185.1). Taxonomy (NCBI): domain Eukaryota; kingdom Metazoa; phylum Annelida; class Polychaeta; order Sabellida; family Siboglinidae; genus Paraescarpia; species Paraescarpia echinospica. Next base: position 30,055,735 of record CM034531.1, on the reverse strand, counting down.
GCCAAATTGAATGCTCCTTCGTCGCGGCAAAGAGTCGGACGGCGTCCACCCCGTTTGTTACTGTGCCGAGGTTGGAACTGCAAGCAGCAGTCGTAGCCGCGAGGATGGATGGTCTCATCAGGAGGGAGAATGATTTACGTATTGCAAGGGTTGTCTTCTGGACAGACTCTAGAATAACTCTGCAGTACATTCGGAATGAGACACGACGATTCAAAACGTATGTGGCAAACAGGGTGACGGAGATCAGGGATTCTTCAAAACCAGAACAGTGGAGACATGTCCCAGGAAAGGAAAATCCTGCCGATGATGCTTCGAGGGGCCAGACTGCGTGGTCTTTCCTTCGGAACAAGCGATGGTTTCGTGGGCCAGACTTTCTCTGGCGTTCGGAAGATGCATGGCCTGCTGCTGACATTGGAGCCTTGTCGAATGGCGACCCAGAACTGAAGGACGAAAAGTTGGTTGGGATGATGACATCGCCTTCACTTGATCAGCTACTGAAAAGATATTCTTCTTGGACTGCCACTCAGAGGAAAATCGCCATTCTGATCAAGTTATGTTGTTACATCAAAGCAAAGGGACTGAAAGCCACCGATCAGCAACATGACCGTTTTGAAAGGGAGATCTGTCCAGAAGATCTCACAAGGGCAACTCAGGCCATTGTGAGGTACATCCAGCAGATGAAGTCGACGACATTGAGAAGTTGAGCAAGGTCAAGACGTCGAGCTCCTTAAAGAAACTGAACCCATTCTTGGTCGATGGCGTTCTACGCGTTGGGGGAAGGATTTCAGCGGCACCGCTCTCCTTTGATTCGAAGTACCCGATGATCATTCCCAAGAGTAATCACGTGGCGACCTTACTGATAACACACTTTCACCAAGCGTCAGCCCACGCTGGTCAGGAACATGTTCTTGCTAGACTGCGAGAACAGTTCTGGATCCCGAAGGCGAGATCTACAGTTCGTCGTGCTCTCCGGTCCTGCATTGGATGTCGGAAGCGCCACGCTATGAAGATGACGCAGAGGATGGCTGACCTACCTGGGATGAGAGTCACTCCTTATGAGCCCCCCTTCACAAGAACCGGGGTGGACTACTTCGGACCTAAGCTGATCAAAAGAGGACGATCCATTGTAAAACGATGGGGCGCTTTGTTTACCTATATGAACGTAAGGGCAATACACATCGAAGTCGCCGAGTCATTGGACACAAACTCGTTCATCAATGCCCTTCGTCGCTTCATTGGTCGCAGAGGACATCCACGGGACATTTGGTCCGACAATGGTACTAACTTTGTTGGAGGAGAGCGGGAATTAAAACAAGCCATTTCTGAGTGGAATCAAGAGCAGATCAAACGAGAACAGAAGGGGATTCACTGGCACTTCCAGCCGCCAGGTGCTCCCCATATGTCGGGTGTTTGGGAACGCCTTGTAAAGTCGGTGAAACTCGCCTTGAAGGCCGTTCTCGGAGGATGCCTTGCCAGTGAAGACGTACTAGTCACCTCACTTGTTGAGGTACAGAACGTCCTAAACAGTCGTCCGCTGTGTAATAGCAGTGATGACCCAAATGATGATGAAGTGCTAACCCCTAATCATTTCCTGCTCCAACGGGGAGCGTTGTCGTTGCCTCCTGGAGTCTTCTTTGACACCGACCAGTACCACAGGAAGAGATGGAGACAAGTACAAATTCTGGCGAACCACTTCTGGAAGCGATGGCTAAAGGAGTATCTTCCTGCTCTACAGGAGAGGAGCAAGTGGCATCAGAAAACTCGTAACGCAGCAGTTGGCGATCTCGTTCTTGTAGCGGATGACGACGTCTCTAGAGGAAATTGGCCGTTGGGTAGAATCACCAGGACATTCCCCGGTCGTAATGGTTGCGTACGAACAGTAGAGGTGAAGACCAGAAGCTCGCATTTCGTGCGGCCAGTTCAGAAGCGTTGTCTTCTTGAGGAAAGCAGTGGTGGATATTCTGCAGAAGATGACTCGGAGGGTTAGCACATTGTGTATCAAGACTCAATGTATTGAGTATGCACAACGATGTGTGCTATGGGTGTATGTGTTCAAGTGTCAGTAACACGGTGAATGGACTCATAATTGCACTATTGGAATTCTCTAAGTCAGTTTGTAAAGCAACTGTTCTGCGGTGCTTGTTTCCATTCAAGTGGGAATGTTTACTGTGTAATTCATTTGTATATGTTGATGAACCTGGACATTCATTGTCGTGTGATTATTGAACGTTGCGTCCTTGGATTCAATCTTGAACAGAAAGGTAGACTTTCTAGTGATTCATTTAATTAATGCTCCTAATTGTTATGACGCTTTAGAGTTTAATTGAATGTTTCGTTTTTGGACTCTCCATGGGGGGAGTATGTGCGCGCCATTTGGCATGCTAGAAAGTTAGGGCGCCTCCTGGCGAATGAGGAGTAAGCAAGAGGTTCGCCATGTTGTTTATAGAATTGTCGAGGTGACAATTGCGCATCGAATAACGTAAAGGCAACGCGTTACGAGCAAAATCTGTCGTTGCCCCGTAAACGTAATAAAAACTGGTCAAACAAGGTTTGGGATGTTATCTATATAGACGGTCTATATAATTATATATATATATTTGTATGAATGCGACCATGGAGCGACAATTAACCGACTATACAGCGACACTTGGTTATCAAGCGACACGGAATGTGTCGCCCGATAGTCATTGCTCAATATTTCCTTATTGTCGTTATTTTTTTCAAATCTGTACTTACCAACAGATCGTGGTATGTTAGCTGAGGTTATAGTGACAATATGAAAAGTGTAATGTTAGTTAAACGGATGAAATTACCAATATATTTTGTTATTATATTTGACTAAATCCGACTATGCAGCGACATCTTAAAACGTCAATAACTTTTTTTTAACATATATATTCTGTATGAAATTTCTACAGTATAATTACGTTGAATACGGCCATATGTACTGTAATTTGTAGCATGAAATACACACAAACAATAAAATATACATTTATCGTGTTTGTATGTATCATTCACACTAGTCACGAATCGGCCATATTGCCATTATAACGGAGTCCAGAGTACATCTGGTGGGGCCACCTGCTGGAATTACCCGCACACGCTGTGTAAACATGGCAAGACCAAGTAGGCATTTGTAATCCAAAAAATAAATACATTGACCTAAACTCAGCTATGGCCATGTTAGCGTTCATAGCAACAACAACAAGGTGACGACGAAAGGTTGCATGTTTGCCGTGACTTATACTAGTGACATTGGACGTTTGTGGACGCGATAAATCGGAGTCTCAGCTCGGTCTGTCAACATCAAATTTCGGTTTGGCGTGGTCGTGTAATACTACGTAGCTTAGCCTTAGTCGCTGTTGTTCCAAATATAACAACTTTATGTTAGACAGGGCTGTATAAGCGTTGGTGTAAGGTTGTCCCCTATAGCCATACAGTGTTCGTGCCACAATATGCTACAGTAGTACAGAGAGTGTTCTTATAAATAAGTGCTTCTTGTGAGCGATAATATCTTACCTTAGGATACCTTAGGACTGTTCTGATCGCAGGATCCTCTCGGTTCCTCAATGATACGTATGTCAATTCCGCTGGGCGACAGCACCGCTCAGCGTCGGTTTAACGCGTTCCAGAAATGGCGCAGGTTTTTTGCCGCGCAGTCGATCTGCTGGATCACATGGTCTCGGAAAACGTCATGGATCTCGATATGCATACTAATTTTGTTTACTGTTGACATTTATATCGACCAATGAATGCCATCAGAAGATGCTCGGCAGGTAAAATCTGTAACATTGTATTCGGCCGGGCAAGATTAAGGTTGGTGAACTTTGCGTTGTGTTTACTTACAAAAATATTAATATATTTTAGCGTGTATCTTAAAAATGCTTAGGTGTCTTTGTGAAACTAGAATCCTAGCTTTCATATGGTATAACTATGAATCTTGTATATCCATGCGGAACGCAAGGAAGAGTAATCGTAGATGATCGGTAGCGTGCCAGTTTGATGCATTTTGTATGTCGCTCAGCGCATTAGCGGCTGTTTATAATGTATGCGCTGAGGCGCGGCGCCATTCTAACGTATGCGCGATCGATATTGTAATCTGTGCCATCCCCACTTTTATCAGTTAAATGTTAGAAAGTTGTGATTGGATATTTGTTATATATGCAATACTGTTTGCTAGTACTCAATATTTTTAGGACAACAAGTTACGAAATGTCTATTGATGTCACATCTGTGACTGGCTGTGCTCTCTACTTCCTTTTCAATCAATATAGGAATACGTTCTTAATCTGAACAATCCACATTTTCAACAGTTCATTTTTAGTAAATTGTGTTAATAAAATGTAATACGTGTATATTATTATTGTGTATGTATCAGTATTTTTATGATATAAATTACGAACAGTTAATATTTCCACTTTAATTTGCATCCCCTGACACCTGTATTCCTGTAATCTTATATTATTGTAATTCACATTTTATAATTCAGTCTATAGTCATGTTGACTATCCATTTTGTTGATGTTAATATTTACTGTTTTGTTTGTGGTGTTTTTATGTGAATCATAATATCTTGTGATTTGTATTTCATGCCACGAATACTCAGGAATTCTGGTAGTGAAGTGAAGAATAAAGATAAGTTACGATATATCAAAAATTTAGCCGTCTCCACTCTTCCTTGTTCTCCACGACTCTCTTTGTTCACATGGAATGACTGAATTCACAGAAATGCACACTTATACAAACAATCTTGCATAGTCACATACAAGGACAGAATGTCCACGTGGCTTCTGTCGTGAATCACAACACCGAAGTGATATCGATGTTGTGTGCACTAAGAACAGTGTGGTATTATTACAATGAAATTACTGTGTAAATATGTGAAGAAATGTAGTTTTTTATTTTATTTTCAGAATGGATTCCGTAGCACGCAAGGCCAAGTTGCTAATCGTTGGGCACAGTTTTGTGCGTCGCATGTCAGAAGCGTGTAACAGCAATGCTGAGTACCGCTATTTCTGTCCCGACCTTCTCCTGTCTTGTATATTTGACAAGGTTGTCTTTCCATGAAAGGGGGGACTTACCTTGAGTGGTTTGTTCCGTGAATTTGGAGCTGTGTGCGCAGAGGCGCCAAATGTTGTTTTAATCGACATGGGAACGAATTATCTATGCAATGGCTGTGCAACTCATCAGCAACTGGCAGAGTTCACTGATCATGGTAGAAGATGCTGGTGTCGTAGCAAACCCAGTGCATACTTTCGTGGACTTTCACACACAAATTACGAACTTCAGTGCATATTACATGGACTTATGCATATTACTTATCGTGAAGTTATGAACTTCAGTGCATGTTGCACGGACTTATGCACGTTACCTATTGTGAAATTATGAACATTTATATAATAACCTGGTGTTTTGAACATTAACCTTTGTAAAATATTATGAATGGTGCTGCACTGTTTACATTATAATAAATTGCCTTGATGTTTTTTCCAATTATATCATGTTTTGTAAGATTTTTCACACTCGGTTATAGGAGCCAAGTTAACTTTAACCTCCCACACCATTATTTGATTGACCTATAAAATGTGTTCTTTTTATTTCCATGGTGAACTCATTTTGAATTCAGTCAAAATTTAGGGGAGTGATACATATCCAATGTAAATCTGCTATGCACTGTTCAATAAAAGGTCCTCTAGTGTATAAAATGGTCCAGTAAATATTATTCTACAAATCCCTGTTCATAGGTCAACTGTGAGCACTTGGATAAATAAGTAGGCCATGTTAAAAGAGGCATGTACAAGGTTACGTAGCATGAAATTATATATTAACAACTTCCATCCCTCAAACGTTGATTGCGCCACTTCCAAATTAATTTGTACTACTAGTAGGTTGTATTAAAAATTTGTACTTACAAGGTCACAGTTCATTAAAGTTTATATGTATTATTGTCTTTGACATTTGTAATCCCTCAAACGTCCAGTGTGCACATTTATTAATTTATTACGCTATTAATTTCAGTATATATGTCAAATATGAAATATAGGTCATGTTCTAATAGCAATTTACAAGTTTACATAGCATTAAAGTCATTATATTAGCAATTTTGTACCCAAATGATAATTGCCAATTTCCTAATTAATTTTCACCTAAATCATGTCATTTATATGGAATTATTCCCAGTATGTAGGTCAAAATGGAATCTAGGTCAACTGTGAATGTCAAGGCAAGGTCACCAAAATTGATATTTCCTAAAGGGTTGTATCATGATTCATCCAGTGGGCGCATTTATGAATTAATTATGCTATAAATTCTGGTAAATAGGTCAAATTCTAATAGCCGTTTAAAGGTTACATAGTATTAAATTCATTATATTGGCAATATTCATACTTCAAACGTTAACAGTGCTCATTACCTAATTAATTTTCAGCTGAATGATGTAATTAATAGGAATTAATCCCATGCTGTGGGTCAAATCTAGGTCAAAAGTGGAATGTAGGTCAACTGTGAAGGTCAAGTCAAGGTCACCAAAAATTGACATTTCCTTAAGGGTTGCACCATTTTTGATTTCACATACGTAAGTTAAAAGGTTCCAATGTTATTACTCTTTTTCAATCAAATAAGTGCAGACTGTGCACAAGAAATGGACTGAAAACCAATAGACAAAAAATGCCACCATTTTAAGAATTAAAAGTTGAATAGCGCCACAAATATTGAAGATATCAAAAAAATTCAAAAAGGGTAGTAAACTACATATCATTATCCATCATGTGGCACCATTTAAATGATGATATAACATATTCTATTTTTTTGTTGACATACCTATCAATGATCAGATCTTCTTCTTCGGGGTCTAGTATTAAGAATTTGTGTTTTCCGGTTCCAGTGTTTAATGTTAGTAGGGCTTCATAGTCGTATAATATCTCCTGGGTTGAACAGAATTTATCAAGGAGGTTTTTAAATGAGTTTATTGATTTAGCTTGTATTACTGAATCAGGTAAACTGTTCCATGGTTCAACCATGGAACAGTAGCAATACCAATTCCGTTATATGTAATACAACATACCATTTTTACATAAAACCTGAATACAACATGATAGATAATTATTATAAACATTAACGTTATCTAATATTGACTTCATACAATATATGCTGTATGTGATATGTAGCAGACCTTCCAAGATTTTATTAAAAAGAAACAAGATCTTCCTCTTCGTACAAAAAACCGAAGATTTTTGCTCGAAAAAACCCAACCTAATTACATTATTTTATTAACAAACAAACACCCAATTTCCCAAACATCCAGGCTTCTTGAACTGTCCCCAGTGGTTGTACTGTAGGATTCTAAGCGTTGGAACTGGGGCGGCTTGGAGGCTGAGCCCCTTCAATATTTTAGTGAGGATCTGAGATAGGATTATCCCCCCAATATTTATGGAAGGAATTCATTTTTGTGTGCATTTTGGAGAGCCTGAAGATGGAGTTTTTGGCGAGCCTCAAAGAGGGTGCCAGTGGAGGGTTTTTGGAGAGCCTGAAGGCTGAAGGTGTTTATTGGCAGAGCAAAATATTATTATGAACATGTAAATTCAATTTGTTTTGAAATCTAACATTTATTTTTGAATAAAACTAGCACTTACTTTGTTTAGGTAATTATTTGTTGCATGAACAATAACATTGACAGTGTTATAAAATAATAACATGTTCCATAATTTTTTTACAATCTAGCTTTTTTGTTATTATATCCTAATATGAAGTTATGAAGGCTCAAAATAACACAATCCCCAACCTACCCATTGGGAATATTTCCAACTGAACACTTGACAGTGTACAACATGTAGAGGCTTAGATTCTGATGTGTAGCCTAATATATATTTAAGTTGTAAATCATATATATAATTTAATAATATGAAACTGATCAATATAAATTGTGTTCAAATGTTAATAAATATGTGCAAAACTATGTAAGAGTTTCTTCGAAAATATTTGTTACAATGATGCGTCATACTTTGTTGTGTTTAATTATGATTGAGAATTTGCAATATTGTGACAGAATTTCTTCAGAATAACCATATTAATCATCAAACTTTATTTTGTGAAATTATCAGTCGATAATTGCAACACTTTGTATTTAGTGTATTTTCTTTGAACATTACATTTTGTTGTAACTTTATTTCCTGTGACTTATTTTCATAGGCAAAACTATGACTATTTCCGTGACTTTTTCCTGTCACTGTATTTATGCTCACCGTTTTAAAAGCCAGCTGCCAAGAATAAACATGTTGCTACAATTAATTCTGCATTCATATGGACTACACAAAAAGCTGTGAATAATGCTAGGTTACTAATTCATTACAACTTTGATGTAAAATACTATCTACACATTAAATAAAATTGGACTTTTCCCAAAAAGGAGTTTCTGACATTTTAATGTCAGCACGGTATTTCTGCAGAGACAATAGAAACCAAGGTTTAAACCATGATAGAAACCCTGTTCCAATTCACAGTTCACTGCCACATATCTGTGTCAAACAGTGCCCTTTGACTGGGTACTGCATCCCTCTGACTCATTGACCTTAATTACTTACAGACCTTGCTGTTACCCTTGGTGTAATCTACTAATGAGATAGACTGCTGCCCACCCTTACAGTAAAGGGCCTACAAAGTCAAAATTGTGTTATTAAGAAAACAAACTAGATCAAAAGTACAGCATAATCTAAATAGTATAACTAAAGTAGGTTAAAAAGGTATATGTAATTTTTTGGTGATTTGAACAGGTTCAAATCCTGCTGTGTTGCAATTACTGCGTCGGCAGGATATAGGTAAGTAAATAAGTTTCCTAAACATGTTTTGTGTCACGAACGAATATCATACAATACGGGATGTCACAATAAACGTGTTTACAGTTGAGACAATATTTTCAGCTTTCAAATGCAGGCGTTAAACAAAAAATACTAAGGCATACGTTATTTGTGTAACCTCAATGACCCGTTTAATGCGAGACAATTTCCCTAGAACGAACACCATCAGCTGCAACAGACGAGTAATGTTACAATTACTCCAACTTTCTGTTGCAGACAAATCAAAGTATGTGCAGCCAGCGCGCCAGTGTCCCTACTGCTGCAGATCTTGCAAGGGTGGCACACTGAAAAGACATGTCACCAAAGTTCACAGGAAAGAGCTTGAAGAGCTTCAGAAGACAAGCAAAGACGGACAGAACGTCTTCTTAAAAGTACGCAACCTGGGCATCCTGAAGCATAACAAGCAAGTGGCGGTAGAAAAGCGGCAAGATTATGTTGCAATTCGGCGGTGCGGTAATGAAATAGTCCATTGCCAGGGGTGTGGCGGCAGTTATGCTAAAGCATATTTCTACAGGCATAGGGCTCACTGTGCCAGCAGGAAGTCAGGTTCTGTTGCATCATCGGTTTCTGCGAAGCTCGCCCACCTTGATGACGACGAAAGCTTCAAAAGTATACTGGACTCGTTCCGCGATGACGACATTGGGCAAGTGTGCCGAGACGATCACACGATTCGCCAGGTGGGCAGGCTTCTTTGGCAGAAAGACCGCACCAAAGTTGACAAGAGTGATGAAGTAAGGAAAACAGTCATGACCTCAATGCGGACTCTTGCCAAGCTATTCGTAGAGATGAGACGACACATGACAGTCGACGCTACCAAGGTAGATGCCAGCGCTCTGTTCAATTGCACCAACTGGAGTGCGTTAACGGCTGCCATCGATGTGGTGACCGACAGCAACACAGGAGGTGCAGTGAAGTATGGCTTAAAGAATACGATCTACTATCTGCTAATGAGTTCTGCAGACTTGCTAGAAGGTATGGCACTGACGAACGTCACATCAGATGAAGTTGCCAAGGAAATGGCAAACTTCAAGAAGGTGCTGAAACATCATGAGGACAGCATGTTTTCGGACGCCAAATACCTGATAAATAAGTCTAGACAAGAACGGCTTAGACTACCAACGCGTACACCACCAGAAGAGGCGATGGAGAAGCTGCGCAATTTCACAGTGGCGTCAATCACCAAGGGATGTGAGATCAACAAACATGATCGGCAATCATTCGTCCACATGAGGAACCTGGTGTGCAGTCGGCTCACCCTCTTCAACGCACGTCGCGGGGGTGAGCCAAGCCGAATGACCATCGACCAGTGGCTGAACCATAACCAGTGGCTGGCGAAGGACACCATTGCTGCACTGACAGAAGAAGAGAAGATTCTCTTCAGCAAGATGTCTATTATGTATATGACTGGCAAAGGCAACCACCTAGTGACCTGCATAGTCCCAAAAGATGCGATCCAGGCAATGGATCTGCTCTGTGACCAAAATATCAGGCGTGACGCAAGTGTTGCCATCGGCAATAAATTCATATTCTCTAACACGGAAGACTCGCTTCACCACGTGGATGGCTGGCACGCGACCCACTACGTGTTGGCGAAGGCAGGCGTCGACTGCAGCATCATCAATGCCACCAACCAGCGAGGCCGGATTAGCACGCTATACGCTAGTTTCGATGTCGCCGAAGAAGACCGGGCCTACTTCTTTAAACATCTAGGCCATTCTGAACAGGTCAACGCCGGCACATACCAGCGACCCTTGCCAGTTAAGGCCATGACGAAAGTTGGTTCTGTACTGGCCAACATCGACGCATCCATGGCTAAGCAGCACATGAATCATTTTCCAGGTAATACAACCAGTCAGTGAAGTAAGGGAAGTTCTTAAGAATGCCAAAGCACTTTACACTTCACTCACTAGCAGACCTGTTCAGTTACTTTTAAATAGAAAAAAATAGTTTTTATAATACATTATAGTGACATACTGTGAACTATGGATTAAACCATCAGCTAGTAAGTGTCTTGTGAATCTGACTTAATTGTTGTTGAATATAAACTATAATAATTATGATATCATTATTTGTTACAGCGAGCGTTTCAACAAGCCAGGCAGCAGCCAGAGTAGAGTGTAAGTATCAATTCACACTGGATTATTGCAAATTATTAATAAAATAAATATTTAGTACATAGTGACATATTGTGGATTATGCCATCAGCTGGTAAGTGTAGGGTGAATCTGACTTAATTGTTGTTGAATATAAACTATAATATTTACGATATCATTATTTGTTACAGCGAGTGCTTCAACAAGCCAGGCAGCAGCCAGAGTTGAGTGTAAGTATCAATTCAGAATAATGTTGACAGTATTATTATATATATGCAGGCTACTGTCCTGCCCCATGCTAAGCTACAGTATCGGAAACATGTAATTCACACTGAATTATAGCAAATTATTACTTAAATATATATTTAGTATACAGTAGCATACTGTGGATTATACAATCAGCTCGTAAGTGTAGGATGAATCTGACTTAATTGTTTTTGAATATATGATACACTATTGCTTGTTACAGTGAACACTACAAGACAGATAGAAGCTGGAGAGCGACTAACACCAACTTTCCCTTCACCTGATGAGAACACTCTGCCTCGTAAGATCCGAGTCTTGCATACACGTGCAAATGAGAGGGAGAATACAATGTACCTGGTCATTCAGTCATTTACATGTGACAAGGCATAGACACTAGAACATTCACTGGTAGGCAGTCGCAGGGTAATAAGTTGATGGCTAATCATGGCTTCTCTGAACCTTTGTCACTTTCTAAATATTTTTTACCTGATCAATATTTGAAGGTAATTAATTGAGAATTGTCTAAGGTCATGGTAATGTAATTAAGTAACTGTTGCAGCACATTATATTGCGTGTGGAAAGAGGAATCAGACTTAATTGTTGTTGAATACACACTTTATGATATATTATTTTTTACAGCGAGTGCTTCAACAAGCCAGGATGCAGCCACAGTACAGTGTAAGTATTAATAGTGTTGATTGTATTATTGTATATGCAAATATGCAAGCTACTGTCCCGCCTTTCACCAAATTCTGGTTCCCGTATATGTCAACCTAGACAACATTCATAGCCACACTAATGTACATAACACTGGTATAGGTATACTGGGTTGGCATACAATGGGATGTGTAATATTATATAAATCTTTAATTATTAACCAAGTACACTGGTCACTGGTAAATGATCTAGTTCCAGTATCAAGATAGACGCTACGTTGCATCATGTTATTTTTTCCGGGGTCTTCTAATTATTTTGAAGGTTGTGTAATTAAACAAATATATTTCTTCAGGCCGAGCAAAGTGGTCCCCAAGGACTACGAACGCCTTGCGGAAGCAATTCAGCCACTGGATCATGCTACCGAGTCCACAGAAGAGTCTACCAGGTAGGTCAATCGTGGTGTAACATTCAGTCATAGGTCAGTGCAACTACAGTATCACACTTCCCCTATATCTTGTCAAGCTAAATATATATATATATATATGTGTGTCTGAGTAGGTATGTATGTATGTACCCACGTAAGTACGTATGCACATATATTGGTATGTATGTATGTATAAACAATAGGACATTTCAAATGTTAACGTCACCTAATTCATTTCTTGGCTCTCCAAACACATACAATACAAACTAGAGTAATTAATTGTTGTGTCCGAAAACATACAATGTCCAAATACATAGTCATTACGAAGTGTATGTATTCGGACACAAACACACACAAATAATTATGTCTGAAAACACACAGTATTGACAACTAATTATTGTTTTGTGGATTTTGTGGGTGTCCAAAAACATACAGTGTCTGAATACATAGTCATTATGATATAATTATGTGCCTGTTTCAGGAAAACTGGAAGTACTCGAATTCATGCAGGAGCATGGAATTACTCTGGAATACCAGAGAGAACGAAGTTGTTCAACGAACAACGAAAAGAGCACCAAAGAATTAGGAAAGCGATGCAATTTACGTAAACTCTCTAGTGTCCACATTCTCCGTAGGGTGAACTCTCTGTATGCACAGGGTAATGTCTTGATTATAAAACTGTATGTATCTGTTCAAATCATATTTTATTTAATGATATGCATGTCAGTTATGGTGGAATCATAAATGAATAAAAAAAACTGTAACATACAGTAATGTATTTAGGATGTTGTGCAATGAACCTAGAAACTGTAGTGTTTAGTTATGTTTGTGTCACGAGAAGTACCCACCTGCAAACATTTGATCAGGAAAATGTGTACAGTTTTATGAGATATGCTTAGGCAGCACAAGAGAATTTATGCCTTTGAAAATTATAGTCTATTCTAATCACATTGTGCATTACTGTGTAGAAGTAAAATATTGACTAGATAAAATGTGTATAGTTTTATGATGTGTGTAGCTAAACCGGGTAATGCAATATTACAGAGTATTATGAATAGTGATATATATACACACATCACCTCTGTGTCAACATTGGCAACAGTTTCTATATAACTGGTATTTTGTTTTTAGCCAGTCTTGTCTCTATCTTATATATGGATGTAATATTCCAGAAAAAATATTGAATTTAATATGTTGCATGTGTAGTAGGAATACCCACCTGTAAAATGTTGATCAGGTAAAATATGTATCGTTTTATGTGTGTAGCTAAAGCGGGTAATGCAATATTACATAGTATTATGAACAGTGATACATTCTGCATATAACCACTGTGTCGTTACTGACAAAAATGTATATACCGGTATATAGTTTATTGTCGTCTAGTCTATATATGTTACGAATTTGCATGTTTTATGTGGATGTAATATTCCAGAATAAACTTACAATGTTATTGAATTTAATGTTATGATTTTGCTGTAAAATAAATATGCAAAATGTTTAGCATTGCTGCATTTCATGACATCTTCTTTTTATATACATCGCTGACGTTGTAATATAACTATTCATGTCGTTTGAACTGAATACAAATTGTCTAGGTTGCATGACACTGACAACGTTGTTAGTACTGCTTAAAAAAACCGTACACAAGTTACGTGTACTACTACTAGATTAGACCGTAGAGGTACAACTAGGGCACGCTGAAATTACTAAGCAGAGATATAGACAGGTGCATAATAATATCGAATACATATAATAGGCTGTAATTTATTCTACATAGCGCCAATATCCTCGGAATGCTGAGACTGCGATGAGTGGCGCAACATAATGCAAGATTAGGCATTTTTATGATCGGTGTACATTGCGAAACAGATGAGATGACAGAGTCGGAGTTAAGCGTAAGGTGGATAGGTAATAACTCTATGGTATAGTCGCGCCAAGATTGAAGATTATGTTTTTAGTCTAGATGACATCCAAATTTAAATATAATTAGGTTTTCGCGTGATGCTAGTTGGCTTGTGTCAAAGTTAACTCTATGTTACAACCCTCAGCATGATGAGGTTAACGTAGTATTTTGGAAGAAGTAGAATTCATTTATACGTCGGTTGTAAATTTATAACGCAACTATAAACATGGCCGCTGGTAGTATACTGCGCATGCGCGCCTCATTCGAATGGTTGTGCCAGCAGGCAGAACTGATACAGCGCATGAAATGTTCTAAAACCAGTTATCGTTATTGTTATAAAAGCGTATTCATGTTTTCCTAACTATTATAAGTTAATCAGGACATTTCGAAGCCGATTAAATAGCAAGCGAAATGCACATTACAAGCGAAATTAAGATGTCGCTCCATAGTCGCATTTAGTGATACAGACCGTGTCGCTATATGGTCGGTATTTTGCATACACTTTGACGGGTGACTATACAGCGACACCGGAAAGATACAAAAGTTGTATTAAAGTCATCATATGGACACAAATGAATTTCAAATAACAAATATTGCCTACAACTACAACATCACACCTCTTGATGCACTTATATATATATAAAATGTAATTTCAAATTGTCGTCGGATAGTCGGTGTCGCTGGATGGTCGTATTAATATGTATATATATATATATATATGTAATGTTTAGGAAAGATAGAATAGGAAGCAGAGGAGGAGGAGTTACTTTATATATAAAAAATTATACCTAGGCTTATGAAATAAAATTAAAAAGTGAAGCAGATTGTGAAGAAGCTGTTTGGTGTAACATAGTTACAGGTAACTCAACGTTAACAGTTGGGTTAGTTTATTGAAGTCTAAATATAAGCATAGAAGAAAATGAAAAAGTACAAAACGTTATAAGGGAAGGGAGTAAACGGGACTGAATTATTATGGGCGAGTTTAATCTTGGGCATATACAAAGGAATTTTTTATAGAGTACATGGAGTGAGGACCGCAAGTTTTTTGTTTTAGTACAAGTTAGTTTCCTTTCTCAACATGTGCTAGAACCAACCAGGGGTGAGAATGTGTTAGATATAGTTTTGTCCTCACATAATAAATAAGTTGACAATGTCAAGGTATGTGAGCCACTCGGGAGTAGTGATGACAACCATATATATTTTAGCATCAAGATAAAATGAGAAAGGAAAAACAAGGGAAATGGTCCAAAAAGAACCACTTATTGAATCGAAAGAATCCATTAGAAAAATTAAGTACAAACAAATGATGTTGGAGTCATATAGATGTACTGGAAATGACGAAAACCATAACATTCATAAAGAAGCACTTAGCCAAGCTACAGCTGAACTTATAAATTCAAAGAGAAACTATGAACAAGAATTAGCTTGTAATATAACACTTGATAGGAAGAGTTTTTATGCGTATGTTCGAAGCAAACAGAAAGTTCAGGATAAGTTCGGTCCTCTAGAAGATAGTGCTGGAAATATAGTATCAGAGGGATTCTTAATGTCAGAAGACCTGAATTCAATTCAATTCAGTATGTTTTATTCAAACAAACAAACAAACAAACAAACATCCAAGCAGACAGTATAGGTTGTAATCGCCTCAACACGATTTTGTTGTGACATTCAATGTATTATACATAATGTTGTTTGAAAGGAATACACAAGAAGTTAAAAACTTGTAGATAAAGTATCCCCTAACTATATGTTATAGTAAATGACTAAATCACACTAGAGAAGTTATAAGATTAATGTGTGACTATTTCATACATCCCAAAGTCTACACATATAAGGAAAAGTTATCATACTGTAGTTCACATAGTCACGTATATATGATTAGTACAAATAATTAAATGTAAAATAAATAATAAATAAATTAAAAAAACCTATGGTTCTGATATTTCAGAATCGGTTTCAATAATTAATACAAACTATACATATTCATTTATTATTGTTTTCTTGTACCTGTGTCTCAATGATCTCACTGTTTTAATGTTAGTAAGTTTAACATCCAGATAATTCCATAGACTTATGCCATATACACATAGAGACATGGCTCTAACATTTAAGGTAACACAACATCTTACCAGTTGATTTTTGAGTCGTGCTTTTACTGGAATATCTCTTTTTACAAAATGTTTTTGTCTAATAGTTGGTAACATGCAGTGGTATGCCTTGAACATGAATATAGCTGTTTTTAATTTTACAAGATCTAAAAAATTCAGGGTTTGCGACCTGTAAAATAAACGGGTTGTGTGTTCAAGACGACCTGCACCATATAACAATCTCTTTGCTCTCTTTTGGAGCATGACAATATAATTGATATTGGAGGGATACGTGTTTCCCCATATTTCAGAACAGTAATTAATGTATGGTAAAAACAATGAGCAGTATAGGATACGCACAGACTGCGAGTCTATCAGCTGACTACACTTATACAATATGGCAGTACTCTTTGAGAGTGTAGATTTAACATTTGCTATATGATCTTTCCAATTCAATTTCTCATCTATTAATACCCCAATAAATTTAGTCACTCGTACTTGTCAATATTTGTACCACTGATTGCTATATCAACATGTGTATTCAAAGTATAATTACCAAACAACATGTAACTTGTTTTCGAAACGTTTAGGGATAATTCGTTTATAGCAAACCAGTTACACATTTCGTCAAGAACAGTGGATACCGTTGTAACAAGTTGATTGATATCTTTGCTTGCACAGAACAAATTAGTGTCGTCAGCAAACAAAATATATTTTACAAGTCTGGAAATGTTACATAAATCATTCACAGACAGTATAAACAGTTTAGGTCCTAGTATTGAGCCTTGTGGGACTCCACATTATATATTTAACAAGTTGGACTTATATCCATCATAGCAAACAAATTGGGATCTATTTGATAAATAACTACTTATCCAATTATGAGCCATACCTCTGAGACCATAAAAATATTTTTTTTCACAAAGCAATTCATGATCTACTGTTTCAAAAGCTTTTTTCAAGTCAATGAATACACCAATGGAATACATTTTGTTATTTAGCGATGCAGTTATTTCATTACTTAACTCAGTCAGGGCATTGGATGTAGACATATTTTCATGAAATCCATACTGACTTGGGTTGATAATGTTGTGTTTATCAATAACTGCACTTAGTCTAGTATTAAACAGTTTTTATAATATTTTGGAGAATTGTGGAAGTAGTGAAATTGGTCTGTAGTTTGTACAGTTTTCTTTGATTCCAGCCTTAAATACTGGGATAACTTTAGCAATTTTCAGTTTGTCTGGGAATATCCCAGTTTTAAAAGATGAATTAAAAATATGGGTGAGTGGCTTAATGATAGTGGTAATTACACGTTTAACAATGTCCATACTCAGACCATCTGCATCAGTCGAGCTTTCGTTTTTGCAGTTTTCGACTACCCCGTGAATGAGTATTTTAGTTCGGTGTTTACCAGGGAAGATATTCGTTCAATGCCAGTACCAGAGGCTAAGTTCAAGGGGACATAATCACATTATTTAGGGCAGTTAAGTGTAACCCCGGAATTGGTAGCTAAGAAAATAAGGGCTATGAAGGATAATAAATCACCTGGAGTGGATAGGATTCCACCCAAACTACTATTGGAAATTGTATAACAAATTAGAATACCGCTTGCAACAGTTTTCAACTTGTCATTAGAAGAGGGAGTGGTTCCTTTAGAATGGAAAGAATCAAACTTTATACCGTTATTTAAAACAGGTTCGAGAAACAAGTCAGATAACTATAGATCAGTGGGTTTAACATCGGTGATTTGCAAATTATTAGATAGATTAATTAAAGATCACATGGTGGATTTTCTTAGTAAACATAACTTGTTAAACCCATCTCAATATGGGTTTCTAAAAGCGAGATCATGCTTAAAAATAAGAAATCCTTCAGTATTTTAAGTACAAAAATTAATATGCAATTAATAAATGCCAAATGCCATTTTCTTTACATGGATACCACTGCATATCGCAGGGTAAAGCATGTAACAGCAAAGGAAGGTTGATAATATATATTGATAACCAGTATATATCAGAAGTTAAACTGAATCTCAATACATATGAACACTGGGACGGGTTGAAATAGATGAATTTACACCAATTATATCAACATTGAAAAACAATAATGATGATATCAATATTGATGGGGATTTTAATATTAACTTACAGAAATTAAATGAAGATGACATTTTTAGTAGTTTTTTTGATACGTTAATATCACATAGTCTCTACACACAAATAACTCTCCCCACTAGATTCACTAGAACAACTGGAACCCTGATAGATAATTTATTTTGTAGACTTCATAATTCAATACTAGAAAGTACAGCAGGGATCTTAACTAAACGAGTTTCTGACCACCAACAGTATTTTATGATTATGCACAACAATGGAAAGATACAATCACCTCCTAAATATGTAAAAAAAACATTGTAAATGTAGAAGCAATGACAAGTATCATGAATGAAATAAAATCAATAACATTTATGATAAGTTAAATAAAAGTCCAACCGCTGATCCAAATTGTAATTATGATATAATATATGGAGAAATTAACTGCTAAAAATAAATACATGCCAAGCAAATTAGTAAATTTTAATAAATACAAACATAAGAAATCGACTTGGATCACTCAGGGTTTGTTAATATCAATTAGATATCGAGTAAAAATGTATAAACAGTTAAAATTAACAAATCCCTGTTCAACATAAAATTAATTTAAAAACCTATAACGCGATATTAAAGAAAAACATTCGGGCAGCTAAACAAATGTATTTTGAATCTCGTTTCTCTCTTTTTAGAAATGATATACGAAATACCTGGAAAATTATAAATGAATGTCTCTCCAAAAAACAGACTAAAACAAGTTTCCCAACTTATTTTGAAGACAACAGCACACAAATGACAAACAAACAAATAATTGCAAATAAATAATAATTATTTCACAAACATAGCTCAGACTACTGTAAATGATATGAAATATGAAGGTATAAAAGACTGTAGTTACTATCTAAATCAACAAATAAACTCAGCTTTTAAAATTGAAAATGTAGATGAAGAAATAATAAAGAAAATAATACACGATCTACTCACAAAACGTAGTTTTGGTTTCGATGGTATCTCTTCAAAATTGTAAAAAATAATTGAACCTGCAATAATAAAGTCATTGACTATGTTAATAAATCAAGTGCTAAATATTGGGATTTTTTCCACGTAAACTTAAAATTGCTAAAATAATTCCAATATTAAGAAAAGAAGATCCCACGTTATTTAAAAACAATAGGCCTATTTCTCTTCTCCCAACAATATCAAAAGTACTAGATAAAATTATCTTTACTCAGTTATCGTCGTACTTTAATGAAGCTAAACTTCAGTTCGATAATCAATATGGTTTTAGACTTAAACACTCCACTGAGTATGCAGCGCTTGAATTGGTAGACAGAATTATAAATCACATGGACAAAAATGATATGCCAATTAATATATTTCTCGATCTATCGAAGGCCTTTGATACCATCGACCATAATATTTTATTATATACATTAAGATACTGCGGCCTGAATGGTTCAACTCTACTTTTATTTGAACATTATTTAAATAACCGAAGACAGTATGTTGAAATTGATGAATGCAATCAGACATACTACCAATACAAATCGGAGTTCAACAAAGGCTCAATTTTTGGACCTTTATTGTTTACTATTTACATAAATGATTTCCCACAAGTTAGTAATATATTTAATTTTATAATGTATGCTGATGACACAATACTTTCCAGCACATTAAAGCATTTTAGTGATAGCACACAACGTAAAAACAAATGTATAGAATCTCTTATAAATAATGAACTCTGTAAAGTTATTGAATGGCTAAACATTAATAAATTATCATTAAACAAAGACAAATCTAAATATATGATTTTTCATGTACCCAACAAAGAGACACAAATTCCTACTCTTAAAATAGATAATATCAACATTGAACGAGTGGATGAGTTTAATTTTCTAGGCTTAACTCTGGACACAAATCTAACATGAAAAAACATTTAGACAAAATTGCAAATAAATGCTCTAAAACTACGGGTATATTAAACAAATTAAAGCATGTACTACCGTTACAAATAAAGAAACTTTTATACAATTTTTTAATATTATCACATCTTATTTATTGTATTTTGGCTTGGGATACAAAGGCAGTCGAATAAAGAAAATAAAAAAAATGGCAGTTCGAATAATAATATTGAACAGGTATAATTCACATATTGAACCCCTTTTTAAAAACTTTAAATACTGAAAATAGAAGATCAGTTAAAGTTACAAGAACAGAAATTTTACTATAAATACAGTCATAGTAATTTGCCAGTTTATTTATTAAACTGGAAATTACAATATACATTCATAATACTCGCAATTACAAATTTATACACATCTAGAAGACATGAATTTGCAAAGAAAAATGCTTAAAATACAATTTGCCTCACGTTACAAATGATATTCCAGAATTAGTTACAGAAAACATATTTACTCACAGTTTACGTGGGTTTGCGTACTATTTAAAAAATAATCTCTTACAAAATATGAAAACGCATGTACACAATAAAATTGTTACATATGTCAGTTTAATCTCCAAAATTAATAAAATACACATATATATATGGATAGTAGAGTGGCCAAAGTTTAATTGGTGAGAAAATTTGTTTTTAATGAACCATGCATATGGGCTAAAAAGGTGAGGTTGGCTGAGAAAACAACTGTGGTAAAATTTCAGAAAAATCCATTTAAAGGAAGATACCTCTCAAAGCATCCGACGTTTTTTTGTAAAAACACGATATAGAGATAAAAACATAAACGCGATATATAAATATCTACTTAATCTATTTTAATTACATTTTTACTCTGTTCTAATTTATATTCATAATAATTATGTCAAGACAATAGAACAATCAATCAGATTATAAGTATAAATCACCTACAATTGTAAAAATTAGAAAATGTAAGATTTTGTTCATTTTAGAAAACACAGTAATCCATCATAATTGACTATAATATGATTGACTACGTTATATAGATAATTTACATTAATTGTAAATCACGTAATATTTTTTTATATTGCACTTAGGCCATTTGGTATTACGTAGCAAGTTACACACCACAATTTAAGCAGGCAGATTGTAAGTAAGCTCTGTCGCGTAAGCAGTAACTGTTGTCGTTCATTGCACTGGTGCTGTTGTAGCCGCTTGGTACTAAATTTGCAACAAACGTGTGGTAAGTTGGGCAACCGCTTCCTTGTATCGAGAACCTGAACCAACTGGCTTCAATTGGTGAAGTTCTGCGACGAGTTTTCTACGACTTGAAAGAGAAGAAGCTGATGTTGCATGCAAGCTATAACAATGCGGTAGGTGAAGTGCTGTGGGTTTCGCATATGGCTAATATTCCGACGACGCAGAAGCCGAAAGCTGTCGAGAAGCTGAAGAAACTCTATCAGCAGCATGTAAACACATGCAAGAACAAACACAGGCGCAGTAAGAGGCAAGCTGAGCTGGAAACTGACGTTGGCAGTCAATTGCTGGAACTGTTTGATGTAGCACATGCAGCGTATGATCAGCTAATACGCACTGCTCGTGATGTGGAGTTTCTGCAAAATCAATGAAGTGAGAGGAAGATGGTGATGGCTGAGGAGGACAAGCCTTTCAAAGTGAAAGAGCAGCAACGACAAAAGCGAAAATACGACGAGATGTAGCGACGAGAGTCTGCCTCCAAGGCAAATGATCAGACCGAGCCGACAACCGAGCTACTCACAGAGTCATCACAGAATGAACAGTCGGATTCTGATGGCACACTTGACATTGATGTGGCTATCTCTATCAGCAAATATCACCACAAACATCTAGATGTATCTGGATCATCGCAGTCTTCAGAGCGGGCCGAACCAGTTCCCAAAACCAAGAAGGTAGCACGGCGCTGTCTTGTTGGTGACCCGTTGTTTGTCGCTAGCTTGGACAGTACACAAACAATATCACGTCAAGCGACGTGATGTTGTGACACCTGCATTGATGGCTGCTGGAGTTAATGTGTCAAAACTCACTCTGCGTAGAACATCACTCGACACAGCACGTACAGATGGCCGCGTCGCCATCGCACAGGCCAATAGAGAGAATTTCTACCTCTCGTCGCACATTTCGATGGAAAACTATTACCTAAATGGCAAGGTGAAAAATCAGATCGCATGCCCATCGTAGTGTCGGGGAAAGGGGTTGAAAGTTGCTCGGTATTCCACGAATTTCATCAGGCACCGGAGCGAAGATGGGCAACGCCGTCGTCCAGTTTCTGCGTGATTTGGAGGGCGTTGGTGAGCACGTGGAAGGACTATGCTTTGACACAACATTAAGCAACACTGGTATCCAGGTGCCATCACCTTAATTCAAGAGGCATTTCAAAACATATCCCTTTTCTCGCATGCCGACACCATACACTGGAGATCATTGCCGCTGCAGTTTTCGATCTATTCTTTGTGTGGAAGGGTCCAACTATCCTGCTCTTCAGTCGGTTCAAGGAGAACTGGTCATTCATTGATCAAAAGTACAACTCTATGCACAGTGAGACAACTAGGTCATCTGGTTGTGCCTTGATTGCAGACGAGAAGCAATGGCTGGAGAGGCATACCATCACAGCAAGCGAGTTCCTAACAGAACAACTTCGCAATAAGCACCCACGACAGGACTACCTCGAGTTCATCCTTCTAGCCACCATCTTGTTGGATGGTGCACGTGACTCGAGACACCAGTTCATCCCACCAAGCGCCTACTACCGTGCTGGATGGCGAAAGGGATCTACTGCTTGAAGATATTCGCCTTCCGTGAGCAGTTCGAGCTTACTAGCCACGAACTACGGGTTCTACAGCGCATCTGCCTGCTTACAATCACCATCTACATCAGAGCATGGGTAGATGGAGCCAGCAGCAGACGTGCGCCTATCAACGACATCTGCCTCCTTCGTGACCTGGAGAACTTCGATGAAGTGGATGGTGTGATTGCACAGACAGCAGCAATGAAGATGAGGGGCCATCTCTGGTATCTCAGTGAAGACCTAATCTCTATGGCGCTCTTCTCTGACCGTGTCTCTGCAGACGAGAAGACGACAATTGTAGCCGCCTTTGGGAGACGTGCAAAGAAGAATGACCTGCGGCGGGCGAAGGCGGAGCAGACAGTCTCCTTCAATGAAGTGCACCTCGTCATTTTTGCAACGGAATGTTTGCTCAACTTCTTCACAGCTCTCAACATTGAACGCAGCTTTCTCAACAGCAAACCTGAGACGTGGCCCAGCCGCCAAGACTATCTTAATGCAGTGAAGACTGTCTCTGCTTTGCGTGTTGTATACGACTGTGCAGAGAGACCAGTCAAACTGGCGACGGATTTCAACCAGGCTCTCACAGACGACGACGAGCAGCGCCAGCTCATCTTCCAAGTCGTAGAGTAGCATCATGGCTACAAAGACGAGGATGATGGATCTTTAATAAGGCAAAACAGCTGTTCCGCTATGCACTTTTCATATGTGGGATTGTGTCAGTGTTTACCTTATTACAAATACTCTGCCCGGAAATTTCAAATGTTCATCCTGGAGTGTAATAAATCAATTTCACTAAAAAGGTATGTATTGAGCTCATTTTTATTAGGGATAATACTTGTATGATTCATAGGTCACAGTGATAATTTTAGTAAAATAGGTTCAGTAGATTTTGAGATATTGTGTTCTTAAATGTATCCTTCTATTGTGATTTTACAAAAACTTTAGGTGCTTTGAGGTCTTTTCCTCTCAATGGTTTTATCTGATATTTTAACACAGTTGTTTTCTCACCCAACCTCACCTTTTTTAGCCCATATACATGGTTGATTTCCAAAAAATATTTTTTGTGGTCACCCTAATGGATAGCTATTCTATACATACACGTATTTAGGAATCTTCACGCAAATATTTCTACTTATACTATAAAAAGCATACCAGTACATACACTTCAGATACCTATTTATAACCAGATAAACACCGTATTAAAATATATATATAATAGATTCCTATGAAGAAAGGCCAATTACATTTTTGTTATACTATGAGTGTCCCCGGTGATAGCGACACGTTTTGTCATAACATGAGTCACTGACTCCATTTCACTGTTCTTTCTTTTTATTTATTTATTAACAAATATGTTATTTCTTTTGGAAGATATCAGTAAGTGTAAGTGGGTAGACGACGGATCACCAATAGATATCAACTTCTTAGATTTTCAAAAAGCTTTCGACAAAGTGCCACATCCAAGATTACTGCTTAAACTAAAGGCCCATGGCATAGGAAATGGTACAATTAACTGGATAGAAAAATGGCTGATTGACAGAAGACAACGAGTAGTAGATGATGGGGAGGCTTCAAACTGGAAATCAGTTCTGAGTGGGGTACCACAGGGATCAGTACTAGGACCTATATTATTCTTAATATATATATTAACGATTTGGATGATGATATAACAAGCAATGTGTTGACATTTGCGGATGATACAAAAGTGTTTAGAAGGATTAAAAAGATGGAGATAAACAACATTTACAAGATGATCTTGACAGGTTGATCAAATGGTCTGAAAAGTGACAAAGGTTGTTCGATTTTGGGAAATTTAAATGCCCCCACACAGGACATGGGAACGAAGATGTAGAATATACAATGGGGAGTACTGTACTTAGTTCTACTCTAAAAGAAAAGGACTTAGGGAATAGGGTTAACCAATAGTGCTGATATGAAGGTTTCAGAGCAGTGCGGAATTGCAGCTTCAAAAGGAAATCAAATCCTTGGATAAATTAGGCGAAATATAGTCTCGCGGTCCGCTCAGTTCGGTTGTTCGAGAGAATCACTACAACTCCACACCTGTAAAAGGTTAATGCTGTTTTAATAGCAGAGTCTATGTAACAACATGTGGCTTTACCAGCCAGTGCCAGGACTCTGCCCAGTACATGTACAATACAATAGATACAAGAAACAACTGCTACAACTGTATCAATGCCTTGTATCAAACACAGAACATATTAAGTAAAACACTTGTAGACATAGTGTTACTGACATATCTGATAGGTGACAATTAGTTATTGTCAATGGCAATATAACACTAATATAACAAGTAATAATTAAACGCAACATGTATTTTAAAATAACATATAAGTAGACTGTGCACTTTTAGTTTACAATAACATAAAGGTAAATAATGTAACATACCTGTAAAAAGGTGTAATGCTGCTTTAATAGCAGAGTCTATGTAACAACATGTGGCTTTACCAGCCAGTGCCAGGACTGTGCCTAGTTTGACACCTCAATCCTTTGACGGCTAATGTGTCAAATATACCCTTTTACTAAATACCTGCCACAGTGTGGCAGCTCTATGACAACTATAGTGTTTAACTATACTACCTGCTACATCTACCCCCTCCATCAATGAATGTCGTCCCGACATTCCAATAGTAAACACAATAATACATATTACTATTGAACACATGTTCAAATGTTGTCTATGACATGGAAAGTGCTAAGGCAGGAGTCAGTACTTGTTGAGCAACGTCAGTGTAACGAGCAGGTTTCCGTATTTCCCGTTTAGGCCGGTTACGTACAGCTGGTGATGGCAACCTCACCCGACACGGTGAGCGTTCAGCAATGTCCGGCATCCCTGCATTCTCACCAAGCTCTCCTTCGCCCTTTTCCTCATCTGACACTTCCGATTCCTTGTCTCCACCCTCAGCAAGCTCTCTTTCGTCCCTTTCCTCATCTGACACCTGAGACTCCCTGCATCCATCCTCATCAAGTCGTTCCATCTCGGAATTGAGATCTGGAATATCCATGTCTCTAGATGTTCCTTCTGACGGACGTTCAAATGCGGCAGGCACAAACTCTCCAGCCTCTGGATCAAGTGGCTTCCTCATCACCACTCTAACACAGTCGCCATCCTCCGACTCTTACTCGGTCAGTGTTGCTTTTTCTTCCTCTCTCTCAGAGCCGTGCACAGACACACCACCGCGCTTCTCTGTCCCTGCACCCGCCGGCCGACTTTGCATTATCGCCACAGATTCCTTCTCCTTCGCAGACAGCGGAAGGAAGTTTACTGGTAGCAACATGTTCCGGTGCAGTGTTCTCTTGACTCCACGCCCTCCTTCTCGCTGCACCACAAACACAGGAATATCTCTCTCCGGCTGCTCCTTCACTACATAGATATCTTCTTCCCACCGGTTTGCCAGCTTATTGCGGCCTCGCAAGCCAACGTTCCGTACCAACACGCGATCACCAATTTCAACTGCTCCTCCTCTAGCGAGTCTGTTGTAGTGCCTTTTATGACCCCTGGCAGACGTGTTGCTTTCTGTTGTAGCAATCTTATAAGAAGATTCCAACCGTTCACGCAGCTGCTTGGTGTAATCAGTGTGGTCTGCCACTTCTGGTTGACGTTCATTTGATTCTACACCCATGGCCAGATCGATTGGCAGTCGTGGGTGTCTGTCAAATACCAGGTAGAATGGCGAGAAGCCAGTTGCTTCGTTTCTGGTAGCATTGTAAGCATGCACCAATGTTGGTACATAAGCCTTCCAGTTGGCCTTCTTCGTTACACTTAATGTACCAAAAATGTTCATCAGTGTTGAATGGAACTTTTCACACTGTCCATTTCCCATTGGATGATACGGTGAAGTTCGGCTTTTTTCAATCCCTGCAAGTTGACGCAGTTCTTTGATGACATGACTCTCAAAATTTCTACCCTGGTCCGAATGGAGTCTCTGCGGAAAACCGTAATGTAGAAATGTGTCATACAAAGCTGTTGCTGTGGTCTTGGCAGTTTGATTGCGTGTGGGAACAGCCTGGGCATACCGAGTGAAGTGGTCAGTCATGACTAATACATTTTCAATCCCTCCTTTTGATGTTTCCAGGGTTAGATAATCAATACAGACAATCTCAAACGGCTGGTGTGTGCGAATATTCACAAGTGGTGCTCGATCTGGGTTGACTTTTCTTCGTATGCAGGCTTCACATGTTTGCAGTTTCTTGCGCACATATTCTGCCATGTGTGGCCAGAAGAATCGGGCACGAACAAGGTCTAGAGTCCTAGTTCTTCCTAAGTGGCCTAACTGATCATGCAGACCCACCATTGCTTCGTCTTTCTTTGCCGCTGGAAGAACTAGCTGGAACGATTCGTCACCGTCCTGGTGTACTCTCTTTCTGTGAAGCAAACCAGCTTATCCCATTCCTTCAGGTATATTTTGAACTCTGGTGATTCCTGCTCTAGTTTGTGCTGTTGATCTAGACTGGGTCCTGTCTCAGCAACATTAACATATTCTTGATCACCGGATCTTCACTTTGGATGAACTCCCAATTAGGCTCATTGATCTTTGTCCCTCCGGCATCTACCAGTTCCTCATCGTAGGTTACAGCTGCTTGCCTGCAGCACATCACCTCAATCAGGCCAAATGTGCCATCATCGTCTTCCATTGCTGCCATCTCACACACAGCCTGAACCACATGTTCAGGTAAGTGTCCTCCTTGTTCAGGCTTTGTGTGCATTCTAGAGAGTGCATCGGCATCAGCATTATTTTTTCCCGAACGGTATTTGATGCTGAAATCATAAGTTGCAAGTTCTGCTAGCCACCGGTGACTTGTCGCATCCAGCTTTGCAGATGACAGAACATAGGCCAATGTGTTGTTATCAGTCATGACCACAAATTGGTGTCCGTACAGATAGTCCTGGTACTTCTCAGACACTGCCCACTTGTGTGCTAGGAATTCAAGTTTGTGGGCTAGGTAATTAACCTCGCTTGGCTTGAGTGCACGACTTGCATAGGCTATGACTCGCTGCTGACCTTGCTGTTCCTGATACAGTACTGCTCCAAGGCCATGCAGGGATGCATCCACGTGTACTTCGAAAGGAAGACTGTAGTCAGCATATCCCAAAATGGATGGTTCTATCAGTCTTTCCTTCAGTCTGTTAAAAGCAGCGATTGCACTTGTGGGCATCACAATCTTGGTGGTTTTATTTACAGATGTCTTGTTTTCCTGCCCTTTTAACAGATTGTGTAAGGGCTTGCATATCTCAGCATAACCCTTCACAAAGCGACGGTAATAGCCGAAAAACCCAAGCACTTGGCGAAGCTCGTGTACGGCTGTCGGTATAGGCCATGCCTTTACACTCTCTATTTTGTCTGGATCGGCTTTGATCCCTGCCTCCGAGATGATGTGGCCTAAATACTTCACACGCTCTTGGCAAAGATGACACTTCGCAGGTTGCAATTTCAGACCAGCTGCTCGCAGGCTAGTAAACACAGCCTTCAGATGTTCAAGGTGAGTCTCAAATGTCCGTGAATGAATGATGATGTCATCCAGGTAGACCAACACATTGGTCAAGTCAGCCAGAGTGTGTTCCATAAGCCTTTGGAACACAGCAGGAGCGTTCGATTGCATTCATAAAAACCGAGGTTTCCCACTCTGAATGCAGTCTTGGCTTTATCACAATCCTCTATTTCCACTTGCCAGTAGCCACTCTGGAGGTCTAATGATGTAAACCATTTTGCGCCAGATAGCCTGTCCAGCGTCGACTCAATGAGAGACAGAATGTACGCATCTCTGATTGTCCGGCTGTTCAAACGCCCGAAGTCCAGACACAAGCGCAAACTCTCATCTTTCTTCCGCTCTAAGACTACATTCGAGGCCCATGGACTGTGAGAATGACGTATTGCACCGCATGCCAACACCTCTTTCAGGTGTTGTCTAACTTCCTCGTACATTGCTGGAGGAATGAGTCTCGGTCTATCTTGAAATGGTGTTTCATCTGTCAGTCGAATTTTCTACTTCACTCCTTCAGCTTTGCCTAGCTCCATTGTCCGAGAGGCAAAAATGTCACAGAAATCTTGACACAGTGCTTATACATTTTTGCTTCTGTTCATCAGAGAGTTTTGTGGCATCTAGATTCACTAGTACTTCACCCTTTGTACCTTTGCCGCAATCTCCATTACACAACACATCATTATGTGTTGTTAAGTCTCCAACAGTCTTATCCCTGTATAAAATGATTTTTATCATAGTCGCTATCTTCTGTCGTTTGGTAATTTTCATTTCCTTACGTGAGACATTCGTTAGGACTCGATGGCTGTTGTCTGCTTGCACAACTTAGGCGGGAATGAGTATTCCCCCGGGGAATGTTTCTGCTGGTTGAAGCATGCCAGCTGAGAAACCTTTCTGGGCTCCCATTCTTCCTTTCACAATGATAGATGTGTTTGCAGGGATCACTGTGTGGCGACCTGAATATACTGCTACTTCCTGTTCTGTGACTTCTGATTGGTCAAGGTGAGCAAGTGCTTCTAAGATGGCTGCATCGTGGAGTGGGGTATTCCGAGCTCTCAAGGCTGTCAGGAAATTAGTTCCAATTATAACAGGCACTATTCTGTTCGACCGACTAGGGGGCACAACAACTGCTGGCACAGCTATTCCTTCACTTTCTCCCCTAGACGACTGCAACTTCACTTCAACTTCTATGTAACCCAGGTAAGGTACCGACTGTCCTCCAGCACCTTCAATGTCAACTAGTCGTGACAGGGTTTTTAATTTATATCAATGATATAACTAACTCTACGTATCTGAGTTTATTATTTTTTGCAGATGACACAACTGTATACCAATCAGTTCTAAAATATCTAGTGCAATTTTTGCAATTAATAGAATGAAACATTTTCTTTTGCCACTCAATGCTTTACAAAGTCTCTGTCACATCTTACGTCAAAGTCACTTAACTTACGGTGTACAAGTATGGAGCAATGGAAATACCATAAGAAAGATAGACATTTAAAAAAACGCGCTATACGAATAATTAACAAAAGAAGATGTAGAAGTCAGACCGATCCTATTTTTAAATATGAAAATACACTTAAAATCACTGATATTCACAGGTTGCGTGTCTCACTATTTATGTTTGACTCACTGTTTATGTATGACTATCACCATAATAAACTGCCTAAATCCTTCAAACATTACATACCAAAAAGAATCTAGCAACTAACCCCGGTATTACTAGACAACGTAACCTCTTATATACGCAGAAGCCCAGAACACATTTTTAATCTAAATTGCCTAAACACCATTATAAAAAAACTATGCAATAATCTTTATTATAAGATACAAAACGTCACATCCAAACAAAAAATGAAATTGTTATTATCCAGTCAATATTTAACAAGATTTAACAAGATTTAGCAAGATTGCCACCCAGAGAATTAACTCTAGGTGGCAGGTGGACAAGGAAGCCCTTTGGCTTATCGAGAATCCGACCCTTTTATCTATGTGTATCCCGCCCTTCTGAGGTATGTGTCGATTTTATTTTTAAACATATTCACGCTACTTGCACCCACACAATCAGCAGATAATCTGTTCCATTCATTTAGAGTCCTTTGTGAAAAGGAGAACTTTCTTATATGTAATTTACACTGCTCCTTTGCTAATGTACCTTCATGTCCTGTAGTCCTTTTATCTTTCTTAACTGAGAAAAAAATATTTGTATCAAATTATATCTAGTGTTGTTAAGCCGCAATTTTTAGGCGTATTTCGTAACTAAGATCCCTCAGTTTTTGTATCATTTTAGTTGCACTCATCTGCACTCTTTCCAGCATATCTATGTCCTTCCTGCGATATGGCCTCCACGCTTGAATACAATATTCTAAATGAGGCCTAACTATTGTTTTGTACAGCGGTATTATTAGCCCGTTTTCTTTATACGTTATGTTTCGCCTAATTAATCCAAGGATTTTATTTCCCTTTGAAGCTGCAATTCCGCACTGCTCTGAAACGTTCATATCAGCACTAATGGTTAACCCTAAGTCCTTTCTTTTACAGTAGTACTTAGTACAGTACCACCCATTGTATATTCTACCTCTTCGTTCCCATGTCCTGCATGGAGGCATTTACATTTCCCAAAATTGCATTTGCCACTTTTCAGACCATTTGATCAACTTGTCAAGATCATCTTATAAATGTTGTCTATCTCCATCACTTTTAATCCTTCTAAACACTTTTGTATCATCCGCAAATGTCAACACATTGCTTGTTATATCATCATCCAAATCATTAATATATATTAAGAATAATATAGGTCCCAGTACTGATCCCTGTGGTACCCCACTCAATACCGATTTCCAGTTTGAAGCCTCCCCATCAACTACTACACGTTGTCTTCTGTCAATCAGCCATTTTTCTATGCAGTTTATTATACCATTTCCTATGCCATGGGCCTTTAGTCTAAGCAGTAATCTTTGATGTGGTACTTTGTCGAAAGCTTTTTGAAAATCTAAGTAGACGATATCTACTGGTGATCCCTCATCTACCCACTTAGTGATGTCTTCCAAAAAACATAACATATTTGTTAAGCATGACCTCGTTTTAAAAAAACCATGTTGAGATGGGTTTATCAAGTTTTGTTTAACAAGAAAATCCACCATGTGATCTTTAATTAGTCTTTCTAATAATTTGCAAATCACTGATGTTAAACTCACTGGTCTATAGTTCTCTGACTTTTTTCTCGAACCTTTTTTAAATATCAGTATAATGTTTGTCTCTTTCCATTCTAAAGGAACCACTCCCTCGTCTAATGACAAATTGAAAACTGTCGCAAGCGGTACGCTAATTTGTTCTACAATTTCCAATAGTAGTTTGGGCGGAATCCCATCCACTCCAGGTGATTTATTACCCTTCAGAGCCCTTATTTTCTTAGCTACCATTTCCGGGGTTACAAATAATTGTCCTAAATAGTCTGAATCTTCCCCCTTGAACTTAGCCTCTGGTACTGGCAGTGAACTAATATCTTCTCTAGTAAACACTGAACTAAAGTACTCATTCACGTCTTCTGCCATTAAGAATCCCTCTGATATTCTATTTCCAGCACTATCTTCTAGAGGACCGACCTTATCTTGAACTTTCTGTTTGCTTCGAACATACGCATAAAAACTCTTGCTGTCATGTTTTATATTACTAGCTAATTGTTGTTCATAGCTTCTCTTTGAATTTCTAATTTTAGCAGTAGCTTGTCTAAGTGCTTCTTTATAACTATTGTAGTCTTCATAATTTCCAGTACATCTATATGACTTCCACATCATTTGTTTATACTTAGTTTTTCTAATGGCTTCTTTCGATAAGGGTTTCTTTTTGGACCATTTCCCTTGTTTTTTGAAGGAACAAATTTATCGACTATGCACTTAATTTCACTCTTTAATATATTCCAGCATTCTGTTGCTGTCTTATTCTTCAGTGTGTTATTCCAGTCTATCTTTGCTAAATATTTCCTATGTCCTTATACCTTCCTTTGAGGAAATGTCTCCTATACTGCTTTTTACTATTCCTTTCTGATTTTACTTTGATGGTAAAATGTATCTGGTTGTGATCACTACTCCCCAATGGCTCACACGTTTTGACATTGTCAACTAATTCATTCTGTGAGGACAAAACTATGTCTAACATATTCTCACCCCTGGTTGGTTCTAGCACATGTTGAGAAAGGAAAGTATCATGAACTAAAACTAAAAACTGGTGGTCCTTACTCCCCATACTCTGTAGAGATTTCCATTGTATATGTCCGTGGTTAAAATCCCCCATAATAACACAGTCCCGTTTGCTCACTTCCCTTATAACGTTTTGTATTTTTTCATTCTCTTCTATGCTTATGTTTGGACTTCGATAAACTAACCCAACTGTTAACGTTAAGTTTCCTGTAACTAAGTTACACCAAACAGCTTCTTCGCAATCTGCTTCTCTTTCTAGTTTTATTTCATAAGCCTGGCTAGATTCTTTAATATATAAAATAACTCCACCCCCATTTCTTCCTATTCTATCTTTCCTAAACATTACATATCCTGTCAGTCCCAATTCGGCATCTGATATGTCGGTGGTGGTCCAGGATTCGGTTATACCTATTATGTGAGGGTCAATATCTTCTACCATAATGTTTAGTCATTTCTTTTGTTTACTATACTCTTTGCATTTAAACAAACACATTTATATCCAGCTTCAGAAGAGTTTTTCAGACTGTTCTTTGCTGATTTATTTGTGCTGTCTTTATCTATGCCTCCAGTGTCAGGCTTTTCTGTGAGTCCCCCCTGCGAATCAAGTTTAAATAGATGCAACCTGTCCCACTGTCAACAGATCGAACCAGGTTCTATGAGAAAACTGCTGCCCCCTTTTCACTAAGATGGAGGCCATCTCTCATATACATATCTTCCCTCCCAAAAAAGTATCCCCATAAATCTATGAATCCCACCCCCTCTTCTTCACACATCTGCTCAACTAGTGCGTTGATCGCCATCCTCTTGCAGTTACTATACGTTGCCCCCCTTCCTCCCATTACCGGCAAAATTCCTGACAGAATAATCTGTTTAACTCTTGTCTTCTTTAGCTTCCTCACTAACTGTCTATATTTCTGTACCATCCCAGTTGTCCCCTCCCTGTCTGCATTATTTGTTCCTACATGTACCAGTATAGAACTTCCCTTGCCTTGTCCCAATACCTTCTCTACCCTGTAAGTCACATGTTCTATCCTAGCCCCCGGTAGACAAACAACGACGTCCTTTCCCTCGCTCAGTGTCTTGTCCGTCTTTCTCATAATGGAGTCGCCCATAAACACCCTCTCTTTCCTCATTGCCCCCTCAATCACTGCCTCAGAGTAGCTCCTTCTTCGGTTTGCATCTGTCTGGTTGTTGTCTTTTTCCCTGTCGTCTTCTCTTCTGTCACATTCTCTTCCGATCCATTCTTTCCTGTCGCTTTTTCTCTTATCACCTTTTCTCCTGTCAGCGTCCCTTTTATCGACTTCTCTTCTATCACATTTTCTATCACTTTCTTTCGTCCCTTCATCTTTCCTCCCATCTAATTTTCTTCTCTCCTCTCCCGTCCCATCTTCCCTCCCTCCTTCTCTACCGTCACTTTCTCCCCTGTCACCTTCACGCTTGTCACGTTTTCTGTCGTCGATTTTCCAATTTCTTCCCCTCCAATCACCTTCCCTCCTCTCAATCTCCTTTCCTAATTTTTCTTGCCACTGCTATTGTCCTTCAGTCTTGCAGTATTCTCACCTCTCTCCCTGTCGTCTCTCTCCATTCGACCTGTCTCCTTGCTAATTCCCATCTACATTCCCTTCACAATATCTGTAAACCTAACTATCTCCTTCTGCAGACACTCCTCCTTCCAACACCCAATGCACTGAAAGGTAAATCCTTCCTCCTTGGTTTCTGCCCTTGACTTCCCACAGCCGGACAATGCAAAATCTACCCAGCAGTGACAGTGATCGCACACCAAGTGTCACTTTGCCTTGACTTGCCGCTTGCAAGGCGCCATATCCCTGTCAGAATGTATTTAATAACTTAACTAACTAGACAACTATCTTAGCCACGTGTATTGTCTAAATACCAGATGTGCGGAGTGATTTAACAAGATTGCCACCCAGAGAATAACTCTAGGTGGCAGGTGGACAAGGACGCCCTTTGGCTCATCTAGATTACAATCCTTTTATCTATGTGCATCCCGCCCTTCTGAGGTATGAGTCGATTTTATTTTTAAACATATTCACACAACTAGCACCCACACAATCAGCAGATAATCTGTTCCATTCATTAAGAGTCCTTTGTGAAAATGAAAACTTTCTTATATGTAATCTACACTGCTCCTTTGCTAATGTACCTTCATGTCCTCTAGTCCTTCTATCTTCCTTAACTGAGAAAAAAATATTCCATCATACATGTTATGCCCTATAAGAGGCGATCATCACCCGCCCACCACCTCAATTACACACACACCCAAGTTAGGAGACCACCACTGATTAGAGGGCAGTAATTAAGGGATATGACGTCACCGGAAATGAGTCAGCATTTACAGTCCCTGAATTTTATGCAGCCTGATTTGAGGTCCTTGATCCTCTTCTTAACTACTGGCATGGCTGCGGTATACCGATACAGAATCTTGTCTGTCTGTCTATCTATCTATATACATATATATAAATATATATATATATATCTACCTACCTATCTGTCTACCTATGTATATATATATTTATATATAATAATAATAATAATAAAAACTCACTATATATATATAATCGCGACTATCGCAGCATGCTTATGCAAAGACACTATTTCTTACCTGTCCGAATACGTGCTCAGAGTCGTCTTGCTTAATGATAATCGGCATGCAGCCAGAACGTCCTCGCCGCTTAAACCAGACGCTGACGGTGAACTCGGACTGTTTGTTCTTGTACTCTGGGACCTCAAACTTCGATGGAATTCGGAACACACCACAGTCGCCACACAAGCCGCAGTCCTTCTGGATCTCCACGCCGAAATTCTTCAAAAAGATTCCTTTCCACGAAATAAAGTCACCTTTCCAGTCAAGCAGCGGCTCGTCAAACGTGACGCAAAAGTCTGGTATACCTGCAGATGTGCATATGTTTTTAATCTCACATTTTTATGTTTCGGTTCAAATAAGTGGGGAAACGGAGACTTTTCAAAAACGGCTGACTGGAATTTGGAAAGGCTAGACCTGTAGACAAACATACTCAAATCCCAGATTTAGGCCAAACAAATACATCCACGACCAGGTTAATCCTCTTGCTATGGTTGCATATACTGATATTTTAATGTGCATTTTCGTTCACTGCATGTCAAATACCGGACAATGCAGTTTTACTAACTAGAAAGGCGAGACCCTGCGTAAGGCTATGTTATTTACTGTAGTAGAGGCTCGACAGACTCAGTGACAGTCCCAGCGGCAGCTAACACCGACTGCAGCCGTCCGCGTCGGACAACTTTATAATTCTATTTAATCGAAATGTTACTCGGCTGACGGCATTGGGAAGCAGGATAATAAACTATGCATACGCTTCCTAAAAATAAAAAAAAATAAAAATATATGTCAATATACATATGTCTACAAATTGCTTATTTACAATGTCATTGCTTGACTCAACACACCTCGTCTGATGGGATGGTTGCTTTCTAACACTCAAATGACCAGGTGTGGGCGGGCTTAGTAACATGAGTTCACAATGAACAGGCTTCATATTTGGAACATTACTTGACAAGAGTATTAAGTATACGTATACGAAGTTTCAAAGAAATTTTATTTTCCCTATTCTTTAAGTCGCATATATATGTTCTCTATACAAGCCAACAGTAGCTGACTAGGCTATGTCCCATCAACTGTGTGATTGTGGCAGAAATGTATAACTTATAATCTTGTCTGTCAACGTCCAGTTTATTTGTCTCAACAAGTAATCAAAAAGTAATACAGTGTATGCATTTGCGAACTCACACATTAAGAAACAGTGTAGAGTATCAGTCAAAATTACCTCGTTTTTTCAAAACATTCCTTTTTACTTCAAATTTAGCAACACATCAACAATTACTGAATATATTTCAATACATGAGGCATTATTTTAAAACTTACGAACTGTAAAATCCAGACAGATACGGGCCATTTCACAATTTCCAATTAAGCCGGTTATACACACAGACGGTTGTCCCGGTCTGAGAAAAACATCAGTATGTCTGTCTGTCTGTCTGTCTGTCTGTCTGTCTGTCTGTCTGTCTGTCTGTCTGTCTGTCTGTCTGTCTGTCTGTCTGTCTGTCTGTCTGTCTGTCTGTCTGTCTGTCTGTTTATCAACAAGGAAATTGTATTTTTTACAGTTTTGTCCATTCCCCATTTCAAGTTGTGTAAGACTTCCAACAAGAAGGTTTGGCTTACCATTAGCAGTATGTGCGAGCAGGCCAAGGAGGCAGACAATCAGAATCTGGCGCATCTTGTTGGTATGCTGATGTACCTACAATGCAAACTGGTATGTACATAGACGTGTTTGTCATGTTTTTGATTATTTTGTATTTACCACACGTAATCATTTTTACGAGGCATGATTTAATTTTGTTATCAATTTAGTCATTCCCAGTAGAAGCTTATGAAGTATTCAATCGTTAACATTACCTATAATTAGCAAATATAACAAGTTGGTGGAAAATCGTGAGGTATATGACAAAGGTGCCAAAACTGAAAAAATAGTTAAAACATCGTAGCGGATACGTGTACAAAACACATTAACGCCAGTCGCAGCACATAACGCTACATATACCAGCCATTTTCTGGAGTGTGCACGGTCGTTGAATAAGATTGAACTGAAACAAGATGGCGTCAACAATATCATAATCTGTGTCATGATATAACGTCCGGTGGGCAATGGATGATTAGAAGATCACACATATGTACATCTCTTCTGTACAGCCCAAAGAACAAGAATAATCATATTGTCAACAACAGAGCGGTGTCAGATGGCGGCCATATTGTATTTCAGATTGTCTGCTATATCTAATAATTAATTTTGTTTACAATAAATCGCGTTACGAATGTCGCAACATATGTTTTTTTAACTTGAATGGAAAGGAACGTTCCAAGGAATCCCTATTGTGGACATATCATGAATAATTTGCAGAAATCAAATATAGCTACCAAATATCAATATTTTATTGTATCGTTGCTCTCAGAACACACAGTTATTTGCATTTTAAAATATAAACTGGAGGTCTATGGCCACAACTTTTCCTTTGTTTTCGATATTACATATATTGAACCACGTACTTTGGATATTAGATAAATTAAAAAAAATTATAATAAAGCCGTTAATAAAGTTCATGTTGTCTATCTTAAGGACGTGTGTTAGATGATTTTTTAAATGTTCGCAATTTCTTAATATATTTCACCATGGCTCAATTTGGGAGTGTCCCAAGAAGTTAGTGTTGGTGGTTCAAAAATCGCAATTTTAATGAAGTCACATCAATATTATGATAATAACAGCCATCTTGGTTTTCAAAACAACTGTCATATATCAACGTAGCACGACATCTAGAAGCTATAGCTATTCAGGGTCTGCAATCAATGCTCAATGCTACACAAAAAGCCTTTCTCCACGTGAAATCCTCCGAGTCTGAAGACCATGCACTTGAGCCTGTCAATTGGCTGAGACAAGGTAATTGTTCTTGTTTTCCAGTGTAAGGTCTGATCGAATGTGAAGACTGGAGACATATAAATAAAATGCAGGAATGATCATTGTTGCCATTCTTTGTGTCACCAAAACAGATGTATGCGACATTTACAGCCGGATTGTTTTTAAATAACTATATATATCAGCGGTTTTTAAATTCAAGATGTCCGCCACCTGACAGTCTTCTCCGTGATTGACAAAATGATTTGTCTTGTTCTTTGGGACGTATAGAAGACATTTAATTAGGTGTGATTTTAATCATGTATTACTCACACGACACCACATCCATATTGACAATTAAACAACAAGTTGAAAATGCTGCGACACGCAACAAGTTACCGTTTACTTTCAATGTCAACTCACCTTTTCAGTGACAAAATGGGAACCCTTTGTTCCAATAGCGGATTGGAATACTAATGGCTATGTCCGGGACTGCCTTTATACACAATCCCAGTCGTTAGCGTTTGCGTGTTGATGACATAAACAATGATAAAAGTGACATATCTAATTGCTTAATAGAAACATACTAACGGAAAAGGCGTTGTCTTGAAACTTGACACTAACGTATCTTGCGCAGT
Source organism: Paraescarpia echinospica (assembly GCA_020002185.1). Taxonomy (NCBI): domain Eukaryota; kingdom Metazoa; phylum Annelida; class Polychaeta; order Sabellida; family Siboglinidae; genus Paraescarpia; species Paraescarpia echinospica. Next base: position 30,016,862 of record CM034531.1, on the reverse strand, counting down.
AATTGAATACGGGAGTTTTGGTCCAACTGCAACAAACATAATTGAAAAAGGTCATTTGAACGGAGTATGATCCGCATTAGGAGCTAAATGTTCTTCACAGTACATTATGGTGCAAACTGTGCGAGAATAAACGCATTATGATGATTGAACATACTTATCTCACAATGTGTTACAGTGAACATCCTCGCTATAAGGAACACGTTTGTTATATCCGATGTTTATTTTATCCATCGGTATGTTATGTGCATCGGGCTTTTCAAAGTTGTTTCTCTTGTGCTGATGTTCCATACTCTAGGAAGCATTATGGCGATATTCCGCAGTATCTCAAAATATACGACATCTCTCAGTATAAAAGTATATGAATAAAGGAATATAGTACTAAGCGTGCAAGGGTTAGGCCTACTCATGTTTGAAAAATGTAGATTCGTTGCCAAAATGTTGCATTCATCACAGTATACCTTGGTTATTATAACGTTTTCCTGTTTAACCTTGTTTTCCAGTTGTAGTTCTTTCAATGGTTTGAGTAGCGTAGGGAGTATTGTGATTGTATGAACGGTTGTTAGGACATCATACACTAAGCATCATCATAGTCATCATAGACTTCGTCACTAATCGTATTTGTATTGAATGGAAGCAACAACTGCATGATCCTTCCTTACCTTTTGCTGTCCATGTGTGATTATTCGCTAGGTGGTTCAAGGCCTATATCTCAGGTATGCAGATCACATTGTGCTTGGGCGTTCCAGCCTCGCCCAGATGCGTCATAGGAGATGTATACATTGCACTGTCGACGTTGGAGTTAAATCAGCATGCAACTGAGCCGTCGTGAAGCGAGCTCCGAATAAGCTAGGTGTAACATACAGAGGCTCAGACTATACAGTTGTAATTGTCCATGATTCTGACGCATACAATATCATGCCCTCAACGCATCATTTGATTTGATGACTAGCCAAACTGGTGTCGTGATCGCGAGTTTACTTCAACAAGTGATCGGGTCTGTTGCAGGCACTCCAGGCGTGAACATTCTCGAGTTTGACGTCCTTCATTGATTCCTTTGCTGTTTATGCTACAATTATTGTTTGGTTATAGCTATTAGTGATTGGCGACAATGTATGATTGACTTGTGTCACATATATATGTTTCGAATACTTTTTTAATATGGTAGTTTGAATAGTTGTTTAAATATTGTAGTGCATGTATTACTGTCCTCATAGTTGTACTTTTCGCAGAGTATTCATATTGGGAACGTTTTATAACATTGTAACTCCGGGTGACTTAGTGGCAGAGTGACCCCCCGGCGACATGGTGTGAGTTGTAATTGCTGGCCAGTATTGATAACCGTTAGCAGTCATAGTTACTGCTTTAGGGTTTAAATCAGGCGAGCATTGCGAAATCTTACACAGGCAGATAGAAAATATCACGCATGCAAACATGCATAGACGCACACACGTACACACGGACGCACGGACACACGCAAACACTTAAAAAACACGTATTCAAAAAAGTTGGTTATACGTAGAACAACAATGTAACAAAATTAATTGACATCATCATAATAGTCAACATTATTAATTTGAACAATATTTGTATCGGGCAACGAGAGTGTTAGCTGCGTTGCTCACGCGCTTGCGCGGCACAATACACAGGCAACGCTCTGAGCGATTAGATGGTGTATTTCATCTAGTGTACAGAGACACCACGTACAAGGTGTTTGCCAAAAACGATTAATTTGCATATGTGTTATATCAGTAAGAGCAGATTCGTGGATGGCTTTATCACATTTTGTGATTAAAGAA
>CM034531.1:29997566-30010066 GCA_020002185.1 Paraescarpia echinospica | reverse complement strand
ATATGTTATGTTTTTTGGAAGACATCACTAGGTGGGTAGATGAGGGATCACCAGTAGATATCATCTATTTAGATTTTCAAAAAAGCTTTCGACAAAGTACCACATCAAAGATTACTCCTTAAGCTAAAGGCCCATGGCATAGGAAATGGTATAATAAACTGGATAGAAAAATGGCTGAATGACAGAAGACAACGTGTAGTAGTTGATGGGGAGGCTTCAAACTGGAAATCGGTATTGAGTGGGGTACCACAGGGATCAGTACTAGGACCTATATTATTCTTAATATATATCAACGATTTGGACGATGATATAACAAGCAAGGTGTTAAAATTTGCGGATGATACAAAAGTGTTTAGAAGGATTAAAAGTGATGGAGACAGACAGCATTTACAAGATGATCTTGATAGGTTGATCAAATGGTCTGAAAAGTGGCAAATGCTGTTCAATTTTGGGAAATGTAAATGCCTCCACACAGGTCATGGGAATGAAGAGGTAAAATATAAAATGGGGGGTACTGTTCTAAGTACTACTGTAAAAGAAAAGGACTTAGGGTTAACCATTAGTGCTGATATGAAGGTGTCAGAGCAGTGCGGAATTGCAGCTTCAAAGGGAAATCAAATCCTTGGATTAATTAGGCGAAATATAGAGTATAAGAAAAAATAATTAATAGTACCGCTGTACAAAACAATAGTGAGGCCTCATTTAGAATATTGTATACAAGCATGGAGGCCATATCGCAAGAAGGACATAGATATGCTAGAAAGAGTACAGAGGAGAGCGACTAAAATGATACCAAATCTGAGGGATCTTAGTTACGAAATACGCCTAAAAGAATGTGGTTTAACAACACTAGAGACCAGGAGATTGAGAGGAGATCACATAGAAGTGTTTAAAATATTGAATGGTTATGAAAATATTGATAGAAACATTTTTTTATCAGTTAAGAAAGATAGAAGGACCAGAGGACATGAAGCTACATTAGTAAAGGAGCAGTGTAGATTAGATATAAGAAAGTTCTCATTCTCACAAAGGACTGTAAATGAATGGAACAGATTATCTCCTGATTGTGTTGGTGCTAGTAACGTGAATATGTTTAAAAATAAAATCGACACACACCTTAAAAGGGCGGGATACATGTAGATAAAAACTATTGGACTCTCGATAAGCCAAAAGGCTTCCTTGTCCACCTGCCATCTAGAGTAATTTTCTGGATGGCAATCTTGTTAAATCTGTTAAATTCTATTTGATACCTTGGCAGTTGCCAATGTTATGTTATCGTTTAAGTATTGCCAATGTCAGCTTATGCTTTTAGTATTACTCTGTACAGAAAGACCGGTTTGAAAATTAGGCTGTGACCTACATAGACGACTAGTTGTTTCTTATTTAAGAAATAAAATGTAAACACCGTTTGTGCGTTTATTAATGACAGACCAAGCATCAGAAGGAGCTGCCGCAGTTTGCTTGCTGCATGCGCGGTAAGGAATGGAGGTTCTCGTTGACGCCGGTATATATAACAAGGCAATGAGCATCAATGTTTGTTCTACACAAGTTCAGACTAGGACAACGAATACCAGTTCAAACCAGTTTGCAACCAGGCGACCAACTGAGATAAGTGCAACTGTCATATATATTTAAAAAAAACTATAGCATTGATACATGTTAAACAAGTGACCAAGTGAGGTAAGTGCAAGTGTCGAATGTAAAAACTATAGCATTGGTGGATGTTAAAAGATAGTGAGATCTTGATTTCGTTGATAAAGATGTCCCGGTGTCGTGTGTCGTGTGTAGCAGGTTGAAATATTGTTGGTCTTCAGTGTGGAAAGACTACTGGTTGTGCACCAAACTATATGCATTCTAGTTGAAACAGTTTCGAGACACATAGTCCTATACTAGTTGAACCAATTACGAGACACGCTGTACTATAATAGTTGAACCAGTTTTGAGACACGCGGTACTATTAATAGCACTTACGTCGCACTGGGTGAAAGGTAGAGATTTCATTTGAGAGCTCTTTGTACTTGTACCTTCCTTACTATGATAGGAAAGTCGTGAAGGTGTTTTATTAAAGATGTCCCAGTATCGTGTGTAGCTGGTTCAAATTTTGTCGGTCTTCAATATGGAAAGACTACACGCTGTACACCTAGACTCGTGGTAAAGCTTGTACATTACATCACTTTGTCCAAGAAATAAAGCATTATCTTATCTTATCTAATCTAAAGATTGTGTTCATACACGTTTCGTATTATCCAAGAATCAATTCAGATCTACACCTTTCGTATCCAAGAATCTAATCACTTCTACATATTTCGCATTGTCCAGGAATCAGGACACGTGTGCTATTAATGATAAGAAACGTCGTTTTTGACTTTGAAAGAACTTTGATCTACATGTGACGTAATTTGACGATTTACCATGAATGCGTATTTTAAGGAATAAGGCATTTTATAGTTCTAATTGTATACGTTAGGGAGCGTATACCTAAAAAAATGGTCCACCACCTATCCGACATAACAAAAGACACCATCGCGCATACGCAATGACATATTTAACGATATGATTGACTTATTTTTGTTGTTCGCCACGTAAGAGGCACGAATATAAGCAGTACTGTTTCATCATTTTCCCGTAAGGGGCGCTACTTGACCTTATTACATAGTTCATCATTTATTTGTCTGGGGCCACATTGACCTTTGACCTTGACCTTTGATCTTGCCTGGTTGACTTTTGACCATGTACCGGTTGACCTTCCTCTTCCTCTAATCCAAATCTAACATCTTTTTTGAAGGACATATACAACTACTGTGGAGTCAACACAGGATGTTTTGGTGATGTCAATTTGAGACCCACCTTGCTGCTCTGCGTTGCACTTTCTCTATGGTCTATACATATTTTAAAAACAAGGTTCGGACCGGTTTAATGGAGCTGATTCCCGGACTAAACTTAATGCTCTTTTCAAGTAATATGCCACACACAGGAATTGTGTTAAATAAGATGCATGTTCGTTGCGAACTCATGTTACCAAGCCTGCTCAAACGTGGTCATTTGCGTGTCACAGCCTTCAGATGTTGCCGACGTCAGCAATGGCAGGGCTGCCGAGCGCGCCTTAACCTTTAGCACGGCGAACGGCGGTGTGGCCTGTTGTTTCAGCCTGTACATGACATTGTAATCGCAGAATTTAATATATTTTTTTATATCGCCGTAAAGATAATAATGTTATCTACAAGTTTGTTATCTAAAAGTGTGTTTGATGAACACAGGAATTGTGTTAACTTTTTTAGTTATTGCCGTTTGAACATTGCGATTGCACAACCTTGCATTATATCCGCTGCGGCGTATACATTGCATGATTAAGTATTCGTGATATTCAAACATCAATAACTGAAAAACTAAAAACAAATCCTGGGTACATCCAGCGACAAACTTGTAGATAAGATTAGTTTATTTACTGTGAAATCAAAACAAACAAAAGTCCTTAATGCATCCAGCGACACATGTATAGGTAAGATTATCTTTACGGTGATATAAAATAATATAAAATTCCGCGATTGCAAATTTAGGTACGGCTTGAAACATCAGAAATTGTATAGAAAAACGCGACCAAAATGGACCTTGAAAAGGGTGACGTGGGTGTTATAATATTAGTTGAATATCAGGACACTAATTTTTAGATTATATTTCATTCTGATTGGCAATAAAAAGGTTAATTTCACTTAGTTTTTAACCAAAACGACGCGCGTCTGAGTTGGGAATAACGTTCTTTCTCCGGACGATTAGATGACGAACACTGAGTTTGTATAGTTTTATTCATTACATAATAAAGCAAAAACAGGCCTTGACGCAGACAATTCTCGGTTGTTGGTTTTCCGCGCATAACAATGCGAGATAAATTTACACATTTTGCTGCTAGGTCTGTGATTAAGAAAAACGTGACATTTAATCTTTGTCGTTTCATCGGTATGTTAGCTTAACATGGACCATTAGCAGTTAGTATGTGTTGCTCGAACTATATTTTAGACATTTCAATGGGGTTTCCTTCAGTGCGAAACGATAGCTACTCGATATTACGACTGCGTCCAGAATAAAGCTCAATTCACACACAGCTGGACCGAATACGGTAACTTCGTATTGTTCCTGTAACAGACTACTAGTGCGCACACGCTCTCATTTATAAAGTGCGGATGATTAATTGATAAAAAAGTAAGATAAATTTGTAATATTTTGGATTAACCATAGAACTTGCTATCGCACACAAACGGAAGCAAGCATGGAGTTAGTTTGATATAGTTCTTCAGAGTAAACGCAGCTTAAATGGAACGGTTATTTTGTCGCCGCAGTACAACAAATCGGCCATCTTCCGAATACAACAATGACTTTACCAAGTTTCGATGGAAAAGCTTTTCACGTTATCTGATTAACCGTGCGCATATTTTCGCCCAACGAACGTGATGGTATTTCAGTACAATTTTTCAAAGAACATCAGGATTTTACTGTCATGGCACAATTTTAATTTTCTAGTCACAACAAAAAGTGGCTATGATGACGTCATGACAAGTAGTTCGACTCCTTACGTCACATCCCCACGCGACATATATACGCGTCATACGGATATCTTTTAAATAATGACACAGATGATACGTTTCTTCTAAAATATTTAGAGACGCTTCATCGGCTGATGTTCATATGCCAACATTTGTTGATTTTATACTATAGTGACGATTTTATGTCTTGTTGTTTGTGTTGTTGTTGGTGATGATGACGGTAATGAAGATGATGATGGGTTATATATTGTTGTTGGTAATGTTGGTGTTATTGTTCTTGTTTACTCGTCGGTTACTGCCGCGAAACGATGTCTAAGTCACTATGGTGACAACATCACGATATCAACGTGTTCTCCTTTACAAGTGATCGGACAGCGCTTCTGTGGTCGTTTGTTTTGCGACGTCCATTACGACATATTGGCCAACACGAGGCCGGGTAGATCATCGTCAGCCTCCATTGACTGGTTTTGTCCTAGCGCGTATGGCTGGTTCGGATTTAGTTCTGGTCCGTCTTGTTGGTTCTGTCCTGGCCCGCCCGGCTGGTTCTGTCCTGGCCCGTACGGCTGGTTCGGATTTTGTCCTGGCCCGTCCGACTGGTTCTGTTCTGGCCTGTACGGCTGGTTCGGATTTTGTCTTCTCGACGGCTTCTGGTTCTGTCTAAGCGCATTACCTGAAGGCCTCTGGTGCTGTCCAGGCCCATAACCCGATGGCTTTTGTTTCTTTCCAAGCGCACAACCCGACGGCCTCTGGTTCTGTCCAGGCCCATAACCCGGTTTCTCATCAGGCTCGTATTCAGAGTGATCCGGATTCTCGCCAGTTATGGGGTGGACGCGGTTGCATGCGCCACTCCTCCGTCCATTCAACCCCAAGAAGCTTTGGCTGAAGCCGCAGTCCACGTCGAAGAACGTGTTTTGCAGCTTGAGGCACCAGCAGATGCCGACAGTGCCGACGGCGAGGATCAGCAGCGACAACACCACGATGGCAACGATGTACCCGAAGTACGGGCGGATCTCCATCACGGTTTTGCAGAACTCTTGCTCCGAGCTACAGCCAGTCTGGCGAACAGAGTAGAGTCGATCATTATTATAAATCATGAGTCATGGTGATCGGGAAAGGGATTTTTGGACATGCCTGTGTTTGTGTGTGTGTGCGTGCGTGCGGGCGTGCGTGCGTGTGCGTGTGCATGTACACTTGCGTGCGTGCGTACGTGTGTGTATATATGCTCGCGTGTCTGTGTGCGTTCATGCGTATACTTAGTTATAATGTCAGGTTAAGTTAGTAATAGAGTGGCCTATGTGCGTGTGTGTGAGTATGTGTGTGTGTGTGTGTCTGTGTGTGTGTGTGTGTATGTGTGTGTGTGTGTGTGCGTGTGTTTTTACGTAACTTAGTCTGTGTGTTTATTTGTTTCTTTGTGCGCGCGTGTGTGTGTGTGTGCGTTTGCGCGTGTTCTTCCATGTGTGCATGCCTGTGTGCGTGCGTGCGTGCGTTCGTACGCGTACGTAGTTGTAATATCAGGTTAAGTTACTAGTGGAGTGGCATGTGTGTGTGTTTGCGTGTGCGTGTACGTGTGCGTCGGTCTGTGTGTGTGCGTGTTTGTGTGTGTATGTGTGTACGTGTGTTTGTTTGTTTGTTTGCTTGTGCGCTTGTGTGTGTGCGTGTGTGTGTGTGTGTGTGTGTGTGTGTGTGTGTGTGTGTGTGTGTGTGTGTGTGTGTGTGTGTGTGTGTGTGTGTGTGTGTGTGTGTGTGCGTATGTGCTTGCATGTGTACACACACGCATGCGTGCATGCAACCGTGGGAACGTGCATTCACGTAATGAATCTGCAGTGGTGACTGGAACAGGAGTTCAGCTGTGGCAGGTGATCGTCACTCACCGGGCCTTCATCCGTCTTGTCCAGACACTGGTACATGTCGTCGCACAAGAAAATCAGAGGAATGCACCTACAAAGTGATAGATAGTGTTACGTCGCGACCAAACAATTTGCCCTTGACTTTGTTCCGTGCTACAGCTCGTTGGAGTGAGTGCGTGAGTGCTTGCCCGCGATATCAAGATATTCCACTTTCACCTGACGAGTCACTTTTCGTACTTTCACTTTCTACTACTTCAACTGTGCTTTGTTGATTTCAGTTCTACTATTCAGACGTCGCCTGGTGCTGTCGATCTGTGCGAGGACTATCGTGTGTGTATAATAGTGATTTCTACGAACGCAACACGCATCCAGTTATTATTATGGTAGTTATTATTATATTAATGTTATTATCATCATTCTCATCATTGTCATGGATACTATCAATATCATTGTTATCGACATCGTCGTCATTGTTATAAATGTTTGTTATCTTTTTCATCACTGCCTTCTTTCTCATCGTCATTATCATTACCACCATCATCGACATTATCACGAGTATGGTGGATTATTATCATCTTTCTCATCACTGTGATCGTCATCATCAATATCATCATTATCGTCAACATCACTACCATTTTATAAGTTTGATCATATTTTCATATATTCGTCATAATTATTGTAGATATAAAAATAATTAGTAAACCACGATCCAATGTTACGAAAAGTGCCGTCTCTCTTCACGAGTCGCGCCGACGTGCCGCGTCAGATCGCGCCAGGTCGCACCCACCTGTACGAGTCGCACTCGAACTCCTCCCCCGCGTCGCACCAGTTCTTGGTCGGGTCGTCCGGGTAGCCCGGTCGCGGAAGACCCTCATGGTAGCCGGGGGCATTTGGGTTATTTGGATCTCTCGTGGCGTTCGGGTCTGTCGGGGCGTTCGGGTCTGTCGGGGCGTTCGGGGCATTCGGGGCGTTCGGGTCTTTCGGCGCGTTAGGATCGTTCGGGTCTTCGTCACTCGGAATACCGACACCGAGAGGAAGCCCAAGTATCCCTGGTGCGGCAATGAGAGACTTATCGACGGCGCGGAAGGCGCTGAACTGCAGCTGGAATCCTTCTTCGTTGCGACAGTTCTTGTCCGTTCTGCGAGAGTAGAACCAGCGGTTGTATACACATACGCACGAGCATCGCAGTCTGTCCAACAACGGGACGTAATAACAACAACAACAACAACAATAATGACAATGTTTATGATGATGATGGTTATTATTATTATAAACTTCTATAAAGATACTTTTTTATTAGTCTCAACAGCATAGTAAAAAAACGCATTATTCAGACGTACACACAAATATTTAATTGTAAAACATACAGTGCAAATTTAGATAAAATAAACGGAATATATACAAGTAGTACCAAAAAGACAGAAAACAATGGCCGTGGGTCGGGAGACTCCTACTAAGATCACAATTGGTCGCTACCATAGGAGCCAGCCAAAAACAAAAACATTAAATTCTTTGTTTCTAATTCTAAGTTTTATAAAGAAAAAACAAATTAAAATAATGATATGTGATAAACTTTTTTATTGTCTTTCTCTTACATACTGTGTGTGATGATTGTTTTGTTGGTGTGTTTTGTGTGTCGTGTCCGCGTGTGGTCGTGCAAGCAGGTGTGCAAATATACATATTGAAACAGTTGCATTGTACTGTTATGGAATGTGTTGCACACATTCATATATAATTAATTTAGTTGACATACGTGGCAATTTAATATCGTTCTATAGCGCCTACACTGTATATCCTCGGGAAATTAGGCTCAGAGGCGCAACAAACATGAATCTTTAGGCTAAATAATGACCGCGAGCTTGCGTTCTTCCAAAAGCATGACAATGCGAAATAAATTAATTATTATTAAGTTTCGAGATCCACCAATTTACGCACTTCCGCGGTACCTTTTGACATTCTCTCGACTAGTACGCTACCGAATCAAACACATCGAATACACGCATGCACGGACGCACGCACGCACATACACACACGCAGTTGTGATCTTCAGTCGCACGCGCCCAACCGCCATGTCGTCCGATTATGTGTGCTACCCCGCCTCCATCTCTGTCGATTACAGCGGAATCCATATCGCAAAGGTACCATATCATGTAAATATACAGCAGGGCGCCGAGTTCGACAGTGCCAATATAATATGATCGTGGCAATATCTGAAAATCCTCATAGACTATTAGCTCGGTGCCGGTGCTATTTTGTTTACCTATGTACATAGTCTGTATATGCGAAGTCATTAATTGTAATCGAAAGTAATCACAACAGCAACACAACAATACGGTCAATCGGCGGACATGCGTGTTACGAACCTCACAAACTACGGAAACAAACCTAAAATGGAAGGTCAAGTCTGGTCCGGTCGATTCGAAGGGTTTCAAGTGGTCAACTGTGGACAGAACATTCAGTGTTGTAATAACTGACGTAAACGTTATAATAATATAATACATTCATCATCCGTATCGCCAGCGACATGAAGTGTCACCACGGACACGTTCCATTCTCAGACACGTTTCTTCCCATAGACGGTTCGTACCCGGGATATTTAGTGAACGCTAACAAGATTTAACAAGATTTAACAAGATTGCCATCCAGAGAATTAACTCTAGATGGCAGGTGGACAAGGAAGCCCTTTGGCTTATCGAGAGTCCAACCCTTTTATCTACATATATCCAGCCCTTCTGAGGTATGTGTCGATTTTATTTTTAAACATATTCACACTACTAGCACCCAATACAATCATCAGATAATCTGTTCCATTCATTCACAGTCCTTTGTGAAAATGAGAACTTTCTCACGTCTAATCTACACTGCTCCTTTACTAATGTAACTTTATGTCCTCTAGTCCTTCTATCTTTCTTAACTGAAAAAAACATATTTCTATCAATACTTTCATAACCATTCAATATTTTAAACACTTCTATCTGATCTCCTCTCAGTCTCCTGGTCTCTAGTGTTGTTAAACCACATTCTTTTAGGCGTTTTTCATAACTAAGATCCCTCAGTTTTTGTATCATTTTAGTCGCTCTCCTCTGTACTCTTTCAAGCATATCTATGTCCTTCTTGCGGTATGGCCTCCACGCTTGTATACAATATTCTAAATGAGGCCTAACTATTGTTTTGTACAGCGGTATTATTAGTTCTTTTTCTTTATATGCTATATTTCGCCTAATCAATCCAAGGATTTGATTTCCCTTTGAAGCTGCAATTCCACACTGCTCTGAAACCTTCATGTCAGCACTAATTGTCAGCCCTAAGTCTTTTTCTTTTACAGTAGTACTTGGTACAGTTCCCCCCATTATATATTCTACATATTCGTTCCCATGTCCTGTGTGAAGGCATTTACATTTCCCAAAATTGAACAACATTTGCCACTTTTCAGACCATTTGATCAACCTGTCAAGATCATCTTGTAAATGCTGCCTATCCACATCACTTTTAATCCTTCTAAACACTTTTGTATCATCTGCAAATTTCAACACCTTGCTAGCTATATCATCGTCCAAATCGTTTATATATATTAAGAATAATATAGGTCCCAGTACTGATCCCTGTGGAACCCCACTCAAAATTTATTTCCAGTTTGAAGCCTCCCCATCAACAACTACCCGTTGTCTTCTGTCAATCAGCCATTTTTCTATCCAGTTAATTATACCATTTCCTATGCCATGGGCCTTTAGTTTAAGCAGTAATCTTTGATGTGGCACTTTGTCGAAAGCTTTTTGAAAATCTAAGTAGATGATATCTACTGGTGATCCATCATCTACCCACTTAGTGATATCTTCCAAAAAACATAACATATTTGTTAAGCATGACCTCGCTTTTAGAAACCCATGTTGAGATGGGTTTATCAAGTTATGTTTAACAAGAAAATCCACCATGTGATCTTTAATTAGTCTTTGTAATAATTTACAAATCACCGATGTTAAACTAACTGGTCTATAATTATTTGACTTGTTTTTCGAACCTTTTTAAAATAACGGTATAATGTTTGCTTCTTTCCATTCTAAAGGAACCACTCCCTCTTCTAATGACAAGTTGAAAACTGTGCAAGCGGTATGCTAATTTGTTCTACAATTTCCAATAGTAGTTTGGGTGGAATACCATCCACTCCAGGTGATTTATTATCCTTCATAGCCCTAATTTTCTTAGCTACCATTTCTGGGGTTACAATTAACTGTCTTAAATAGTCTGATTCTGCCCCCTTGAACTTAGCCTCTGGTACTGGCAGTGAACTAGTGTCTTCTCTGGTAAACACTGAACTAAAATACTCATTTAGGTCTTCTGCCATTAAGAATCCTTCTGATATTATATTTCCAGCACTATCTTCTAGAGGACCGACCTTATCCTGAACTTTCTGTTTGCTTCGAACATACGCATAAAAACTCTTGCTGTCATGTTTTATATTACAAGCTAATTTATGTTCATAGCTTCTCTTTGAATTTCTAATTTCAGCTGTAGCTTGGTTTAGTGCTTCTTTATAAATGTTGTAGTCTTCGTCATTTCCAGTACGTCTATATGACTTCCACATCATTTGTTTATACTTAATTTTTCTAATGGCTTCTTTCGATAAGTATTTCTTTTCTGGTCCGTTTCCCTTGTTTTTTAAGGGAACAAATTTATCTACGATGCACTCTATTTCATTCTTTAAGATATTCCAGCATTCTGTTGCTGTCTTATTTTTCAGTGTGTTATTCCAGTCTATCTTTGCTAAATATTTCCTCATGTCCTTATATCTTCCTTTGTGGAAATTTCTCCTATACTGCTTTTTACTATTCCTTTCTGATTTTACTTTGATGGTAAAATGTATCTGGTTGTGATCACTACTCCCCAGAGGCTCACATATCTTGACATTGTCAACTAATTCATTCTGTGAGGACAAAACTATGTCTAACACATTCTCTCCCCTGGTTGGTTCTAGCACATGTTGAGAAAGGAAACTATCTTGTACTAAAACTAAAAACTTGTGGTCCTCACTACCCATACTCTGTAGAGATTTCCATTTTATATGCCCATGGTTAAAATCCCCCATAATAACACTGTCCCGTTTGCTCACTTCCCTTATTGCGTTTTGTATTTTTTCATTCTCTTCTATGCTTATGTTTGACTTCGATAAACTAATCCAACCTTTAACGTTGAGTTTCCTGTAACTATGTTACACCAAACAGCTTCTTCGCAATCTGCTTCTCTGTCTAATTTTATTTCATAAGCCTGGATAGATTCTTTAATATATAAAATAACTCCACCTCCCTTCTTCCTATTCTATCTTTCCTAAACATTACATATCCTGTCAGCCCCAATTCGGCATCTGATATATCTGTGGTTGCCCATGATTCGGTTATACCTATTATGTGAGGGTCAATATCTTCTACCATAATGTTTAGTTCATTTCTTTTGTTTACTATACTCCTTGCATTTAAACAAACACATTTATACCCAGCTTCAGAACAGTTTTCCAGACTGTTCTTTGCTGAATTATTTTTGCTGCCTTTATGTATGCCTCCAGTTTCAGGCTTCTCTGCGAGTCCCCCCTGCGAATTTAGTTTAAATAGATGCAACCTGTCCCACTGTCAACAGATCGCAGCAGATTCTCTGAGAATACTGCTGCCCCCTTTCCTTTGAGGCCATCTCTCGTGTACATATTTTCTCTCCCAACAAAGTACCCCCATAAATCTAGGAATACCACGCCTTCTTCCTCATACATCTGCTCAACTAGTGCGTTGATCGCCATCCTCTTACAGTTTCTGTATCTTGCCCCCCTTCCTCCCATTACTGGCAAAATTCCTGAGAGAATAACCTGTTCCACTCTTGTCTTCTTTAGCTTCCTCACTAGATGTCTGTGCTTCTGAACTATACCAGTTGTTCCCTCCTTGTCTGCATTGTTTGTCCCAACGTGTACTAGTATAGACCCTCCCTTGCCATGCCCCAATACCTTCTCTACCCTTTCGGTCACATGCTCTATCCTAGCCCCGGTAGACATACAACAACGTCCTTCCCCTCGCATATAGTCTTGTCTGTTTTTCTCAGAATTGAATCGCCCATAAACACTCTCTCTTTTCTCCTT
>CM034531.1:29658180-29996566 GCA_020002185.1 Paraescarpia echinospica | reverse complement strand
AAAACCATTGAAAGGCTTCCCAATAAAAACAGTAGTGGCTGTGACGGTATTTCCTGTAAACTTTTGAAAATAATTGAACCCTCCATCATCAAACCATTAACCCTGGTAATAAATCAAGTAATAAATACAGATATATTTCCCGATACACTTAAACTAGCTAAAGTAATTCCTATTTTTAAGAAAGATGACCCATCTGTTTTTTTTAAATTATAGACCCATATCTCTTCTTCCAACAATTTCAAAAGTGATAGAGAAAATAATATCTAGTCAACTAACAACATACTTTAATGATTCTGATCTATTTGTTAAAAATCAATATGGTTTTAGAAAAAAACACTACCGAGTACGCATCACTTGAACTAATAGATATAATAATTACACTAATTGATAAAAATGATGTTCCTTTCAGTATTTTTCTTGACCTCTCTAAGGCCTTCGATACAATTGATCACTCGATACTATTAACTAAACTAAGATATTGTAACAGAAATCGTGTATTATGTTGGTGTACCGGGTTCGGCCGGGGACGTGTGGGATTCGGGGGGGTGAAGAGGAGTGACGTAGTTGTTGTTATATTGTGAGCGAATCGGCGGGAAAGTGTTCTAAACTGTGGTTCCGAGAATACCTCATTTGATTGTTGTTCATTCTAGTATGACCTTCGCGTAGTTGGTGCATGTTTGTAGCGTCCGCTGTAGTTTGAATTTGAAGCAGCTGGGTACTGCTGTTGCGAAATAAAGAAGTTGCATTCGCCTCGGCAGTGTTTCCTTTACCGCACCGGACGACACCTAACCACCCAAATCGACGAACCCATACCGCTCGGGGTCCGGCAACAATATTATGGATTACAGGGTCCTACCCGGCAACATTTGGTGTCAGGAAACGGGATTTTGGTGTGGAACTGAAAATGCCGAGACGTGCCACTTCCCGTAAGTCGCGGCAGGAAGAGCCAGCAACCCCGCCAGAACCGGCAGTAATAAACATGCAGGCTTTCGCTGACATGTTACAGCAGCAGCAACAACAGCAGCAGCATGAGAGACAAGAAGAATTACAGCAGCTGCAGCAGCAGCTACAGCAGCAACAACTGGAGGCTGTCCAAGCATTAGATGCGACAGTCGCGGCCAAAATCGACCAGTTTGAGCAGAAGCTGGAAGAGAAGACCACACAACTTGCCGAGCAGACCTCGCAACTGGATAGTCGGCTCCGACATTTGGAGGATGGCGTGAGTGGAGTGACTCCACTCAGTCATAACGCGTCACCGTTCGTGGCTACAGACGTCACCTCCGCATCGATATCTCGGCTCGTCAGCGTCCACCGAAGTTTGACGGAAAGACGACGTGGGAGAGCTACCACGCCCAGTTCGAGATGGTCGCAGAGCTCAATGGATGGCAGGACTCGGAGAAAGCTGCCTTTTTAGCCACCAGCTTGGAAGGACCAGCAGCTAATGTGCTAGGTGGCATGGACAGCACGAAGCGCCGCAGCTACTGTGCCTTCGTAACCGCACTCGAGATGAGGTTTGGAGCGACCGGGCAGCGGGAGTTGAGTCGGGTGCAGCTCCGTAGTCGCCGGAGGCGCAAAGGCGAGTCTTTGCTTGAACTGGCAGAAGACATAGAGCGTCTGTCTCGTCTTGTTTATCGGGATGTACCATCGAGCCTGCAAGACGAGCACGCCAAAGAACAGTTTGTCGATGCTTTAACTGACGATGATTTACGCATCCGCTTGATGCAGGCAAGACCAGCCAGCCTGCATGAAGCTCTGCGCCTCGCTATGGAGCTGGAGTCGTACAACATGGCAGTGCGACAAACCCCAAGCGTACGAGCCGTGGCAGTGGCAGAAGATTCTGCATCAAACAAGAAGTCGGAGTACGGACAATTAACAGTGGCGGAGGGAGTCCAGAAGTTACTTCTGGATAAGCGGGCAGCGCCACCCAGGGACGATCTGCCAGACCCACGCAGATGCTGGAATTGCGGCAACGTAGGCCATTTTAGGCGAACCTGTCGACAGTCGCCGAGACAGACAGAGTGGGCATCGCCGTCATCGCGACATCTGGGAAACGAACAGCAGCCGGCCTCACGGGGCGGAGACCGGCAGTAAGAGGATTAAGTAATGCCCTTACGGATGTCATCGAGGTGCGCACATTTGGCGGCCATGATGGGGGACTGTACGTAGAAGGAACGATTGAAGGACAACCATGTAGGATGCTTATAGACACTGGTGCTAGTGTGTCTGTCGTAAAGAAGAGCATCCTGCAGTCGGTCAACATAGTTGAACAGCTACTGGGAAATACGCAACTGCAGACTGCTACAGGAGAGGTGACACCCATTTATGGCCGTGGAGAAGTGACGGTGGAGATTGGCGACTTCACGAATTGCCAGCAAGTGTTCGTGGCTGACATCGTAGACGATTGTATTCTGGGCCTTGACTTCATGAATGCGTTCAACTGTCGAGTAGACATCCCAAACCGTATTCTAGAACTGCAAAACATGCAAGTGCCCCTTCTACGGAGTGCAACCTGCCATGCGCCCCTCTGTCATCGGATAACCTTAAACTGCGATGTCGAACTCAAGTCGAGGACCCAGGTGATTGCGCCGGCTGTGATAGCGGAACACGCGTGCGATGGTCTGGGTGTAGTTGAACCAGTTCAGGACGCTTCTGGCGGCTTTGTGTTAGGAAGGACACTGGTTGACTGCTCGAATGATATCGTTCCAGTCCGACTTGCAAACACCACCAAGAACCCTATATATCTAAAGAAGGGTACAGTGGTCGGGAGCTGTCACGCAGTCTGCTATGTCAAGAAGGGAGAGACCGACACACCCTGCGGATGGGGGAACCTCCTACCTCCTCATCTGGAGGAGTTGTACAACAACAGCGACAAGGATCTGGACTTGGAGCAGCGACGCACGTTCATGGAACTGCTGATCGAATTCCAAGATGCGTTCTCCTCCTCGCCGAACGACATCGGCCGCACTAACGTCACGAAGCACACGATACACACGGGGGATGCTCGACCGATACGCCAGCCTCCACGCCGATTACCGCTGGCGAAACAAGACGCGCAGGTTGAGGTTGACCACATGCTGAAGCAAGGGATAATTGAGCCTTCAGCTAGCGCGTGGTCTTCACCCATCGTCATGGTTAAGAAGAAAGACGGTTCAACTCGTTTTTGTGTTGACTATCGCCTGCTGAATGATTTGACTCGGAAAGACTCTTACCCATTGCCACGCATTGACTCTACTCTTGAGGCTCTCTCCGGTTCTTCATGGTTCTGCACACTGGACCTGAAAAGTGGCTACTGGCAGGTGGAGGTGGACGAAGAGGACAAGGAGAAGACTGCGTTCTCCACTGGTACCGGACTCTGGCAGTTTCGGGTCATGCCGTTTGGCCTCTGTAACGCACCAGCGACCTTCGAGAGGCTCATGGAACTGGTGCTTCGTGGTTTGCCCTGGACGACTTGCCTGGTGTACTTGGACGACATCATGGTGCATGGCAGATCATTTGATGACAACGTGCGCTGCCTACGAGAGGTGCTGGGTCGATTTCGTTGTGCTGGACTTAAACTCAGCCCGAAGAAATGTAACCTGTTTCGTCGGGAGGTCGCATATCTCGGGCATGTCATCAGCGCCGACGGCGTGGCTACGGACCCGACAAAGACCGCTGCTATAGATGAATGGCCTGTCCCAACTACAACAAAGGATGTTCGCCGCTTCATTGGCCTTTGTACTTAGTACAGGAGATTTGTGCCAGATTTCGCTGAAATCGCAAAGCCACTGCATCGACTAACAGAGAAAGGAAAGGCATTTGATTGGACAGCTGAGTGTACTGCCGCCTTTCAACGTTTGAAGAAAGTACTGACTACGGCCCCAGTGTTGGCGTTTCCTGAGAGTGATGGTGACTTCATAGTGGATACTGACGCCAGTGATGTAGGGATCGGCTGCATCTTGTCCCAGGTACAGGAGGGAAAAGAGCGGGTCATCGCATATTACAGTAGGACCCTGCGAAAAACCGAGCGAAACTACTGTGTCACTAGGAAAGAACTACTTGCAGTCGTCACAGCTGTGGGACAATTTCACCACTACTTATACGGCCGCAAGTTTCTTGTGAGAAGTGACCACGCCTCCCTGCAATGGCTATTGCGGTTTAAAAACCCAGAGGGACAGACGGCCCGGTGGTTGCAGAAACTCCAAGAATATGACTTTAATGTGATCCATCGCGCGGGAAAGAGTCATACCAATGCTGACGCCTTGTCCAGAGCGCCACGACCGTGTTTGGTATCAGAATGTCGCCACTGTCTTCGCAACGAGCAACGGGAAGAGGACACTACTGCAAAAGTACGTGTGGTGACGCACATAGAAATTGAGTCGAAGTCACTGAGAGAGCAACAGCTCGCAGACACGATGAGCGAGGACGTGAAGATCTACTGGGCCCAATGGGACAGTCTTCAGGCGCGAGGGAGCTGTGACATATGCGCAGCGAAAAAGGGCACTGACAAGAAGACACGATCACCTCTGCAACAGTATGACGTGGGCTGTCCCATGGAGAGGATAGCGCTGGACTTCATGGGCCCTTTCCCAGAGACCGATGCTGGGAATCGACATCTATTGGTGGTAATGGACTACTTTACAAAGTGGCCAGAAGCATATGCGTTGCCTAACCAGGAGGCTACTACTGTTGCGTCCGTGCTCGTCAATGAGTTCGTATCTCGATACGTCGTCCCAGCGGAGATCCACTCCGATCAAGGGCGAAATTTCGAGTCCGCAGTATTTACAGAGATGTGCCAGTTATTGGGCATCCACAAGACGAGGACAACAGCTCTACACCCCCAATCCGACGGCATGGTGGAGCGATACAACCGGACACTTGGTCAGCAGCTCGCGATGTTCATCGGAGAGCATCAATGTACCTGGGATCAGAAGCTTCCTTTGCTTTTGATGTCGTATCGGTCGGCCGTCCACGACACTACTGGGTACACGCCGAGTATGTTGGTGTATGGACGCGAAATTACAATGCCCGTCGACTTGATGTATGGGCGCCCTGACGAAGAGCCTATTGAGTACTGCAAGTACGTGACTGACCTACGTGACCGTTTAGAATCTGTTCATGAATTCGCTCGCTCACAGACCCAGCTGACACATGGCAGAGCGAAGCGCCACTACGATCTTCGTGCTGACCACAATCGGTTTGATGTTGGCGATCCTGTGTGGATGAACAACCCCCCAGCGGAAGAAGGGCATGTGTCCCAAGCTAGCCAAACAGTGGGACGGGCCGTATTACATAGCTGACCGGATCAACGATGTCCTGTATCGGGTGCGACATGGACCACGTAGAACACCGAAGCTGGTGCACAAGCACCGACTGCGACGGTATCGAGGCGCGCCTGCGGACACCCGATGGGCTGCAATCGCCAGAGACAACCTACGACGATATTCTGGTCCGGGGCAAGAACAGTCGCCGTCGACCAGCAGACGACAGCCGTCAAGTGAAGCTGCGAGAGAACAGTTGTCGCCGACGGGCAATGGGTCAAGGGCCCTTCCGCGGAAGACTCAGAGAAAGAGGAATAGACCTGCACGATATCGTGACTGATTTTTCCCTAGTACATGTTTGGACTATAATTATGGTGACAGAGTTCCGTCATGTAGAGTAGTACATGCTTGAACTATGACTATGTAGTGACAGAGTTCCGTCACGTACAGATTGTAGTGTAGTATCTGCTTGAACTGCATTTAGTTAGACGGATAATGTCTGATTGTAGATGATATTGAGTGTAGATTATTGTTTGATAACTTTAGTAAGTGTCATGGGTGAGTTGCAATAGAAATCAGTAACCAGGGACGGTTACGGCTGAGGAGGGGGCAGTGTAACATAAATCGTGTATTATGTTGGTGTACCGGGTTCAGCCGGGGACGTGTGGGATTCGGGGGGGGGGGGTGAAGAGGAGTGACGTAGTTGTTGTTATATTGTGAGCGAACCGGCGGGAAAGTGTTCTAGACTGTGGTTCCGAGAATACCTCATTTGATTGTTGTTCATTCTAGTATGATCTTCGCGTAGTTGGTGCATGTTGTAGCGTCCGCTGTAGTTTGAATTTGAAGCAGCTGGGTACTGCTGTTACGAAATAAAGAAGTTGCATTCGCCTCGGCAGTGTTTCCTTTACCGCACCGGACGACACCTAACCACCCAAATCGACGAACCCATACCGCTCGGGGTCCGGCAACAATATCATAAATACTCCAATACATGCATACGTGAAATCAAACAATCTCAGTTTCTTTTCTTTTCCTGCACATTGCACTTCCTTCGACACAATTGAGTTGGAACAAATTATTATTGTGGCTCCTATGAGAGCGACTGTTATTGTTTTAATAGGAGTAACAGGCCCCACCTAATTGAAATTACACTGCATTTGTATATATGAATATATATGCCTATTCATGTTACGTTATTTTGATATTATACATAGATTGTAATAGGGGTCTAAATAAAACTTTCTTGTTCTTCTTCTTGTTCACCAACATACCGACCACCAACAACCCAGCAAACATGGCAGTATTGGGCCAATGCTGGCATGGTACTGGCGAGTACCGTTTATACCGTCAACGGTACAGCCGGTACTGAGCCGGTACATTGGACAGTCCATGGTGAAAGTGAATGTAATGGCCCGGCACTGGCCAAATACAGGCAAGTTTTCAACATTGTTCCACAAGATGGCGCACGTGTAGCTTTTTGTAGCGCCACCTATGGAATGCAATTTTACCGCCAAATTTAGAGTGAATCCGCAGAGGATTACTGGATTAAGCTAGTTTGATGTGTTTGAATCTTTTTGATGTGCGATGTTGACTTGTCTGTGGAAGATTTGAAATTTGAATTTTGTCAGGTAAGTTGTACTGATTAGTAAAAGTGAATAGCATACATTATGATATGATACCTGTGAATACACAGAATTGTATAATTGTACCTAAATTAATGTTTTAATTGAGAAATAACATATAAACTGATATAGCTAGCCTGGGTGATAATTGATGCAGTCTGCATAAATAGCAAACGATAGACCCTGCATCAAACTGGTCTGGCTACATTATTATTATTAATTATCAGCCTAATAGATAACTAGCCTTTTAATTGAAATATTGTTTGGCATACAAAATACATATTATTTAATTCAGTCATTCTTGAACAGAAGTGGTATTTCAATGATTTTTCTTTCAGGTTTATTGGATATATAAGTTGGCAGTCCAATTAAAGCATGTCGTATTGGACAAAACGTCGTAAAATTCTAGCAGGAGTCGAGAAACATATGCAAAATATTGCAAACAATGACGAGAATAATGAAATGACAGGCATTGCACAGCGTGACGTGGGATGTAGTCAGGGATCAGAAGTAGGACACAGGGTGGTAGATGTAGAAGGAGATAGTCATCATATTCATAATGATGTGGATGGGGGCCATCCTCAAGACAATGATGTTTCAGTCGGTGAAAGTGAAGAAGAATTTATGGAGAATGACAATGTCTACTCCGATGATCCAAACTCTTCACCATCTTCATCTGATGGTGAAAATGACGACGAACATGATCAAAATGGTTGTTGGCTAGATGGGCAATAACAAATGGGATTACCCACATTGCTCTAGGAGAATTGTTGGGTGTTCTTATACGTTTTCACCCTGATCTACCTAAAGACCCCAGAACACTTTTGTCAACAACAAAAGTTGATGGCATTAAACCAATAGCTGGTGGTTTGTACTACCATTTTGGAATTACAGTGGCAATCAAGTATGCACTTGCTCTTGATCCCAAGCTGAAAAACTGTGACACTATACAGCTGCAGTTAAATATTGATGGGCTTCCATTGTTCAAGAGCAGCAATGTACAATTTTGGCCAATATTGGAGCGATTGGCACAGTCAGGCAACACAGAACCATTTGCAATAGGATTGTTCTCTGGGAAATCAAAGCCGTGTCATCCGGATGAGTTTTTACAGGATTTTGTGGAAGAAATGGCTGATCTTCAAACAAACGGTTTGAATTTCAATGGTCAACTGTTCAACGTAGCCATTTTCAGTTTTGTGTGTGATGCTCCAGCACGTGCTTATATCAAATCTGTCAAGTCCCATTCTGGTTATTCAGGTTGCGATAAATGTACACAGGCTGGAGAGTACAAGGGAAAGATGACTTTTCCAGAAACTAATGCCCCATTGCGCCCAGACATTGCATTTGATGAAATGATCGATGAGGATCACCATGTACGGCAATGTGCATTGAGACGGCTATCACCATCACTGGGCATGGTTTCACAGTTCACATTAAATTACATGCATTTAGTCTGCCTTGGTTTGATGAAGCGTCTCCTCTTACTGTGGATGAAGGGTCCTCTCCATTGTCGTTTAGGGGGTCAGGCAAAACAATTCATTTCAGAATGTCTTTTGTCTATGCGTAATCACATTCCAAAGGACTTTGCTAGAAAGCCCAGGGCTCTTGCTGAAACTGACAGATGGAAGGCTACTGAATTTAGGCTTTTTCTGCTGTATACCGGCCCAATTGCTTTGAAAGACAAAATAGCTAAAGAACTGTATGATAACTTTCTGTTACTATCAGTTGCCATCCACCTGCTAGCAAATCCTGCTTCAGCATGCAGTGTGACTTTATGTGACTATGCTCATAGTCTCTTAGTTCTTTTAATCAACACTTTTCGCAGCTTTATGGACCAGACAAAGTGACATACAATGTTCATGGCTTAGTTCATTTAGCAGAAGATGTAAAATGTCATGGTAATCTTGACCAGTTTTCTGCAATTCCATTTGACAATTTTTTTGGACAGCTAAATAAATGGTCAGAAAGCCAAACTTTGTGCTCCAGCAGGTGTTTATGAGAATAGCGGAGAAGTCCAAATTACCTGCTGTTTTTTATGATCACCCAGGCTTATTTGTTTTTGAAAAAAACCCACACACGTGGCCCACTCCCAACAGGAAATATGTATTTTCCATGTTCCCAATATGGGGAAGCACAATTAAAGGATTTTACTAGGGCAGCTGAAGTACCTAACCATTATGTTAAAATTGGTTCAAAGGTTGCTCTTGTACAGAATATTCTCCAGTGTGACACAGGGATTTACGTTGTGCAAACTGTTCCTCTCACTCAAAGCCTTCTTCACTTATCCTTTAGATTCAGAAAAGCTGGATATTCATATTGTAGAAAATGTGAGTGAAGTACTCTATGTCACTAATGTTTAATTTATCGAGGGAAAATATATGTTACTACCATGTGGAAGAGTGCACGTTGCAATGCCTGTCATTCATACTGTTTGATTTCTCATAACTTATTTTTCTGAATTGCCTTACTAATTTATCCAATGTAAATTCATTTTAAAATATTTTTGTTGGTCTCCAGCATGTATGTTGTGGTGGTCATTGATGAGCACAATGAAGTTGACGTTGTGTCATCAAACTGGCTTATTAACAAAACTAAGACGTACTGGCCCCCATTCAAATCATCACAAGCGATCAACAAAGCCGTGCGAGAAAGAGTCACCCCGGATCCTGAACAATGGAAAGTCTTTGAGATGCGAGTGCTCTGTGCTTGTTGTAAGGAAACATTATTTCCCCCTACATTTTGTATACATGGGTGTATTTAATTAGTTGTGTACATTATATTTCAGATAATCTCCTTCTACACTGCATTAATAACATGGCTGAAATATACAATAAATGCATTTAATAGACAGTGTATTAAATTATAGAAACAAATAATAAATTGATTGCATAATATGGTTTTAATTGCATCTAATTACATTGTGACTCGCATTACGGCTGCATGGGGCACCTGATTATTGATGTTGGATGGGTGAATTTTTTGAATTCTGCATGTATTGTTTGAATTTTCACATAATGCAGTGTGCAAATATTGAAGAAAAAAATCCCAAAAGTTTATGTTATGTCCCACCATAAAAAATAATTGGGAAATTCAATAACAATATTTTAAGACCATTTTCCATGTTTTCGTGAAATTGCCCTTCCCAATAAGTAAACTAATTGGCAACAGCATGCCGCAAAATCTTGTTAAATTAATGACAGTTTGGCAAAGTTAAATTTGGCTAACTATGATTCTTATCACTTTCACATTGATAATATAGCTACATAAATATAGAACTATTTGACAGCTTTATTCTATCATATTGACATTACTGTGATAAAATATACATGAAAAATATTTTAACCCAGTTTAGCCCAAAATGGAGGTTTAGTGTCGGGTGGGAGTCTTACATTCTTAAAAAGGTTAGGGATTATGTTTATATCCTAAACAAATACATCTGATTTCTGATCCTTGCCCGTGACTACTCTTTTGATGTCTTCATATTATATTGTAGTGAGCTATGATGAGGGGCGACAAAAGGCACGTAAAGGTGAATTTACATGTGATGTCCAAACAGAAGAAGAAGATCAAAGCAAAAGACCAAAGAGGTGTGTTAATAATTGTTGGATTAACATCAGCTGTAGCAAGTCTAGACTATTAAGTTAGTTATATTAGACAAATGGAGTAGTTGGTACGCAGTCTGCAGAAATATTTAATAGTGGTTAGTTTGTCCAAAAATATGTCAGATGAGCGAATGTTATGCAATTCCACATGTGAATAAAGCTTCTTGTATCTTGTAGTTAAAACTACCCATGACAGTTACATAATTGCACAGTCATCAACCAGGGTTGGGGTTTAACCCGGGCTAAACTGGTTTTGCCCAGCCCAGTGGGTTAAACCAGGTTTTTAATAGTTTAACCTGGGTTAAGCCTAGGTTAAATTAGGCTTTACTCTATCGGAGATCTCAGGATGATATTATCAGAGGGACATTCTCAATATTATATTAGTTGGTATATAGATTGATGATGGTTTAAAATTGTTGTATATCCACCTTATGCAAATTACTTATACTAGACACCAGTTCAGACCATAATCCTTTTATGTATTTAAACCAGCCCAGAAAGTCCAAAATAAAAGGCCTTTTTATCAGTGTGCCATTAATTACTAGCTGAGTCTTCTGAAGATGTGCAGTGATTCCAGTCAGACAATCTACCCTAGTACAGTGTGGTGTCAGCTTGCAGGTTATGGAACAGGAGGATATAGAGCCTTGCAGACTGGTAAGTGGTAATCTACCCTTTGTGTTCACTGCCAATAACTGGATTCATCATCAATCCTCCAAAGATACCTGAGCCACCACATATTCATGGTCAAGTTGATTAGCTCAAATCACAAACTAAAACAATACACAACACTGAATGACAGTGTCCAGAGTGAGGCCTAAGCAGTGTCTTCCAATTGCTGAATAGATCAATTAACCATGCCCCCCAGTCCCAAGTGGGTGACATTGTGCACAGGTGTTCATTAATCCTTAGTGAATGTACTTTGTGTGCTTTATTCATACATATTGTAACAAAATGTGGCTAAAAATAGCTTAACCCGGGTTTAACCCAGTTTAGCCCAAAATGGAGATTTAGCCCAACCCGGGTTAAACTAGGGTTTAACCCGGGGGCACGTTAACTTGCAAACGTTATCATCAACATCTGTTTCAACAACAACATTATGCATTAACCCTAAACTCCTATAAATGTTTGCATAGAAAAAGGTGTCTTGATATGATATGTTAAAGTATTCAACAACAGATTTCTTGTTTGTCCTAGATACACACAGAAGCCAGCTTTGTTACGCCTCTTATTCTGCGTAAAAAAACAAGTTTCTTCAACAGGTGTGCTAAGAAGAAGTAACCAACATTACGGCGCAGTTGTGTGGAATTACTGTCTTATCGACACAGGTGAGTTACGTCTTCAAAAGCATAGTTTGGTAATATTTTTGTAAAGCTGATTTCTCGACTGTTATTACTGCAAACACAACTATGCGATTGAGGTTTAGCTAGTAGTGTTTTTGTCAACACGTCACACAGGTGTGCTGTAAATCGCCGTCAAATTAGGCATGTTTAGAGTATCATCGCAAGTGCGGGTATGCGACACGGCATTACACACGTACGCAACACAAACGAAATTTAGTGAAAGTTGTTCGTATGCTGACCTATCTATAATATAGTAATACGCTAACGTTGGGGGCAATGTGGCAATATCTACTCCCAGGTGCAAGTGTTCATTTGTGTCTAATCGCATCCATTGATCATTCACCGTTGATCTACCAATTTGCGATGTATTTTAAAAGGTAGATATGTAGTGCTATCTACTTACTTATTTGAAATTGTGTAAGTTTAAAATCGGCCGCAGTAATATAATAACTTCTTTCAAAATTGTGCCGCGTTATTAAATCTCCACTAGGCTTACTGTCCAGCAGGAAATTGACTACAAATACAGTTATGACATTACATAGACATTGCATCCCATATGAATATATCGTTACAGTTAACGATATACCCATATGTATATACGTCTTGGTCAGTACATGAATATTAATAAACTATTCCACGATAATGAACCGTTGTCTTTTTTAGATAAATAGGTATACAGATAATGGTAAATATCAATACTAAAGTAAGTCAATATTAAAGCCAGTTTGCATATAACATATAATCAGAGTATACGTGCCTAAACACACGCATCTAAAACACCTGATATAAGGAAGACCGCTCAAACGGAACACATTTAAATCCCAGATCTGGCCTGTGATGTTTGATTTACCTGTGGACATAAGGAACAACGGAGCAGTTTTGCAATATTCCGAACATGTTCTTTGTAGCTAACATCTACTGTGATGAAGTGTGTATCATATATAAAGTGTCACAATAGCAGACGGTGGACATGACAACTGTTGTGTATAGAGGACAAGTTCGTAAAACCATGAAGCATTAAACGAACGAGTACTAATACGTGCGATCTACATGTGTAGGTAAGGTTTTATACAAAGCGATGTCCCGTCCTTGGGACTTTTCTGAGCGCGTTTTATTTCACTTCCTGGTAGAACCGTTCGTGTCAACGCCTATCTCTTTGTATCGGGGAGGTTTTCCGCGAAGTTGTCATTAAAGTGTCAAGTCTGTCAATGCGCATACATCCGCCGCTGTGCATAGACAGGAATATTTGAACATCAGAGTGAACATGTCATTAGCAAAAAAGTATGTATAATATATGCCATGGATGTATTCCATAGAAACTATACAAACGTATGTGTCCATGATAATGTTCTAGAAATTATATGGAATATTCTGTAGAATATAAACTATACAAACATATGTGGTCATGAGAATGTTCTAGAAATTCAATATAATTCTATAGAATATTCTGTAGAATTCAAAATAAATTAACGCAACTATACAAATTCTGTTGAATTTTACAGAATATGCTACAGAATTCAATAGAATGTTTATGCCACATCTATTTTTTAGAATTCTCTAAAATACCTATTGTTTTGTAACATTTCTATACATTAATGTTTTGCTAAGGATGGGCAACCAGAGATAACTAAAAAGTCTATGTTTTGAAGCGCCACCAACAGGATTTGAACCCGGATTCTCTCTTTGAGGCCCTACCAACTTCCTTATCACATGTTATCGGTCAACTGAATCATAAATCTTCCTTCCTGTCCTAGTCGTCATGGCATACTTAAAACGCGCTTGCAGACTTGTGCCGCGTCACTGTGTGTTCGTCGCCATAAAAACGCGCTGTAGTCATTAAGAGTCAGACAGACTTATCCCCGCGGTAAAGCGGCCAATCTGTGTCGTTGACCCAGAAAACTATGCGGCATGACCATCTTGTTGACAGTGCTGGGCAACAAGCCGATGTACCAGTTAAATAAAGTCTAAGCTAAACGTGGACACTTTCAACGTCGGCGAATCATGTGGCTTAACCGTCAAACTTAAATTCTTTTCCACAGCAGTAGTGAGTAGGGTTTCGCCATCCACGGAAGTGACCTTAGATCAAAGGCTTTTTCATTTTTTATAAGTAGAATTCCTACGTTTTTTAGCAGTATGATTATAGTAAACGTCAAAGTGATTGATGGGGGTCATGAGAAAGAGGGTGTCGCCATCTACTGAATAATGAGGAAATAGATAGGGTGATTATCGACCTCTAGTGACTAATCAGGTACTAATTAATTAATTAATTAATTAAGTACTAATTAGTAACAAATGAGTAGCGCATTCACTAGAGGGTAGCACTAGCCAATGACTAAAAATAGTAAATAGCGACCTATTAGTATTAATTAGGTGCACGGGGAGATGGGAAAGTTTTAGAGTGAAGTGACGTCCCTGGGGATCAGCGGGGTATATCGTGACGCGCGGGAAGGTTCTAGAAGGTTCTAGAACCTTCTAGAAGCTTCTAGACCGGTGCGGTGGTGGAGGTGGGGCCGAGCGGTTTAGATTACGCCTGGCGCGCTGGAGATCAGGAGGGCAATTGCGTGGCCTGGTTTTCACGACTCACTGGCAAATGGTGGTGTCGAATGTCAGGCTGTAGGATTTTTATGTGCATTGTTTGACGGGAGGCCGGATAAATGTTTTTCGGGGCCGAATAGACGCGCTTGTAATAAGGTTGTGGCGCCGATGTGGATATTGCCTGTCAGCGCTGGCTGCGGCACAGCTGATGGATACGCGTGCAATTGCGGTGCAATATCGTTATAGCAGTGGGCGGTCGGAGCTGTCAGATTGGCCTGTGTGTGGCTTTGGCGTTCGCTGGATTACTGGTGGAAACACAGTTGGGGACCTCTGATGTGCGTGCAATATCGTTATGGCGGCTGGAGGCTGGCGCTGTCATATGGGCCTGTGCGCGTGTATTAAGCCTGTGGCTTTGGCGGCCGCTGGTGTTTGGTGGTGCAATATAGGTGGAATTAATCGTGTGTTATTGCAGTTGGCGGTCGGAGCTGTCAGATTGGCCTGTGTGCGCGCGTATTAAGCTTGTGGATTTGGCGTTCGCTGGATTGTTTCGTGTGTGAGTTGGAATACTGGTGGAAACACAGTTGGTGGCATCTGATGCGGCTGGAGGTCGGCGCTGTCATATTGGCCTGTGCGCGTGTATTATTAAGCTTGTGGCTTTGGTGTTGCAATATAGGCGGAATTATTCGTGTGTGATTTTGGAAGGCCGGTGGAGTGGGCTAAATGTGTAGGTGGAACTATATTCGTGTGTGCGTTGGAAGGCGAAAGGAAACACAGAAACAATAAACGGTGAGAAATAAATTTTATTGGTTACAGATGAAGACGGAAAGGGGTCATGGGGGTGGGCCAAAGCCGTTCCGGTCGGAGGGTTGTGGCGGAAAGCCTAAATGAACGGAAAGATGCGCTGGGACGGGTGGGGCAAATGAGGGGGGGAGAATTTGGGGGCGTGGAAATATATCGGCAAAGGAGAATGGCTGTGTGAAAGTCTCTACCGCCGCCGCCTCTGGTAGGGGGTTGTCGGCATCTAGAAATTCTAAATCGGTGAACCCACTGTAGTCGTCATCGAAATTGTCTGCCGTCTCTTCTTCTTCTTCTTCTTCTTCTTGTTCTTTTTCTCGTCGGCGCGGCTCAACGGCTAAGAGGGGCTGGTGGTGGCGGCGTCGTGGCGAGGTGAATGTGATTGTGTGGGGCGCAGGTCCTATGTAGTGCACTGTCATCCCCCGCCCGATATTGTAGCGTCCATGTGCCAGACTAGGGTCGATCACGTAGATGTGTCGGCTGGGGGAAGGAGGAAAAGGTCAATTAGCGTCGGGGTGGTGACTACTGGCGCGCGGGGGTTCATCTGTGGAGAAGGAAACAGTGTTAAGGGGTGTGATGTGGTCGGCGACGTCCAAGGTACAATGTGCCCCCAGGTCGATCGGCGCGCGGCCCCCTATCTATCATAATCAGATCGCCTGGGGTTAAATTTATTCTAGATCTATGAATGAAGCCGTTTCGGTGCGAGGGCCTCGCAAGGGTTTGCCCGCGCCCTATATGCAGGGTATCGAAGCCGGCGATGTTTCGTCTGCAAGTATGAAAAAAAGTATTAAAGTAACGGCGCGTCTCTTTTTAGGTTAGGGCCTGTAAAAAAACATTAAGTCGGTAGCGGGGCGTTTTGTAAATAGCGGGGCGAACGGAAAAGCAGCTATAGGCTTTATCGAAAGTAGGCGTCTGCAAATAAAGGTAAATTAAAAAAGCGCTATTATCGTTAAACGTACCTTGCGCCGGGGCGGCTTTGTGGTGGGGGTAGACGCATAGAGGCAGGCGGTGGATTAGCACTATCTCCGGCGGCTTGGGGAGGCGCAATCACGTCGACTTGGGGAGGCGTATTCACGTCGACTTGGGGCGTACCGATTCCGGCGTTTTGGGGAGGCGGATCGCTGTAAAAATAGTGAACGTTATAAAAGAAATAGGTAGTGAACGTTATAAAAGAAAGTGAGTGAGGAAAGTCAGTGTTAGGTGAGTTAGCAAAACGTACCTGTTTTGCGCCTGATGAGAATTGGCCGCATAATTACCAACTTGTTCGGTTGGCTCCATAGTGAGAAATGAATTGCGCAGTTGTTGAGCCGCTGTTTTGCGCGCGGCACCTAGACACGTACGCCATAGCCTTACATAAGGAGCTGACGTCACTGTTTATATAAAGCGCTTATGTAACTGTTTGTAAGTCTTTAAAACGACCGTTAAATGTGAAATGTGAGCAAACTAAGCGGTCTATAATAGTCAGTGGGGGCTAGAGAATCTTATGGTAACTTTATATTAGGAAATAAAAGTGGCGTTCTGTTAGTGCACTAGACTGACCGAGAGATTTTTTTCAGTTTTAGTAACCTTGTAAGAATCGGCTGCTTTGCGGCTCGCGTGCGTTTGCGCACGGGGGCCGCGTGCGGGCCGCGTGCAAAGCTCTTATATAGGAACCGGGTGGAGAACGTCTAAATATTGTCGCTGTCGTGTTGCTACCGTTGCCGTTTTGTGTGTTGCAGAGCGTTGTTGATCATGTCCCCGCCTGTCGCGCACGGAGAGGCGCCGCCAAAGAGAGGCGGCAAGCTGAGGGAGGCGCCAACGGGGGCGTCTGGTGGCAAAGCGAAGCCGGCGTCGGAGGCCAGCGCGAAGGCGCTTCCGACGGCCGACGGGGCGCCTATTTTCGAGGCCGTGGTGAGTGCGTCGTCCGAAGTGTCGTTGAAAGAGTTCGTGCTGGCGTGCGATGGGACGTATAAGATTGTTACCCCCTTAACAATCGTTGGCGTGGCTTGGAAAAGCAAATGCACGTACATGGGCTGTGGCATTTGCAAGCGCAAAGTGAGAGGCCTAGAAAGTGGTGGCCGGGTGTGCGCTGTACACGGCATACAGGCAACGGCGAAGACGTATTTTTCGGTGCGCGTTTTGGTGGAAGACGAAAAGGACGCCGACACGGAGGCCAGCATTTGGGTCACCCTGTTCGACGAAGCTATTTCGGCGATAGGCGATTACAATGCCGACCATGTGTCAGCCCTGTTGCCCGACCAGTTGCGCAGTAGCTTTGTGGCGAGCCTGGTTGGCACCGTCTTGGAGTTGACCGTGCACAAGGTCGTGTGGGGTGGCATACTGGACACGTATACGGTCCGTGAGGCGCGGGTCGTGACGAAGAAGGGGAGCGAGACCGTTTGAATGACTAACGTTTGGCTAGTGTTCTGTAGACCTAATTGCTGCTTTGGTTATTCTTCTGTAGGATGCTGTAATTGCTGCTGCGTTGCGCGGCCTTATCGACGCTGCTGACGAGTGCGCACCCCCTGCCGAGAAGTGCGCTAAGAAGGAAACGACGCCACGCCTTGCCGACGACCCTCCGCCGCTGGGGAGAGAAGAAGAAGCGCTATCGTACTGCTGGCCTGCGGCGGACGGCACGCAGCCCATGCCACCGCACGACCTGGTGAGCGACGCCGGGACGCCCACGTACGTTGCATTAACCCCGGTGGTGGTGGTAGTGGGCCCAGACGAGGCAGCAGCAGCTGTGCCAATAGCCCCGGCGGCGACAGCGGACGCCGCCGCGACCGTGCTATCGTCACCACTGCCTCTGGCCGTGCTGTCGGTTTCGTCGGAAGACTTCATTCCGTGGGCCCGTAACAACCGCCCTGTGGTCGTGGGCACACTTCAGGCCGACTCGGAGTGGAGCGTTCTGCATTCGTACGCCGGTCGTCAGCGATGCATGATGTCCACGTTTGCTGAGCTAATCGGCGAGCGCGTGATGGACACAGCGCGCCAAGAATGTGGTGAGTGCCCCCCTGAGGAGGGGTGCCCCTTCGTGCACATGTGCGGCTACAGGGGGAGGAAGCCGAGCCGGCGGTACAACATACTGTACGAAAACGTGGCGGCCCTGAATGTGTGCTTTTTTTCAGCGTCGCTCGACAGCTTTCTACAGCAGACGTTGTTGCTTCCTGCTATTCGTATACTCTCGGTACTGGAGGATCGTTGCGTGCGTGGCGATCGCGCCTCGGAGGGCGCGCTCATGCGCCAGGTAGCCGACTGGCTCATGGGGACGGATTGGACGGTGCCGTTCGACCGTGCTCTGTTGGAGGTCGCCGTGCAGTATTACCTGATGAAAAGGGCATGCCTCGACGTCTGAACGCTATGAACATTTAGAACATTGCATTTCGCTATGGCATAAAGCCTTATTAGTAGGTACGCCGCTGATGAACATTAGCAGGAAATTGAATGGTCGCTGTGCAGTATTACCAGCGGCCTATAGTCCGCTGTGGCGCCCCTAAAGCGTTATTATTATTATTTACGCCGCTGTGGCATAAGCGCCCCATTTAGTAGCGATGAACATTTTGCTATAGGCCGTTGTTAGAGCCTTATTATTATTTACTCTGCTGTGGCATAAAGCCTTACTGTGGTGGTGATGTAGTACGAGACTGCTTAATAAAACGTATGAAAATCAATTCCCGCCTTCTGTTGTTGCCATCCAAAAAAAAACGCACGTCGCTAACATTCAATGCCGGTCCAACGGCGGCTGCCGCACACAAAACACTCCGGGAGCCACTGACAGCCGAAATTTCTACTACAAAGCGTAAACAAAAAAAACTTTGCCGCTGCAGCCGGGCGAACAGCAGCTGACAGCCGAAATTTCTACTACAAAAACTTTGCCGCGGGGCAGCAGCTGACAGCCGAAATTTCTACTACAAAAACTTTGCCGTCGTATTCGGGCGCCCCTGACGGGCGAAATTGCTACTACAAAACGTAAATAAAAACTTAGGCGAAAACTACAAAAATGTCTACTACAAATTTGCCGCGGGGCAGCAGCTGACAGCCGAAATTTCTACTACAAACACTTTGCCGTCGTATTCGGGCGACAGGCGAAATTTCTACTACAAAACGTAAACAAAAACTTGGCCGCCGGGTGCCACTGACAGAGGCGGCCTGCCAAACGACGCTGCCCACCTGTCGGTGTCGCCACCTGACGCAAAACGTGAACAAAAACTTTGGCCGCTGGGCGCCACTGCCAAACGTATCCCTCGGCGATGCCACCTGTCGGTGTCGCCCCCTGACGGATAACAGGGCAGAGAACTCCGCCGCCGTTTAGAAAAGCTCCCTAGCGGGGGTTTAGGGCGGCCTTATAAAGGGCGTCGACGCGCCCCGTCGTAGTTAATAGAGGGCCGCCTAGACCGACGATGCACGTGTGTCCGAAATGCGATCGATCGTTCGTCCGTCTTTTTCATTTGTCGCGGCATCTAAAAACATGCGGCAGCGATGAACACGTAGTATGCCCGAAATGCAATCAATCGTTCGCGCAGCGCCCCAATATGTTGCGGCATCTGCGAATGTGCGGAGACGCCGCTGAGGTGCCCCCAAACGAAAACGACCTACAGAGCGTCGTGCGTGACTACTGGGCGAGCATTCGTACGTCTGTGGCGCGCGGACCCGTTCAATCTAGGTATAATTTCCATTTGTCCGGCCACGGGGATACGAGCGCGCACGACGCCCAACTACGACTGATGTTCGAGGAGCAGACTCGGGCCTTTAAAATAAACTTATCGTACGGGTTTATTCTGCGGCACAGGGAGACGGGCCGACTACGTTACTACCATTCTTCGTGTAACTGTTGCGGCCGCTATCTCGAGTCGCCCGTCCTCGTTTCCGACGCCGCGTCATTCGAACGCTTCCTCGAGGCCACCCGACAACCCGACGTTCTGCAGTACGTGATTGCGCAGCGCCCCGACTCGGGGTGGATCGCCGAGTTGGTAACGAACGTTACGTATTTCCTCAACGCCATCATCCACCATCCTATCGGGTGCGCCCGTCAGCGGTCCCTCCCCGCCTATCTGCGCCACAACGCGGGGCTCGTCAGCCTAGTGAACGATCGCTGTGGACGTCCGTATGCCGACAACTTGTGCCTCTTCCGCTGTCTGGCGCTGCATCGGGGCGCCGACTTTCGCGCTGACGATTTGACGGCCGCCGCCTTAAGGCTCTACGCCGACTACGGCGACCAACCGTACTGCGCGTTCGCCGGCGTCCCGCTGAACGAACTCGACCGGGTGGAGGCGGCCTTCGAAACGAATGTGACCGTGTATCGGCTGTCGGCGGAGGACGCCACCGCCGAAGTGGTCCGCCGCTCCCTCCATCGCCGCCCGACCACCATGAGCGTCAATCTGTTCGAAACGCACTATTCCTTCATAGCCGACGTGTCGCTGTTCTGCCGTTCGTATCGATGCGGCAAGTGCGGCGATTCGCTGTGGAGCACCGCCTGTCGGCTGCGGCGCCACGAGGCGACGTGCGAGGGCGGCGTTCACCACGTCTTTCCCGGCGGCGTCTACCATCCGACGCCGTCCGTGTTTCAGCAGCTGGAGGACGAGGGCGTCTACGTGGACGAACGCCTGCGCTACTATCCGTACAGGGCGACGTACGATTTTGAGTGCTACTTCGACGATCACGATCTGCCGGCGGACAGCGCCAAATGCCGGTGGATAGCGCGACACGAGCTACTCAGCGTGAGCGTCGCCTCGAACGTCCCCGGACACGAGTCGGCGCGCTGCTTCGTGACGTCCGGCGATTCGGGCGACCTCGCGAAGCGCCTGATCGACGCCCTGGAGGCCATGAGCGAGGCGGCGTGCGCGGCTCTGCGGCCGTCGTTCGACGCGACCTTCGAGGCGATCGACGCGCTCGACGCCGAATGGCGGGCGCACGCAACGGTGGCGGAGGCGGCGCTCGATAAGAGCCCGTACACGGTGCTCGGCGGCCGTCTGTGGCAGCACCTGCGCCGCCTCCCCGTCCTCGGCTTCAATTCGGGGAAGTACGACTTGAACGTCGTTAAGAAATATCTGACGCCCCTGTTCATGACCGACGCGGCGCAGAGCATCTCGTCGGCGTTCACGATCAAGCGTCAGAACAACTTCATGTGCCTGGCGACGGCGACGCTCAAGTTCCTGGACATCACCAACTACCTGGCCCCCGGCGTCAGCTACGACCGGTTTCTGAAGGCCTACGGCTGCGAGGCGACGAAGGGGCACTTCCCCTACGAGTACCTCGACGACCCGCGTAAACTGGCCGAGACCCGGCTGCCACCGCGCGAGGCCTTCTACAGCCGCCTGAAGCGCGAAGGCATCTCGGCCGCCGAATACGAGGGTTGCGCGCGGGTATGGCGCGACGAGGGGATGACGACGCTGCGGGACTACCTCGTGTGGTATAACAATAGGGACGTGGTGCCGTTCCTGGAGGCCGTTGACAAGCAGTTCGCCTTCTATCGGCAGCGCCGCATCGACATGTTCAAGGACGCCATCAGCGTGCCGGGCCTGACGCTGCTGTATCTCTTCAACGATCTACCGTCGTCGCTCCACTTCACGCTCTTCAACGAGTCGAACAAGGACCTGCACCGGCTCCTACAGTCGCAGATCGTCGGCGGCCCCTCGATCATTTTCGCGCGCTATCACGAGGCCGGCGTGACCGCCCTTCGGCGCGAGGAGTACGGCGAGTCGGCGCGCCCCTGTCGCTCTATTGTGGGCTTCGACGCAAACGGCCTCTATCTATGGGCGATCACGCAGGAAATGCCGACGGGGTGGTACACGCGCCGGCGCGCGGACAACGCCTTTCGGCCGGAGCGCGTACACCGCTACGGCCGCCTGGCCGTCGAGTGGCTGACGTGGGAGGCGGGACGGACGGGGGCCCACATACGTCACCAGCTCAACGGGCGCGAGAAGCGCGTCGGCAAGTACCGGGTCGACGGCTGGTGTGGCGCGACGCGGACGGCGTACCAGTTCCAAGGGTGCTTCTTCCACGGCTGTCCGTGCACGGGGAGGGAGACGAACGCGGTGAACGGTAAGCCGATGAGCCAACTGTACGCCGAGACGGCCGCCGTCACGGCCTACCTTCGCCGCTTCGTCGCCGTCGTCGAGATGTGGGAGTGCCAGTGGCGCGCGACGCGACCGCCGCCGCCGCCGCCACCGCGGAGCTGGACCGGCGACGGCGCCGTGACGCGGTCGACGATCCTGAAGGCCGTGCTCGACGGCACGCTGTTCGGCCTCGTCGAGTGCGACATCGCCGTTCCGGCGGCGCTGCGCGACACCTTCGCCGAGATGCAGCCGATCTTCAAGAACGCCTACATCGAGCGCGACGATCTCAGCCCGTTCATGCGTCGCTACGCCGAAACGCACGACCTCCTCGTCCGGCCTCAGCGCACGCTCGTGGGGAGCTTCTTCGGCGTCAAGATTCTACTCGCGACGCCGCTACTGCGGTGGTATCTGCGGCACGGACTCGTCGTCGAGCGCGTCTACCAGATCGTCGAGTACGAGCCGGTCGCGTGCTTTCGCCGCTTCGGCGACACGGTCTCCGCCGCGCGACGCGCGGGCGACGACGACCCCGACAAGGCCATCATCGCCGACACGTTTAAACTGCTCGGCAACAGTTCATACGGGAAAACGATCACGCGCGTCGACCTGCACCGCAACATCAAGTTCTGCACGGCCGCCGGCGCCTCGACGCTGATCAATAATCGTCGCTTCCGTCAGCTCGACGTCGTCGTCCCCGACGGCCTCTACGAGGTGGCGCTGAACAAGCGAACCGTCCGGTACGCGCTGCCCATCCAGATCGGCTACTTCGTCTATCAGTACGCCAAACTGCGCATGCTGGAGTTTTATTACGACTTCATCGCCGCCTACATTCCGCGCCCCCTGTTCCAGTACTGCGCGATGGACACGGACTCGGCGTATTTGAGCCTCGCGGGGCGCCGACTCGACGAGCTCGTGGCGGCGGCCAAGCGCGAACACTACTTTCGACACCGCGGCGAGTGGTTCCCGTCGGAACACTGCGACGCGCACGCGGAGGCGTACTTGCGGTGCCGGCTCGCCGGCCGAGCGTGGGACGCGCCCGCCGAGTGTTGCGCGCGTCGGCGCCGGTACGACAAGCGAACGCCGGGGCTCTTCAAAGAGGAATGGTCCGGCCGCGGAATCGTCGCGCTCTGCAGCAAGACGTACTACTGTTTCGGCGGCGACGACGGCGGCGACAAGTACAGTACGAAGGGGCTGAGCAAGCGTCAGAACGACGTCGACAAGGACGCCTTCCTCGACGTGCTGCGCCACCAAAGGAGCGGCGGCGGCCGGAACCGCGGCTTCCAAGTGAAGGAGTCGTCCGTGCTGACGTACGTTCAGGAGCGAGCGGCGCTGAGCTACTTCTACGCCAAACGGCGCGTGCTCGACGACGGCGTCACCACGGCGCCGATACTCGTATAACGAGGGACCTCCCTCCCTCCCTAGGGGTAGGGACCTACCTAGGGGTAGGGACCCCTACCCCCTACCTAGGGACTATGTATGTATGTATGTATGTATGCGTGCGAATAAAAATGCGAACATTCGGTACAGTTTTCATCGTTTTATTCGGTAATAGCAAGCGATAATACAACCTCACTACTTCGGTCTTGCCTGCCTAGCGCGGCGAGGAGCCCGCGACCGGCGGGTCCGACAAAGTCGGTTCGGATTCTCGGTCGTCTAATAATAACAACAAGCGATAATAGGCAGCGTTCAATGAGGCTTTAGCCAGTCGAATACGAGACAGTCGTTGGCCACCCTATCGGGGCCGAACAGGCACTGGAAGCCGCTTAGCGGCATTCCGCGGCACCGTAAGAGCAGGTAGGTGACGCAATATTGTCCGCACACGTTAGATACGCCGCTCTGCAGTCGCTTGTCGTTGTGCGTCCACGAGTCGCAGTTGCGGTTCAGGAAGTCGCGGAAGTCGGCGTGCAGCGGCGGACGGCCGTACGAATCGAAGTACTCGCCTCGCCGGTCGGCGCCCACGTAGACGGCCACCCAGTGCTCTCCCGGTTCGTCGCCGTCGTCGGTGTTGCACACGAACGCCGTCGGGTAGGCGGTGAGCCGCCGCCCCGGCAGCTCGTCTTTGGGCACGACGCCTACGACGATGTTTTTAGTGTACGCGTCGATCGCCAGGCGACGCATCAGCTGAAACGTGTCCATCTCAGAAGT
The DNA here is from genome assembly GCA_020002185.1 of Paraescarpia echinospica. Lineage (NCBI taxonomy): Eukaryota > Metazoa > Annelida > Polychaeta > Sabellida > Siboglinidae > Paraescarpia > Paraescarpia echinospica. Next base: position 29,972,259 of record CM034531.1, on the reverse strand, counting down.
CGTACACGACGTTCCGGTTCTTGTCGATTTCGAGCACCGTCTCGAACTCCCCGTACACGACGACGTTCACCGTCCGGGCGAGCGCGAGCGCGAAGTGGATCTCGGCGCGCAGGTTCCCCGTACGCACGACGTTGAAATGTTCGCCGTCGCAGCAGTCGGGCGACAGGTCGAAGCCGAATATGGTGTAGCCGCTGCCGAACTCGCCGCGCGTCACATCGAACCCCTCGTCCTCGTACGCCTTCCCCGTCGCGGCGAACAGGTTCATATAGCTTCGGATGTAGCGCCGATGCGCGAAGTCCGGCTGCAGCGGCTTGCTCGGCACCTGGCGTCCGTCGACGTAGAGGGCGAAGAAGTTTATGTCGTTGTGCTTCGCGTTGAACGGGTTTTTATCGTAGGCCCCGTTGTAGGCGTCGTTGTCGATCAGGCACATGAACACGCGCCTCGGGAGCGTCCCCAGATAGACGTTCTCGTGCGTGTGCGACATCGTACCCTGCGGTATCGAGAACACCTTGCAGTCGACGCGGCGCATCGGATACTTGGCCGTCCCGTGCGTCAGCGCCTTGATGTGGCCGAGCTGGACGGCCGGGTTCAACTTGACCTTGCGCGCCTGCAGGTAGGCCTCCAGCAGAACGATCTTGAACCCCGGATCGGCGACGTCGCCCATGAGCGCGAAGGCGTCCTTGCTGCGCACCAGTCGCATCTTCAGGTCGACGCCGTTCACCAGGCACCGGTTCTGCATGAGCACGTCGACGTGCAGGCGCCCTATCATGTCGAACTCGCGGCTTTCGTGTACGAAATCGTGCCGATGCGCGAACCCGCCGTTGTTGTTGTTGGTCGCCTCCATGCGCCCGGCGGTGTCCTTGCACCACAGGTCGGCCTCGAGCTGCGACTTTTTGGCGTCGGGCCCGTAACTGAGCAGGGTCTCGAGGTAGGCCCGAAACGGGTACGTATTCGACGACGGCGTCACGAGCGTGCCGTTCAGCGTCACGTCGACCTGACTGAACATCGAATGCAGGAAATTGTTGACGGGCGCCACGACGCTGTCGTTCGCGAGCGCGGCACCGTCCCCTTCACCACCTTGGCGCGCACGTACAGTCTAACGGACGACAGGTCCAGATAGTCGTCTCCGGATCCCGGAATGAGAAACTCGATAGGGCCGCCAGCGTCGAGGGCCGTCAGCGGCTGGTGATCGATCCACTGGCCGCTCTCAATGCTCGTCTGCGTCGTCGGCACGCTGAACAGGTCCAGTTCGGACTTTACGCCCTCGCACGACTGTCGATGCACGAACGCCATCCTACTACGTCTGCTTCGTTCGACGGCGCCTCCGCTTACTGTCCGGCGCCGCCTTGCCGGCCGGCCTTATGTACCCCCGCCGAGGTAAAGCTCTTTACGACTACCACCGATGCACTACTACTACTACGCGGGAAATACGTCGTCGCTCGGCCTCGTTCGACGGCGTCTCTTCTTGCTGGCCGGCTTGCCGGGCGGCTTTATGCGTCGTCGTCGCTTTTTCGGCGGCGGGGGCCTATTCAGCAGGCCGTCGAGAAGGTCGGCGCCCGCCTCCCTCGCGCGCCTCTTTACCGCCTGTTTCAGATTGCCGCCGGCGACGACGTCCTGCGCCACGCGCACGCCCGTCTTGAGCGCGCGCTTGCCCAGCGCCATGGCCCCTCTCTTGATAAGCGGCATGGCGCTTCGAAACAGGCTGCCGAAGAGATTACCCAGTCCGTGACCCCGCTGCGCTCGGGCGCCTACGAACACCGGCAGGCCACCGCCGACCTGCCGCGTGTAGTAGTCCTCGTACACGTTTCGCGTCATCGTCAGAACAGTTTCGACTTGCGGCGTCGGACGTGAAGCGTCGTCACGACTTTTCCGTTCTCGAATGGTATCGACTGACCGAGGTCGTCTCTTATATCTATCTCGATCGAATCGAATTGGCGCCGCAGGAGCGGCGCGTATTGGACGCGGTCGAAGATGTTCGATACGATGCTGCCGTTCAAACCGTGGACGGGGACGGCTCGGATGAGGGGGGCGAATACGTCGCCGACGATGCGCGTCTCCACGATGTCCGCGTACACGAACAGGGTGTCGACGCCGCCGCTCAGGTCCACCGGGTGGGGCGCCTCGCACTCGAACATGTACCCCGGGGGCAGGTCGCCGCCGTCAGCGGGCGTCCCGTAACTCGCGATATAGTCCGACTCGAAGCCTAGTATCCGGCTCAGGCGCCCGTCCCGCGGCATGTTAATTTCGACGCCCGGCGATAGAAGCAACGTCATCCGATTAGTGATGGCGCTGTACACTATTCGCACCTTGACCGTGTCGGTGCTCAGTTTCGCCAACTCCTCGTTGATTTTGCGCATCAGCTTTTTGGCGTTGCTGTAAAAGCCGTGCGGAATGTTGGCCTGACGGGCAATTTTTCCCCCGTCCTCGGTGGTGAAAAAGCCCACCTCCCCCCTCTCGCACGCCACGAAGAAGTAGGCGTCCACCGGCCTCACATTGTACCAGCTATGCGTGTACTGTAGCGACACCAGGCCGCATTCCCACTCCCCCGACAGGTCGACGCGCTGCGGCAGATTCGTCGTGTAGTGCGTCAACGTGTTTTCGGGGTGCGCCTTCATAGACGCGTTGCTCGGCAACGTGACGTAAAAGTCAGACGACGACGCCATCGCGCCTCCTCATAGACGGACTCGGCAGTAGGTAGCCGAGGCAACTACTCAGCAGCGCCGTCCACAGGTTGGAGTCGGCCGTGCCGCGCGTTAGATTGTATATACTGACGACGATCACCGTGTACAGGACGACGATCTGGCACAGGAAGACGATCTCGGCCTTAGGGCATTCGTTGCCGCAGAGACGCCAAGGAACGCTCGTGACGGAGGAGGCGTCGACGGCATCGGGCGCACCCACAGAGACGCATGAGGCGTCGACGGGTGTAGCGACAAATGCGCCTGAGTCGACGGCGGTGGGCGGCTTCTGCATTGGCTGCTACTGCTGCTGCTGCTGTCGTCTCGTCCGCACACATCGCGCTACTGCCGTCCGACGCTACGGCGCCGTTCCTTTACCCGCGCAGGCACACCATAGAGCGAGTTCGTCGACGGGCGTGGGGGCGACGGCGGTGTTGGTGGCGCGGCTCTCTTCTCCTCGGCAGTCTACTAATACAGCACGGTCCCCTTACAAAAAAAAACGAAAAGCCGTTGCACAGCCCCGCCTCGTGCAGTCGCCAGCACCCCGCGTGGCGCATCCAACGCGTCGTCGTCATCCCTTATAGGTCACGCAGATAAATCATAGAGCGAGTTCGCCGACGTTGCGGGCGACGTCGATAGCATCGGTCGCAGCGACAACGGTAGCGGCGCCGGACGTCGGAAGAAAGTCTCCAGCGCTCTGCGTATTCCGTCCAACAGCGCGTCGCCATCAGCCCTTATAGTCCACGAGCTCCTTGGCGTCGATCCAGCTATTGAACGAGGCCGGATAGCCGAACCATTTGACGAGCACCTCTTCGCCCTTACCGCGTCGTCGACGACGTCTCTGTAGAACGGCTTCCACCCGATATAGTTTGTCCTTCTCAACGATCACTTTTTGTAGCTCCAGCCCGTAGAAGGTGCCGTCCAGTATCGTGCCGGCGTCGTCCATCAGTCGGTAAACAGGAGGGTCGGTCGGGTGCGAATCTACGACGGTGAAAAGCTCTTCGCTCCAGTTAGGCATGTACCCCTTCTTGAAGACGCCCTTCGCCTTGCTGATGCGTACGCGATCCCCCGCTCGCAGTTTCGGCTTGCTTTTTTGACACCCTCCTCCGCCGCCATACAGACGCTGCCACACGCTCTCCTGATTCGACGCGTCGACGCTCGCCGGCGCCCTACCGATGCTTCGATGGTAGGCGTTGTTGTACGACCGCACGAAGTCCTGCAACGGCTCCACGAACCTCAGCGTCTGATGCTTCGTAAAGTACCGCCACATGCGCGTCTTCAGCGTACGATTGAATCGCTCCACGACGCTCGCCTTCGTCTCCTCGTTGTGCGTCACGAAATGGTGGACGCCGCGCGCCCTCAAAAGCGCCTGAAGGGGCCTGTTCAGAAACTCCGTCCCCTTGTCGGTCTGCAGGACGTGCGGCGGCGACGACGACAGCAGCCCCTCGAAGGCCGCGACGAGCGCCGGACCGGATTTGCGCTTCAACGGAACGCACCACGCCCGCTTCGAGAAGACGTCGATGACCGTCAATAAGAACGCTATGCCGTCGTTGTGGTTTTTCAGTTTAGCCACGTCGACGAGATCGGCTTGCCACTGCTGGTTTCGACCGCCCACGATAACGCGACGTCGCTTAAATCGGCGCCTAACCGGCTTGTGAAGCGTATAGGCGTCCTGTGCCGCCAGCCACCGCCCGACGACCGGCTTGGGCAACGCGGCCGACCGGCGCAACGCGTCGACGCCGCCATAACTGCCTGCCCGTTTCGGGTCGAAGTAGGCGCGCTTCAGTAGGCCGTCGCGTTGTTGGCGCTCTCGTTGCGCACCACGAGTCCGCCGGGGCACCACCGCCATGGAGCGCGCGGCGCCGACGACGATACGGCGAACAAGAGGGCGGCTACGATGACCGCCGCAATTACGACGGCTACGACGACGACGAGCACTGATCTTCGGGCGGCGGGCATCCTCTACGGGGGGCGGGCTAAAAGCTGGACCACGGCATACGCTCGACGGACCGATTGCGCCCCTTTCGCTTCTGCTCGCGCTCGACGGACCGAGTGCGCCCCTTTCGCTTCTGCTCGCGCTGTATATACGCCCGACGCTGGGGGTTGCCGACGAATTCCATAGGGACGTTCAGGCGCCTTATATGGTCGCCGAACGCTTCCCAGCCAACCGGCGCGGGGGTCCTCTTACGCGTTCGCATGAGATCGTTCACGAGATCTACCATATTGCTTCCGGCGATAGGCGTACCGTCGTACACGAGCTCCGCTCGATCGTTCCAGCGAATCAGCGGGTCGGCCTTCAGTCGCGTCAACAGGAGGCGGGCCTTTTCTTTCAGCACTTTCGGTACGCTCTTCACGACCTCGCTCTCCATCTCCCCCGGTAATTGATCAGACGTAGGTGGCGGCGGCGGCGGCGGCGGCTGATCGGACGACGACTCGTTCTTCACTACGGACACGCGCATCGGCTGCTGCGCGCGAGACGCCTCCATGGCGTTGTAACGACTCAGCAGTTGATTGTACGCCACCACCTTTTCGCCTTCGGATAAATCTGCACGCTCGAGAACGGCTTTCATATCGCCGTCCAGGCTACTCATCACACGCGACGTGGTCGTAGTCGGTTGCGATAGTAACGGAAGTAGTCGCTCCACCAACCGGGGGTCTACCAGCGCCATCTTCTTCGCGTGCTGCATCAACCGAAAGCCTGCCTGAGGAGGGGCAGAAAGGTGCTCGCCAACGGCGCCAGCAGCGCCGTCAGAAACGCGCCCGAACCCGTCTGCAGGACGGCCCTCTTCCGTTTGATGGCTACTTTTTTCGACGCTAACTTGCGCAAATTGTTCCTGTACTTTAACAGCACTTTTCGGTTTTTAGGCGTCAATTTCACGTTCCCTCGCAGAATGTTATACGCGCAGTCGGCCAGACTGCAGATGAGGTCGGCGTCCGCGTGAGTGATTACCGCCTTTCTCAGATTCGTATTCCCCTTGTAGCGGCGCAACAGCTGCAGGGCAAGGATGTGCCTCTTCACGCGCTCTGTCATCCTGCCGAATGACGGCGGCCGCGGCGCCTCCCGCCTTTTTTATAGTCTCGTCGGCACATAGACGTACTGAACGGGGTCGTCGGGGAAAATTTCCGTACGCAGGCGCATGGTTTCCGGCGTTTCCTGTTTGAGATCCACCAGGAGGTAACCGTAGGCGGCCGACGTGGCATCTTTGTACGCCTCCACCATGTAGTTGACCCTACCCGGGTACATCTGCTTCGCCAGGTGGCCTACTTGTCCAGCGTCCCGGGGACTCTTGAAGAGGACCATATACTGCGCGTTTAAACTGATTGTGCGATTTTCTTTCCCTTTCGGAAAGAGATTCTGCAAAAGCTGTACGACGGACGCGTTGCAGTGGTGACTTTTTTTAGTAAACAAAGTCGTGACGCTACTATCAGTCTCCGACATCAGGTCATCGAGCACTAGAAGCGTCCTCGTTTTGGTGTCCAGCAGCGACGGATCCGGCAAACCGTCTACAAATTCTACGCCGGCCATAGAGTCGTAAGCGGTCTGCCACTGGCCGTAACACCACAGAATTTTCTCCGGTGGCGGCGAAATCATACACGAAGCAAACTTTAACAGGCGTACAACGAAAGTAGTCTTCCCGCACCCCGTAGGGCCGGACACTATACACGTAAAAGGGTGCTTCCACTTTCCGTCCATAGCAACATCTGGTGCGCCGACAACGTCACGGTCGCCTATATGCACCACCATCGTCGCTTTTCAGTCACTAGGGAAAGATTAGTCACTAGATGTCAGCACACGACATAACCATTACATAACCATTAGCTATTGCTAGTGCTACCCTCTAGTGAATGCGCTACTCATAACCATTACATAACCTTTTAGTTATTGCTAGTGCTTCCCTCTAGTGAAGGCGCTATTCATTTGTTACTAATTAGTACTTAATTAGTCACTAGAGGCCGACATTCACCCTTTTAATGCCTCCTCAGTTAGTAGAGGGCGACACCCTCTTTCTCATGACCCCCATCAATCACTTTGACGTTTACTATAATCATACTGCTAAAAAACGTAGGAATTCTACTTATAAAAAATGAAAAAGCCTTTGATCTAAGGTCACTTCCGTGGATGGCGAAACCCTACTCACTACTCACGGCCATTATTTTTGATATCGCAAATGCTGGTATTATATGCAACATATGATTCCTCGATACAGTGAACGTAACTCCAATGTGGCTCCCCTTGGAGAATGACTAATCACTCAATGTGTCCACTGAAAAAAGAACGGATATAGAAAGAAGCGGTTGGATCCGGACGCTTGAGGGGAAATACACAATACACAGGAACCGCGGTACATCGGACATTGTGTCAACTTAGGTCAACTGGTTAGGCTTTTTCTCCAGCGAACGAAACTTATTTCGTACTATCCGCTAACAAAGCGAAATTGGGGTGACCGGTCGCTCGGAGTGGCAGGCTCCGTTAACAAAGCGCAGTTAGAGTGACTGGTCATTCGGAGTGACAGGCTACGCTAAAAAAGCGAAATTAGAGTGACCGATCGCTCGGCATAGCAGGCCCGAATCCGCGAATGCTATTTTTGAACTAACTTTAAAACATTCCTGCATTTTGTAACATAAGACACGGCACCTACTATTGGAATTGCGCCTTATGATGTTATTACTTTACAAGAGAATATGAAAATAAATTAATTACAATTACCAGATGCTAAGTTTCACGAGACTACAACAGACTATGAAATAAAGGAAATCATACAACACACCAGCTACACCAGCTACACCAGCTACACCAGCTACACCAGCTACACCAGCTACACCAGCCAGACAGAGAGACAGTGTCTCCTATTACAAACAACCCCTTTGGATATAATGTTTTGGTAATAATCCACCAGGATATTTATCCCTTCAGGGCATAATCCCTCTCGGATATAACCCATAACTGACATATCACTCACGAAAGAACCCTCTATGAATACAAATTGTCCACATGGACATGACACTTCAGGTAATACGCCTCATGGATAACAAACTTTCACGGTGAAAACTCCTCTCCTTTTCAGATAAAGGATAAGTGATTAAGGTCATATTTGTATATTTGCTAAATCAGTATTACTAATTCTATTCAGTACATATGAAACGGCAATATGCATACATGAAATTATCGACGCTGTCTATAACATTACGGCAAAGAAATAGTACTAATGAACAACTTCTGAGACTCTATACGCCTAGAAACAGGAATGCTTGCTCAAGATGGATCGACAAATGTCGTGAATGGACGATAAAAATATAGCCAAAGCAGTGTTGAGGCGGATGCCCGAAAGATAGCTAAACGTGGACTACGAAAACAACGTAGAGTGTAGAATGTGGATTTGATGTATGACACATTTCACACCTTGCATACTTGGTATGCGTAGTCATTGCACTGGATTCCCATCCGATACCTTATAATATTTGGATGTGAACCTTTACCTACCAAGCATTTTTCTGTAATCAACCAGCACAGTAGTTATTTATACTTCTCTAAATAATTACTCAGATATTTACATTTATTGCTTACTCCTGTAAGACAGTCTACAGCTTCGATCATTTAGTTCTTATTTACGTTTTGTTCCTGTAGAATCAATAATGATACTGGAACTAGGACTTTTTTTCTGTCGCTGCTACAACGATTTGGAATATGCTCCCTCTTGGTGTTAGATCAAGTGAAAATGTTACACATTTCGCCGTCATTTAAAAACATACCTTTATAAAATTGGGTATCCACCTTAGCTTCCTGGCGCATCGATCCATCTATTGACAACTTTAATACGGCTTATCGAATCTGACATTAGCCAATCCTTTTGTCTTGAAGCGTCTCAAATGTTGGTTTCTGGGGATTTAGACACAAAAGTTATTATTATTATTACTATTATTACGATGCTGACGGACCACAGTTAGCGTTGCATTACATAAATGTCACATCAGTTGAATCCAGCGGTTATTCGTTGTGGCTAAGAAAACCATCTTGGATCGCTCCATATCTTCAATTCCACACCACGTGATGGTAGGGATGGCTGGTGAGTCGTGGTTTGGACCAATAGGAAATGCTATGCGCCTTCTGTATGTTGCGGACACGTCAAATCACTTCAATAAACATTTTAACTTTAACAGCATATAGATTGCCCGGTCTACCAATATTTTCCTTCGTCGCATCAGCCTGTTCCGTTTGTAGACTCGGTATTCTAATTTAGGCACGTATTGCAACGTTCTTCCTCAGCGTTGATTTCCTAGACAATTTAGACATCGACCTACTCAGTTCAGCCAATGTGTCATTGTCTAATAGAAATCAGATACTCACAGAGGGAGATTCTAATTACTCAATCATCGCAGAAGACTTTCCATTGTTTATTTCAAAAACTTCAATACAGACGGTAGCACGATACAGATCAGCACACTCAATATTGGTCCTCCGTGGGAACCAGACGTGGTTCCCGCGTGCAAGTCCCCCGCAACTCCTTTCCCAAACGCGCACTTCTCTTTCCTTAAATACTGGCTACTCTCCTAGTGAATGGCCATTCCCATTTAACAAGATTGCCACCCAGAGAATACATTTTAGATGGCAAGATGACAAGGAAGCCCTTTGGCTTATCGAGAGTCCAACCCTTTTATCTACGTGTATCCCGCCTTTTTGAGGTATGTGTCGATTTTATTTATAAACATATTTAGGCTACTAGCACCCACACAATCAGCAGATAATCTGTTTCATTCACTTACATACAGTCCTTTGTGAAAATTATAACTTTCTTATATCTAATCTACACGGCTCCTTTACTAATGTAATTTCATGTCCTCTAGTCCTTCTATCTTTCTTAACTGAGAAAAAATATTACTATCAATATTTTCATAACCATTCAATATCTTAGACCCTTCTAGTTGATTTCCTCTCAATCTCCTGGTCTCTGGTGTTGTCAAAGCACATTCATTTAGGCGCATTTCATAACTAAGATCTCTCAGTTTTTGTATCATTTTAGACGCTTTCCTCTGTACTCTTTCTAGCATATCTATGTCCTTTGTGCGATATGACCTCAACGGTTGTATACGAACATTTAAATGAGGCCTAATTATTGTTTTGTACATAAGTATTATTAGTTATTTTCCTTATACGCTATATTTCGCCTAATTAATCCAAGGATTTGATTTCCCTTTGAAGCTGCAATTCCGCAGTGCTCTGACACCTTCATATCAACACAAATGATTAACCCTAAGTCCTTTTCTTTTACAGTAGTACTTATTACAGTACGCCTATTGGATATTGTACGTCTTCGTTCCATCTCTTGTGTGGAGGAATTTACATTGCCCCAAATTGAACAACAATTGCTACTTTTCAGACCATTTGATCAACCTGTCAAGACCATCTTGTAAATGCTGTCTATCTCCACCATGTTTAATCCTTCTAAACACCTTTGTATCATCCACACATTTCAACAACTTACTTGTTATATCATCGTCCAAATCGTTGATATATATTAAGAATAACGTAGGTCGCAGTACAGTACAGTAAATTACAGATCCCTGTGGTACCCCAATAAAAACGTATTTATAGTTTAAAGCCTCCCCATCAACTATTACTCTATCCAGTTAATAATACCATTTTCTATGCCATGGGCCTTTAGTTTAAGCAGTAATCTTTGATGTGGCACTTTGTCGAAAGCTTTTTGAAAATCTAAGTAGAAGATATTTACTAGTGATCCCTCTTCTACCCACTTAGTCATATCTTCCAAAAAACATAATATATTTGTTAAGCATGACCTTGTTTTTAGAAATCCATGTTGAGATGGGTTTACCAAGTTATGTTTCACAAGAAAACCCACCATGTGATCTTTAATTATTCTTTCTAATAATTTGCAAACCACCGATATTAAACTCACTGGTCTATTGTTCTGTGACTTGTTTCTCGTTTTTAAATAACGGTATAATGTTTGCTTCTTTCCATTATAAAGGAATCACTCCCTCTTCTAATGACAAATTGAAAACTGTTGCAAGCAGTATGCTAATTTGTTCAACAATTTTCAATAGTTGTTTGGGCAGAATCCCATCCACTCCAGGTGATTTAATATCTTTCTTAGCCCTTATTTTCTTAGCTACCATTTCCGGGGTTACAATTAACTATCATAAGTAGTCGGATTCTGTCCACTTTAACGGTCAACTCCCAAATGTTTACGCAACGTATTACATTTATTAACATTGATGATATACTATCTGGGAGTTGACCGTTAATGGATTTATAAATAAAAGCCTAGTTGATATTTATATAGATCATATAATTGTTAACAGTTTGCTGCCACATCCTAAATACAGAACGATAGGCACTTTCTGATGGGCAAGAAATATTTAATTAAGACTAGTATATTGGAGAAAGTCAAACAAACTAGTATTCCTGGAAGATGGAATAGATGTCACTTGTTAAGGGTAGCTGATATTATACATGGGTGCTAGTTTTGTTTAGATTGTATTTGTAACAGAGTATATGGAATGATCTTACTCAGAAATAGTAATCATGCATAATCGTTGGCATATTAGAGGATACATGAACCTAACATACCCAGTATCAGACAATGACACGAATCACCACTTAAGCACACGGACAAATACAAATGTTATAAATGCAAGTGCAAGTGTTTCTGTTGCAAATGCAAGAGATTCTCACCATGACATGCAAATGCAAGTGTTTTTATCCTGAAATACAAATGCAATGTTTTTATTAAATGCGAATGCAAATGCTTTTTATTATGAGATTCATATGCAAGTGCAAATGTTACATTTTAAGCATATTTTATAAATTGACAGCCTGTTTTTTATTTTGTATTTTACTAAGTCTATTAATATAAAATGATGTTAAAAAGTTGTTAAAAGGTAGGCTAGTGTGCGTTTGACGTTTTGCGCAACAAATGGACAAACTACTCGTTTCTGTAGTATCGTAACACAAAATATGTTTGTAAATAATATGCGTCTTCCCCTGAACCCCTGATTTTATTACAATATATAATTTTCCACGTATCGAATAAATATTCTCATTTATAAATAATAATAAAAAAATATTTATAAATTGTATGCCGTCGGACATTACATCAATAAACGGAGGAAATGATGTTGGAGATTTGACGTGATGTGACGTTCCACATTGCTGCCACTGTTGTTTAAGACTGGATCATAATGATGATGAAGTGTGTGTGTGTGCGTGTGCGCGCGCGTGTGCGTGTGTGTGTTTGTGAAACTGTCTACAATATCGCTACTATACCTATATCACAGAACTCTTCTAAGGGCCGGGTCATCTAAAAATACATCTTGAATGCGGGATAGGGGATCTGTGGGCAAGAATGACGAACCGTTATAAGGTAGTGGGGAGCCATGGTATTGAGCGCTACTTAACGAACGTTTAAATGTTAACCCGTTGAACTGTCGATTCGACAGGCATTGTTCAGCCAGTTTTGGGATAAAATTCAACAGCATTCCAGCGATACACCAGCAAGATACTTTTGTTTATATCACTTCTACATATTTATGTTTCAGGTGTAAATACCGAATCATATAGTCATGCAACGAATATAATGATTATTATAAATACTTATGTATTATAGGGAGTTTTTTTCAAAACGAACGTAACTTTAAGGGATTTACATGCCAGGCTTGCTACCATAACAATGCGTGAGAATTGCGTTCTCAAAACTGTCCACAAAGAACGTGAGGTAATTTTAGGAATGGCCCATTAATTTTTAATTCAGCGTTGCAAGTCTCACCACATTTCATCAGGTTAAATATCCGCAAACATTGCATGATATAGCATTAATTGTTTTGTTTTTTAAGTGCGCGAACTTCATGAGCGTTTCCAAGACGTCATTATGTGGTAGTATATAGGTCAAACTTTAGCACGAGGATCCTTGTCTTAACTACAGTAAAAACATTTCACATGTTTGTGGAAGATAACTCCTGTTCTCACTGTAATGATCATATCCCATTTCAGTTAAACAGTAATCTAATAAACCCTCAAAACACTACTGTTAAGTTGAACACAATACCAACATAAACATTAATTATGTTTAATGCCATTATTGTAATGAGTTATGGTTTGAGCTAGTTATCGTTGAGGTTCAGATTAATTATAGCTTAAACGTTGGAACTAGTCACACGACGGGAATAAATAGTTAGTGTGATAATCAGACGACTGGAATAAATAATTATTCATTACTGTTAAGATTATTATAATTACTAGTTATGGTTGGTGTCAATCGTGGTTGGTTAGGATTATATATAGCATATTTATTATAACCAATCCGACGATGGGAATAATAATAATAACTTTATTTGTCCACAAAGAGGAAATACATTTGCACTGAGAAGGGAGCATAATGAAACATAGTATTTAAATCACATTGCAGTATGTACATAATAGAATCACGTATGTAGACAGTTGCTAATTAGTAATACTGAGTGTTGTATATAGATAATGGGACAATAATGAATCATGAAAATCATGACGTGCCAGCAATAGTAAATACATTAAACACATTAAAACAGCATGAATAAATATGCTAAAACAATATGGCAATATTAAAAGACAATTATAACATTGATCAATGATGTGATATATCTATGACTGGTTCATGAACTTGATAGAAAATGGAATGAACGATTTCAGGGCACGCTGAGTTCATACAGTTGGCATTCTGTGCCTGCTTCCAGAGGGGAGAAGCTCATACTGGTATGTGTAAGAAGTGGGTGGGGTCAGATAAAATTTTCTTTGCCATTTGCAGGGTTCTCGACTTGTACAATTGCTGTAAACTGGTTTCAGGTGTACAACATCCAGCGATCTTGCGAGAAGTGGTATATAGCTTATTTAGTTCCCCTCTGTTTTTGACTGAAAGATTATCCCACCAGAAAATAAGCCCAAAAGTCATAACACTTTTCATAAATGAGTATGCGAATTGCAGAGGATCAAGTAGGTGTTCAACCTCGGGTAACATATATTTCAGCACTACCTGGTATTCTCTCAAACGATTTCATCACTAGTGATGTAAGACCGATAGGTCTGTAGTCGTTGAGATATAGTGGGTTAGGCTTTTTAGGAACAGGTATAATTTCGGATGTTTTCCTCTGAAGTGTAACACGAGCATCTCGACACACAGTTGAAACAGCATTTGAAAGACACCGCTCAGCTGCTCGTGACACAGCTTAAGTAGCTTTCCCGTTATTTTATCAGGCCCGGCAGCTTTGTTTGTTTTCAGATTCTTAAAAACACTGGCTACATCATGTTTGGATATTTCGAATGAGTGGTCTGGGAGTAAAATAGCATCTTGAAAAGCACAATTACTCTCGTTTTCAAAATCGTGACAGTCAAACCGACAGTAGAAAGTGTCTTTAGCGAAGTCGGTAGAGTAGCACTGTAATCTGTGAGATTTGCTGCAACCGAGGATTGATTTGACACTGTGCCAGGCTTCTTTTGTGTTGTTCTCCTCAAACTGTGCTTGTATCTTGTTTTTATATTCTTCTTTATATTTCCTTATCCCTGATTTCAAATTTGCCTGTGCCACTTTTAATTTAACTACTCATCCATGGTTTCTTATTTGGATATATCTTTACAGTTTTTTTCGGTAATATCATATTCATACAAAAGTTCACACATTCAGTCACATAAAATAAATATTTTATGTGAAATGTCATTATTCATTACGGTTAAGATTATTAGTATTATTAGTTATGGTTGGAGGGAGTTATGTTTGGGGTTAGGGTAATCGTTGGAACCAATCACATGATGGGCATAAATAGGTAATGTGAAATGTCATTATTCATTAGGGTTAAGATTATTATTATTATTAGTTATGATTGGAACCAGTTATGATTGGGGATAGGGTAATAGCTGGAACCAATCAGACGACGGGAATAAATAATTAGTGTGAAATATCTAATATAATAACATTAATTAGTGTTAAGATTATTATTATAATTAGTTGTAGTTGGATCTAGTCAGCTATGGTTGGGGTTGGAAAAATGTAGGGGTGGTGTTTTGAACTTAACAGTAGTGTTTTGAGGGTATGCTCAAAACACTACGGTAGTGTTTTGAGGGTACGCTCAAAACACTACCGTCGTGTTTTTGAGGGGTAGTGTTTTCAACTTACTACCCCGGGTCCGGAATGTAATCGTAAGATGGACAAGTGGTAAAGAACTTGAAATACTTTATACTCCATGAAAAGATGGATTTAGTAACACTATTATTAACGCCATTAGGTTCGAAGTGCATATTAAAGATTTTAGTTTAGGTGGAGGTTCTTTTTTACTGGAGGCACCAAAAAACATAAACTAGACCCCCTTTCTGTGCCCATAAGTAAGGTTCCAACAATATCTCCAACGGTACCCCCGTAACGCTCACAAAAGTTCACAATTCACCCTTCCCCGAAGCACATTAAACACTTCCAACTGGGATCAACAGAGGCGATAACTGCGCAAGACATTGTTCTCGAAGATGGTCAACTTGTTTGTGCACGCCATGAATCCACAGAGAGTATTGGATTCAGTGTGGAACATTGAACGACCCAGACGGGTGTATATGTACTGCTGAGATAAAGCAAATATAATGGTGTGTGTGTGTGTGTGTGTGTATGTGTTATGCTCGCTATTGTGCGTGGTGAGTGGGGCGAACTGATCGAAATGGCAGAATGCACTGCACCAGAAACCAGTTACTTCAACTTCAGTGGAGTGGAGAACAAAGATCCCTTTATGACATGGACAGACTTCCTCCTGAGCTTAGAGCGGCGGCCACTGGCCTCCACGACTGGCAGCAACAACGGCAACAACACCAACAACAACGACGTCATGTGGGGCGACTGAGACGGAAGCTACAGAAATATGAGAACAAGCCCCCACTCCCAACTATATTGTTTGCAAACGTCAGATCACTGAGGAACAAAATTTATGAACTACATGCAAATGTTCGTTTACGGACTGAATACAGGGACGCTTGTATTCTTTGCTTCACTGACACCTGGCTGTCAGATGACAGATGATTCCACGGACCTGTCCGTGTCAACCGTGATCAGTCCGCTACAGGCAAGACCACTGGAGGCGGCGTGTGTATCTATATCAATGAGAAATGGTGTCCAACTGTGCATGTCAGAGAAACCCCTTGTACTAAGGGCGTTGAACTGATGTGTGTTTCACTGAGAACATTTTATTTGCCAAGATAAATTGGTCAGGTGATTATTACTCTTGTCTACGTCCCTCCCTCGGCTAATACAACCATTGCCGCCTCCAATGACATTCATCAGTGTGTTAGTAAGTTATAAAACACCACCCCGGCCGCACCAAATTAATTTAGGCGATTTCAACAGTTGTAAACTTGACACAGTTTTGCCTACATACAAGCAGTATATCTCGTGCAACACGAGGAAGAACAGAACCCTTGACCTTTGCTATGGAAATATCAAAGGTGCCTACACGACTGTGCAGAAACCCCCACTCAGTACTTCAGACCACAACGCAGTGCACTTGCTGCCCAAATATAAACAGATACTTAAACAAGCCAAGATCGGTGACAGATCGGTGCGGGTGTGATCTAGCGACGCAATAGCGACCCTGCAGGGGGGCTTCACATGCACTACTGGTCGATTTTCACAGAGGGACACACATTAGAAGTTACGGACTACATACAATTCTGTGAAGGTATGATCGTAACTATAAAGACTGTGAAGTGTTATCCTGATAGCAAACCCTGGGTAGCTTCAGATTTCAATGCACTGCTGAAACACAGGGGTGATACTTTTGCTAGTGGTCAGCACTTTAAAGCGAAAAAAACCAGAGGGCGCTGAAACAAAAGATAGTCGTGGCAAAAGACAATTATAAACAGAAAGAGGAGATGCAGTTTACAACAGGCGATATGAAGCAGGCATGGCAAGGACTTGCATCTTTAGCAGATCAAACAAGTAAGAAATAAAGGGCAAGACAATATCTGGAAAGCCAGGTAAAAAATCTCAATCCCTTTTATTGTCGCTTTGACAAACATGATTTTAGTTTAGAAACTGAACCTGTCAAAACGCAAATTGAACAGCAGTTGCTAGATAAAGGAGAATATTATGTGTGCCAATAGAGAAAGACGAAGTTAGAAATGTGTTGAAAAGGTTATCCCCAGCAAAGCCTCAGGTCCTGACGGCATCTACTACTGAAGGACTGTTTTGTTGAATTAACAGGAGGGCTGTGTAACTTGTTCAACCGTTCGCCCTTAGAGCGATCTGTCCCCACTTTGTGGAAACTATCGGAAATTCGTCCAGTACCAAAGAAACCAAACCCTGCTGAGCTGAACGATTACCGCCCAGTGCCGCTAACATCGGTTGTTGTGAACTACTTGGAACGTGTAATACTCGCCCGACTTGCACCACAAGAGGACAGTCCCCTGGATTATATTGATCCTATGCAGTTCGCGTACTGGCGGAACCGGTCGGCAAAGGATGCTGTTATCACACTTTTACATGGTGCCTACACTCACCTTGAGAAGCCACGCTTCTCAAGGTGAGTGTAGGAGTGTAGTGTTATTCCTAGACCTTTCTTCTGCTTTTAATACCATGCAACCACACATTTTGTGCAACAAACTTCTTCAACTTCAGATCAACCCCAGAATTATTTTGTGGATCTTGGATTTTCTGCTCAATAGAGGGCAGTATGTGAAAGTGAACGATACATCACCAGACCTCCTGTATACGTCAACGAACGATCGTTGCTCCAGCTATGCTCATTATCTACACTAATGATCCGAGAGGCTTAGGTGAGAATTCTGTGGACATAAAGTTTGCAGATGACACTGCCGTGCAGGATTTTTCAAACAGCGAAAAACATTTTAAATCAGAGGTTGACAAAATACATGACTTGTGTGACGAACATTTCCTACAGCTCAATGTTATCAAAACCAAATAACTTGTGATTGACTTTCGGAAGAAGGCTGAACATGTGAGACCTCTCTATATCAATGGAGGACTAGTAGAACGTGTCTAGTTATAAATACCTTGGGACCATTCTTGATAACTCCCTCAGTTTACATAATACACTGTTCATGTACAAGAAATGTCAGCAGCGCTTGTATTTACTGCGTAGACTCAGTAAGTTGAATGTTGATAGCAAAATTGTGAAATGTTTTTTACAGCTGTCACATTGAAACTGTCTTAACGTTTTCATTTTTAGCCTGGTTTGGTGGATTTCAGTCACCGACATCTCAAAACTCACGAAGGTTGTAAATCGTGGGTCAAAACTAAGTAGAGATCAGTGTATCGACCTTAGTATTCTCTATGAGGCAGGAGGAGAGCTGTGCGTATTGCAAATAACACCATGCATGCACTTGCCTGTCCCTTTCAGCTGTTGCCTTCAAGCAGGAGGTACAGAATGCGACAAATTTGTATAATATAATTTGTTCACTGACCTCTACTGACAGATACTCTTAAAACAAGCGTTTGGGCACCTAATTTTTATCGTTTGAGTGTTCACAATATAGTGACTTATTTTAACATATTAGCAGCATTCTTGATCTCTGTATTTATTGTCCTCTGAGAACAATAATTTGGTGAGACTTAATTGAAGTGGCTTGGCATATTTGTCTCATGAGAACACAGTGGGTGTAATGCTTAGTAGCCTTGCTAGTAATTAACGTGATGTTCTCTACATATGCACCAGTTGCGTAGCTCTCAATTGTATTACAATTTTATTAAAGTAATGTTATTAATTTTATATGAACATTGATGTACAGCTCACTGTGAGTTAATTTATTATATGCTGCAATATTGCATATTTGCCTCGTGAGTGTTTGTGTGTGCTCGTGTGTGTTTTTGTGTGTGTGCTGTGTTTGTGTGTGTGTGTGTGCTCGTGTCTGTGTGTTTGTGTGTGCTCGTATCTGTGTTTGTGTGCGCTCGTGTCTGTGTGGGTGTGTTTGTGTGAGTGGTTGGGTGCGCGTGCGTGTTTCTGTGTGTATATTTGTGGTGTGTGCGCGCGCGCATGCGTGTGTATGTGTCTTCAATTTAAACAATTGTGGTCATGTTGAAAACAGTTGTAATGTAAATAGTAAATGTATTATTTTGGCAACTGAATGTTTTTATCTTAATGTGTAAGTGTTGTGTACATAACCGTAGTGTTTTGTACTTGGGCATTTGATTGTGACTTTTTCATCTTGTGTTGGAAAAACTACATTAATGTTTTTCATGGTATTTTGAACATGCTACACTGAATTTTATAATATATTACCTCACAGAGCCACCGGATCGAATTCGGATAAACGATTTAGTTTTCTGTCACTTGCGTACCCAAATGCACAGCACCCCGTCATTACGAAGTAACATCAACATCACATGTTATTATGGGGAAATGGTACCCGTGGTGGATGTGTTACGTTACCGGCTCTTTAGGTCGCCAGGCTATTTTGGATGGGTCGGCAAGATTCTCTAGTGTCAAGTGACTGTCTGAAATTGTCTTTATTGTTAGGTTTATTCATATACCGGATCAATGCGAAACGAATATTTTTGGTCAAATGTTGCATGAATTTGAAATAATATCTCACAACATTTCAAATTCACGCGGCCTTTGTCATAAATTTATTGTCTCATATGCACGTCATACCACTCATATGGGTAAGATATTCTGCTTAATGTCGCCAAATTTGTATCACACGAGGATATAATCGGTGCTGTTTTTTATTCACTTAATGCGAATTACACTTTCTCCAAAAAAAATGGTTGATGGCACATTGCGCTATTTATGAATTATCTGTTTAATTGTTTACACCACCATAAGGTTAATTAGAGTAATATGGTCGAAATCAAATGATCTTCCCGACTCCGTACATCAAGACTTCGAATCTTTGTTTTTGACTTGTAAGGGGAGTCCCATTTCTACGGCGATAAACCAATGGACACAATTGACTTGATGATTACTCCAAGTTTACGTTTTACTACAATGTTCTAATTAGTTTTCATTAATTGTATTTATATGGTGCCAACTTCTTTTAACATTAAGTTATTATTTATCATAAATAATCTATTTACACATGGGTAGCTAAGCAAATCCTGCGACGGGAATTTGAGTCGCAGCCAAAATGGTTTAGAACCGCTGTGTTAAGTGACCGATTTTTTTCGGGACGTGGGGTATTCTACTCTAGTCAACACATGCTGTTTAAGACGGGATCACCAAACACGAAGTGATGAAGCTGCAGCTCGCATGTTGGTGTGTGTGTGTGTGTGTGTGCGCGCGCGCGCGCGCGCGCGCGTATTTGTGTGTGTGCGTGTGTTTGTTTGTGTGGGTGCGTCTGTGTGCGCGCGCGTGCTGGTAACAATAATGGTACCATAAGAGGCGTGCCATGTCTTACGCATGTTCTTTTTCCCTATTCAGCGAGACGGCAAGTCGATGCGCCATGACGAACGTCCGCATGTTCTTGATAATTTCTGTCGTCGGGCTCTCGCTGAGCATTTCGCTCTATTTGAGTGACGTGTGGAGAAGCAGTCATCCTAGTTATGGTGTATCCAACAAAGTTAGAGATTCGATGTTTGGCACTGAAAGAGAAACGGCCAAGCGATGTGTGTCAGACAAATACAGAGGCGTTACCGAGAATTTCTGGAAGAGAAGCTCGAGACGTGAGGCCCTAATGCGCTGTGCAGAGTCGGACTTCTTTAATCTAATCCGAGCCCAGGGCGCAGCTGAACCGAAGCTTCTTTCTACCAAAACAGAGCCGACGAAAGAAGCAATATATGGGGACAGTAACGAATACGTCGTCCCGAATGTTGTCCATTATATATGGTTTCGTCATCCACTTGAGTTCAAATTTAGAACCTACCTCAGTTATTTGAGCGCGTACAAATTCATCAAGCCCCATTACATCCTGCTGCACGGCGACGTAATTCCAACCGGCTACTGGTGGAAGCAAACCGTGGCTGATGTTCCCAACATCTACCATTTACACGTGGACGACAAACCATCTATATTTGGACAGAAATTTGCCTACCCTTCTCAACAATCCGACGTTCTGCGACTGTACCTCATATTAGGTATGTGAGACATTCATATTTCATAAGATTTAACAAGATAGCTATCCAGAACAATGTATTTGTGTGGAGTGCTGCGTGTTGAAGATTTTCAGTTATATGATACGTTGCTGTTCGTGCGGTCCGTGTGAACGTATGCAATGGAAAATACTATATTTATCTTTTTTATTGTATAAACGCCACATTAGCATATTTGTCCTGTGTGTGCTGTATTAAAAGCACCCCGTTGCCCACTGTCACTGCCTCTACTTAAACATTTACACCTGCTTCCGACTACCTGTTGAATCAAATTTACATGATCCAATTTTGGTTATGGTGCTATCGCTATGGCCACCATATGTCTCCACTGGAAATATTATTATTCCAAATTGTTTGTTCACCCTAAATCGGATTTCGGGGATTTATTCGCCATCAAAGTTCAATATTATTGTTGTATTATGTTGTTCAGATTATGGCGGCATCTACCTGGATCACGACGCGATTGTCGTGAAATCGTTCAACGCGCTGCGCAAGTACGATCTCACCATTGGTAGGGAGGCTCCCTACTCGCTCAACGGTGGGGTCATGCTCGGCCGACAGGGAGCGCCCTTCATACAACTGTGGCTCGAGACGTATCGATCCCCCAACTTAGATCTGAAGAAATGGGGTTACGATTCTGTTCGCATGGCCCATCACATATGGGAATACTTCCCGCATCTGGTACACGTGGAAGAGACGTCTCTGGCCCACCCGAACTACCTCGACCCGCACCATTACTATCGCGATCCCTATAACTGGAGCGAAAACTTCGCAGTGCACCTGATGCGCGAACAGACGGCTAAGATTCCAAACGACTCTGAATCATTGAAGGGGTACGACTGCTTGCTCGGACAAGTGATGCGCCTAGTGTATTTCGACGATCAAAAATTACTGTCGAACGTAACATGGAAGGGCATAAAATAGAATAGATAGTTTCGGAAACAAAATATAAATTCTACTTTATAGACGTTGAAACGCTGTGCATATTAGGGGGCTTGTAGTACATGCAGCAATTACTATGCATACTCTATTCTTTCATCGGATCCGGGGACGCATTTAACTTATTTTATAACAGCGATCGTTTGTTTGGCTACGACATAAAATAGTCTCGAGACTGCCACCAACGCTTTCAATCAATTGACGTACAAGTGATAAGTTATAACAAAAATAAATTAATGAGAACATTCATATATCACATACCGTCTTACCTGTCATAAATTATTTGTTTCGCGTGCACCTGGTACGGGCAAGCGGGACACTAGATGAAGATTCCAACAACCACGAGATTGATTAGAGACTATTGGCGACCTACTCAACATTGCTTGGCAAACCAAATTTTGCGATCCAGAGGTTTAGGACCGCAGGAATAGTACATGGCCACCCACCGAGTGAGCTTACAATACAACCTGGTAGGGCTACAGGACGTCCCGTTCCAAAGTTTCGTCTGGAAATGTACATTAATCACAACAAAATTCCTTAATCCAGCTGAAGTTCGAGAATATCGCCCCAGGTTCTTCAATTGTGGAGCGAAATGTTCTATTTTGCGCATGGAGAGGACACCAGCCGACATTGTTTGCCAGACATAAAAGTATTTAAATATCACAACGATAGTATTCTCATGCATACCAGTTGTTGTTTCGCATTGTCTCAGACAATTACAGACTACACAGGAGGCAAATTAAGTACTAAAATGCTGTGTCACGTCCAACGTATTTGATCCTGGTGACAAGTCATCTGACAGAAATGAAGACCCTCGCCACGCCATAAAATCTCTTTACAAATTAACTATTAGTTAGCTATCACCTGGCACAATTAGGTTTACTTCGATCGTATACTACAATTAAAATCACCAATAGTTCACACATAGTAGAAATAATATGTTTATATCCAGAGCCAAACATGAACAACAATGTGCATTCGACACAACGTAAAACAGATTGTATAAAGGTACATTCCAAATATCATATTGGATTGTTTTACAGCTTATGGTTTTCTGACCTACGTGAAAGCTTTACCATGCATGTTGCCGATTTATTCCCAACATTAATAGTAGTAGATATTTAACCTACGATGTGTCCATATAACTGTGTGTAATTCGTTAAATATATATATTACAATGTTCACTAATCTGTGATTATATACTGTACACATAATTAACATACTATACTGTACATTCGTGAATAATTTCAAATATGCAAGTATAATAATAAATTAAAAGCTGGTAATGGTGGTAATCACGTATTACGTGACAGTTGATGTATTTACAAATGGTGTCCTAATGGACATTTCCCGTACCCAAGACTGCATTTCGGGGCTGCAAATTAAAAGGATTGGCCAATTCAAAAGTTCAGTGCGTGTTAAAACTACACTGCCACAACACACCAACGTGAATTTAGCTAGCCGTCTCCCAATGACTGTATTGTGGATCTTCCACTGTTATAGGAAAACATCTCTACACACATAGGTTTGCATGACGAGAGGTTTTTCGTGTAATGTTTAATGGATGTTTACCCATTGGTGAGACCACCTTCTGAACAGATTTACCTGAAATACACGCAAACTGTGTTCACTTTCTACATCCGGCACGAAAAGTTAAAAAATAATGTTCAGGTTTTTTGTAGTAATAATTTCTATTTATAACGCATTGAATTATACCATAGAATCATGCGTAGAGTAAATTAATCAAGTCCCAAACCGTGAACACCAACAACATGGTGTTTAAATCTATTAAAACAGAAGATTGAACTTTCAATGTGAAAGTCGGAGATATGCCGCCATACATCGGGACATTTGGAAGTTATGCATACTGGAACGAACACATGAAATACGATTGATGAGATTTCGTAACTGTGATATGTGAATCCACGTGTCACCATGTTTGTCCAGCCTGCTTGCGCAAGTACGATCTCACCATTGGTAACGAGGCTCCCTACTTGCTCAACGGTGGGGTCATGCTCGGCCGACAGGGAGCGCCCTTCATACAACTGTGGCTCGAGACGTATCGATCCCCCAACTTAGATCTGAAGAAATGGGGTTACGATTCTGTTCGCATGGCCCATCACATATGGGAATACTTCCCGCATCTGGTACACGTGGAAGAGACGTCTCTGGCCCACCCGAACTACCTCGACCCGCACCATTACTATCGCGATCCCTATGACTGGAGCGAGAACTTCGCAGTGCACCTGATGCGCGAACAGACGGCTAAGATTCCAAACGACTCTGAATCACTGAAGGGGTACGACTGCTTGCTCGGACAAGTGATGCGCCTAGTGTATTTCGACGATCAAAAATTACTGTCGAACGTAACATGGAAGGGCATAAAATAGAATAGATAGTTTCGGAAACAAAATATAAATTCTACTTTATAGACGTTGAAACGCTGTGCATATTAGGGGGCTTGTAGTACACGCAGCAATTACTATGCATAGTCTATTCTTTCATCGGATCCGGGGACGCATTTAACTTATTTTATAACAGCGATCGTTTGTTTGGCTACGACATAAAATAGTCTCGAGACTGCCACCAACGCTTTCAATCAATTGACGTACAAGTGATAAGTTATAACAAAAATAAATTAATGAGAACATTCATATATCACATACCGTCTTACCTGTCATAAATTATTTGTTTCGCGTGCACCTGGTACGGGCAAGCGGGACACTAGATGAAGATTCCAACAACCACGAGATTGATTAGAGACTATTGGCGACCTACTCAACATTGCTTGGCAAACCAAATTTTGCGATCCAGAGGTTTAGGACCGCAGGAATAGTACATGGCCACCCACCGAGTGAGCTTACAATACAACCTGGTAGGGCTACAGGACGTCCCGTTCCAAAGTTTCGTCTGGAAATGTACATTAATCACAACAAAATTCCTTAATCCAGCTGAAGTTCGAGAATATCGCCCCAGGTTCTTCAATTGTGGAGCGAAATGTTCTATTTTGCGCATGGAGAGGACACCAGCCGACATTGTTTGCCAGACATAAAAGTATTTAAATATCACAACGATAGTATTCTCATGCATACCAGTTGTTGTTTCGCATTGTCTCAGACAATTACAGACTACACAGGAGGCAAATTAAGTACTAAAATGCTGTGTCACGTCCAACGTATTTGATCCTGGTGACAAGTCATCTGACAGAAATGAAGACCCTCGCCACGCCATAAAATCTCTTTACAAATTAACTATTAGTTAGCTATCACCTGGCACAATTAGGTTTACTTCGATCGTATACTACAATTAAAATCACCAATAGTTCACACATAGTAGAAATAATATGTTTATATCCAGAGCCAAACATGAACAACAATGTGCATTCGACACAACGTAAAACAGATTGTATAAAGGTACATTCCAAATATCATATTGGATTGTTTTACAGCTTATGGTTTTCTGACCTACGTGAAAGCTTTACCATGCATGTTGCCGATTTATTCCCAACATTAATAGTAGTAGATATTTAACCTACGATGTGTCCATATAACTGTGTGTAATTCGTTAAATATATATATTACAATGTTCACTAATCTGTGATTATATACTGTACACATAATTAACATACTATACTGTACATTCGTGAATAATTTCAAATATGCAAGTATAATAATAAATTAAAAGCTGGTAATGGTGGTAATCACGTATTACGTGACAGTTGATGTATTTACAAATGGTGTCCTAATGGACATTTCCCGTACCCAAGACTGCATTTCGGGGCTGCAAATTAAAAGGATTGGCCAATTCAAAAGTTCAGTGCGTGTTAAAACTACACTGCCACAACACACCAACGTGAATTTAGCTAGCCGTCTCCCAATGACTGTATTGTGGATCTTCCACTGTTATAGGAAAACATCTCTACACACATAGGTTTGCATGACGAGAGGTTTTTCCTGTAATGTTTAATGGATGTTTACCCATTGGTGAGACCACCTTCTGAACAGATTTACCTGAAATACACGCAAACTGTGTTCACTTTCTACATCCGGCACGAAAAGTTAAAAAATAATGTTCAGGTTTTTTGTAGTAATAATTTCTATTTATAACGCATTGAATTATACCATAGAATCATGCGTAGAGTAAATTAATCAAGTCCCAAACCGTGAACACCAACAACATGGTGTTTAAATCTATTAAAACAGAAGATTGAACTTTCAATGTGAAAGTCGGAGATATGCCGCCATACATCGGGACATTTGGAAGTTATGCATACTGGAACGAACACATGAAATACGATTGATGAGATTTCGTAACTGTGATATGTGAATCCACGTGTCACCATGTTTGTCCAGCCTGCTTGCGCAAGTACGATCTCACCATTGGTAGGGAGGCTCCCTACTCGCTCAACGGTGGGGTCATGCTCGGCCGACAGGGAGCGCCCTTCATACAACTGTGGCTCGAGACGTATCGATCCCCCAACTTAGATCTGAAGAAATGGGGTTACGATTCTGTTCGCATGGCCCATCACATATGGGAATACTTCCCGCATCTGGTACACGTGGAAGAGACGTCTCTGGCCCACCCGAACTACCTCGACCCGCACCATTACTATCGCGATCCCTATGACTGGAGCGAGAACTTCGCAGTGCACCTGATGCGCGAACAGACGGCTAAGATTCCAAACGACTCTGAATCACTGAAGGGGTACGACTGCTTGCTCGGACAAGTGATGCGCCTAGTGTATTTCGACGATCAAAAATTACTGTCGAACGTAACATGGAAGGGCATAAAATAGAATAGATAGTTTCGGAAACAAAATATAAATTCTACTTTATAGACGTTGAAACGCTGTGCATATTAGGGGGCTTGTAGTACACGCAGCAATTACTATGCATAGTCTATTCTTTCATCGGATCCGGGGACGCATTTAACTTATTTTATAACAGCGATCGTTTGTTTGGCTACGACATAAAATAGTCTCGAGACTGCCACCAACGCTTTCAATCAATTGACGTACAAGTGATAAGTTATAACAAAAATAAATTAATGAGAACATTCATATATCACATACCGTCTTACCTGTCATAAATTATTTGTTTCGCGTGCACCTGGTACGGGCAAGCGGGACACTAGATGAAGATTCCAACAACCACGAGATTGATTAGAGACTATTGGCGACCTACTCAACATTGCTTGGCAAACCAAATTTTGCGATCCAGAGGTTTAGGACCGCAGGAATAGTACATGGCCACCCACCGAGTGAGCTTACAATACAACCTGGTAGGGCTACAGGACGTCCCGTTCCAAAGTTTCGTCTGGAAATGTACATTAATCACAACAAAATTCCTTAATCCAGCTGAAGTTCGAGAATATCGCCCCAGGTTCTTCAATTGTGGAGCGAAATGTTCTATTTTGCGCATGGAGAGGACACCAGCCGACATTGTTTGCCAGACATAAAAGTATTTAAATATCACAACGATAGTATTCTCATGCATACCAGTTGTTGTTTCGCATTGTCTCAGACAATTACAGACTACACAGGAGGCAAATTAAGTACTAAAATGCTGTGTCACGTCCAACGTATTTGATCCTGGTGACAAGTCATCTGACAGAAATGAAGACCCTCGCCACGCCATAAAATCTCTTTACAAATTAACTATTAGTTAGCTATCACCTGGCACAATTAGGTTTACTTCGATCGTATACTACAATTAAAATCACCAATAGTTCACACATAGTAGAAATAATATGTTTATATCCAGAGCCAAACATGAACAACAATGTGCATTCGACACAACGTAAAACAGATTGTATAAAGGTACATTCCAAATATCATATTGGATTGTTTTACAGCTTATGGTTTTCTGACCTACGTGAAAGCTTTACCATGCATGTTGCCGATTTATTCCCAACATTAATAGTAGTAGATATTTAACCTACGATGTGTCCATATAACTGTGTGTAATTCGTTAAATATATATATTACAATGTTCACTAATCTGTGATTATATACTGTACACATAATTAACATACTATACTGTACATTCGTGAATAATTTCAAATATGCAAGTATAATAATAAATTAAAAGCTGGTAATGGTGGTAATCACGTATTACGTGACAGTTGATGTATTTACAAATGGTGTCCTAATGGACATTTCCCGTACCCAAGACTGCATTTCGGGGCTGCAAATTAAAAGGATTGGCCAATTCAAAAGTTCAGTGCGTGTTAAAACTACACTGCCACAACACACCAACGTGAATTTAGCTAGCCGTCTCCCAATGACTGTATTGTGGATCTTCCACTGTTATAGGAAAACATCTCTACACACATAGGTTTGCATGACGAGAGGTTTTTCGTGTAATGTTTAATGGATGTTTACCCATTGGTGAGACCACCTTCTGAACAGATTTACCTGAAATACACGCAAACTGTGTTCACTTTCTACATCCGGCACGAAAAGTTAAAAAATAATGTTCAGGTTTTTTGTAGTAATAATTTCTATTTATAACGCATTGAATTATACCATAGAATCATGCGTAGAGTAAATTAATCAAGTCCCAAACCGTGAACACCAACAACATGGTGTTTAAATCTATTAAAACAGAAGATTGAACTTTCAATGTGAAAGTCGGAGATATGCCGCCATACATCGGGACATTTGGAAGTTATGCATACTGGAACGAACACATGAAATACGATTGATGAGATTTCGTAACTGTGATATGTGAATCCACGTGTCACCATGTTTGTCCAGCCTGCTTGCGCAAGTACGATCTCACCATTGGTAGGGAGGCTCCCTACTCGCTCAACGGTGGGGTCATGCTCGGCCGACAGGGAGCGCCCTTCATACAACTGTGGCTCGAGACGTATCGATCCCCCAACTTAGATCTGAAGAAATGGGGTTACGATTCTGTTCGCATGGCCCATCACATATGGGAATACTTCCCGCATCTGGTACACGTGGAAGAGACGTCTCTGGCCCACCCGAACTACCTCGACCCGCACCATTACTATCGCGATCCCTATGACTGGAGCGAGAACTTCGCAGTGCACCTGATGCGCGAACAGACGGCTAAGATTCCAAACGACTCTGAATCACTGAAGGGGTACGACTGCTTGCTCGGACAAGTGATGCGCCTAGTGTATTTCGACGATCAAAAATTACTGTCGAACGTAACATGGAAGGGCATAAAATAGAATAGATAGTTTCGGAAACAAAATATAAATTCTACTTTATAGACGTTGAAACGCTGTGCATATTAGGGGGCTTGTAGTACACGCAGCAATTACTATGCATAGTCTATTCTTTCATCGGATCCGGGGACGCATTTAACTTATTTTATAACAGCGATCGTTTGTTTGGCTACGACATAAAATAGTCTCGAGACTGCCACCAACGCTTTCAATCAATTGACGTACAAGTGATAAGTTATAACAAAAATAAATTAATGAGAACATTCATATATCACATACCGTCTTACCTGTCATAAATTATTTGTTTCGCGTGCACCTGGTACGGGCAAGCGGGACACTAGATGAAGATTCCAACAACCACGAGATTGATTAGAGACTATTGGCGACCTACTCAACATTGCTTGGCAAACCAAATTTTGCGATCCAGAGGTTTAGGACCGCAGGAATAGTACATGGCCACCCACCGAGTGAGCTTACAATACAACCTGGTAGGGCTACAGGACGTCCCGTTCCAAAGTTTCGTCTGGAAATGTACATTAATCACAACAAAATTCCTTAATCCAGCTGAAGTTCGAGAATATCGCCCCAGGTTCTTCAATTGTGGAGCGAAATGTTCTATTTTGCGCATGGAGAGGACACCAGCCGACATTGTTTGCCAGACATAAAAGTATTTAAATATCACAACGATAGTATTCTCATGCATACCAGTTGTTGTTTCGCATTGTCTCAGACAATTACAGACTACACAGGAGGCAAATTAAGTACTAAAATGCTGTGTCACGTCCAACGTATTTGATCCTGGTGACAAATCATCTGACAGAAATGAAGACCCTCGCCACGCCATAAAATCTCTTTACAAATTAACTATCAGTTAGCTATCACCTGGCACAATTAGGTTTACTTCGATCGTATACTACAATTAAAATCACCAATAGTTCACACATAGTAGAAATAATATGTTTATATCCAGAGCCAAACATGAACAACAATGTGCATTCGACACAACGTAAAACAGATTGTATAAAGGTACATTCCAAATATCATATTGGATTGTTTTACAGCTTATGGTTTTCTGACCTACGTGAAAGCTTTACCATGCATGTTGCCGATTTATTCCCAACATTAATAGTAGTAGATATTTAACCTACGATGTGTCCATATAACTGTGTGTAATTCGTTAAATATATATATTACAATGTTCACTAATCTGTGATTATATACTGTACACATAATTAACATACTATACTGTACATTCGTGAATAATTTCAAATATGCAAGTATAATAATAAATTAAAAGCTGGTAATGGTGGTAATCACGTATTACGTGACAGTTGATGTATTTACAAATGGTGTCCTAATGGACATTTCCCGTACCCAAGACTGCATTTCGGGGCTGCAAATTAAAAGGATTGGCCAATTCAAAAGTTCAGTGCGTGTTAAAACTACACTGCCACAACACACCAACGTGAATTTAGCTAGCCGTCTCCCAATAACTGTATTGTGGATCTTCCACTGTTATAGGAAAACATCTCTACACACATAGGTTTGCATGACGAGAGGTTTTTCCTGTAATGTTTAATGGATGTTTACCCATTGGTGAGACCACCTTCTGAACAGATTTACCTGAAATACACGCAAACTGTGTTCACTTTCTATATCCGGCACGAAAAGTTAAAAAATAATGTTCAGGTTTTTTGTAGTAATAATTTCTATTTATAACGCATTGAATTATACCATAGAATCATGC
Organism: Paraescarpia echinospica; assembly: GCA_020002185.1. Lineage (NCBI taxonomy): Eukaryota > Metazoa > Annelida > Polychaeta > Sabellida > Siboglinidae > Paraescarpia > Paraescarpia echinospica. The sequence continues at coordinate 29,941,630 of CM034531.1, read as the reverse complement.
GTAGAGTAAATTAATCAAGTCCCAAACCGTGAACACCAACAACATGGTGTTTAAATCTATTAAAACAGAAGATTGAACTTTCAATGTGAAAGTCGGAGATATGCCGCCATACATCGGGACATTTGGAAGTTATGCATACTGGAACGAACACATGAAATACGATTGATGAGATTTCGTAACTGTGATATGTGAATCCACGTGTCACCATGTTTGTCCAGCCTGCTTGCGCAAGTACGATCTCACCATTGGTAGGGAGGCTCCCTACTCGCTCAACGGTGGGGTCATGCTCGGCCGACAGGGAGCGCCCTTCATACAACTGTGGCTCGAGACGTATCGATCCCCCAACTTAGATCTGAAGAAATGGGGTTACGATTCTGTTCGCATGGCCCATCACATATGGGAATACTTCCCGCATCTGGTACACGTGGAAGAGACGTCTCTGGCCCACCCGAACTACCTCGACCCGCACCATTACTATCGCGATCCCTATGACTGGAGCGAGAACTTCGCAGTGCACCTGATGCGCGAACAGACGGCTAAGATTCCAAACGACTCTGAATCACTGAAGGGGTACGACTGCTTGCTCGGACAAGTGATGCGCCTAGTGTATTTCGACGATCAAAAATTACTGTCGAACGTAACATGGAAGGGCATAAAATAGAATAGATAGTTTCGGAAACAAAATATAAATTCTACTTTATAGACGTTGAAACGCTGTGCATATTAGGGGGCTTGTAGTACACGCAGCAATTACTATGCATAGTCTATTCTTTCATCGGATCCGGGGACGCATTTAACTTATTTTATAACAGCGATCGTTTGTTTGGCTACGACATAAAATAGTCTCGAGACTGCCACCAACGCTTTCAATCAATTGACGTACAAGTGATAAGTTATAACAAAAATAAATTAATGAGAACATTCATATATCACATACCGTCTTACCTGTCATAAATTATTTGTTTCGCGTGCACCTGGTACGGGCAAGCGGGACACTAGATGAAGATTCCAACAACCACGAGATTGATTAGAGACTATTGGCGACCTACTCAACATTGCTTGGCAAACCAAATTTTGCGATCCAGAGGTTTAGGACCGCAGGAATAGTACATGGCCACCCACCGAGTGAGCTTACAATACAACCTGGTAGGGCTACAGGACGTCCCGTTCCAAAGTTTCGTCTGGAAATGTACATTAATCACAACAAAATTCCTTAATCCAGCTGAAGTTCGAGAATATCGCCCCAGGTTCTTCAATTGTGGAGCGAAATGTTCTATTTTGCGCATGGAGAGGACACCAGCCGACATTGTTTGCCAGACATAAAAGTATTTAAATATCACAACGATAGTATTCTCATGCATACCAGTTGTTGTTTCGCATTGTCTCAGACAATTACAGACTACACAGGAGGCAAATTAAGTACTAAAATGCTGTGTCACGTCCAACGTATTTGATCCTGGTGACAAGTCATCTGACAGAAATGAAGACCCTCGCCACGCCATAAAATCTCTTTACAAATTAACTATTAGTTAGCTATCACCTGGCACAATTAGGTTTACTTCGATCGTATACTACAATTAAAATCACCAATAGTTCACACATAGTAGAAATAATATGTTTATATCCAGAGCCAAACATGAACAACAATGTGCATTCGACACAACGTAAAACAGATTGTATAAAGGTACATTCCAAATATCATATTGGATTGTTTTACAGCTTATGGTTTTCTGACCTACGTGAAAGCTTTACCATGCATGTTGCCGATTTATTCCCAACATTAATAGTAGTAGATATTTAACCTACGATGTGTCCATATAACTGTGTGTAATTCGTTAAATATATATATTACAATGTTCACTAATCTGTGATTATATACTGTACACATAATTAACATACTATACTGTACATTCGTGAATAATTTCAAATATGCAAGTATAATAATAAATTAAAAGCTGGTAATGGTGGTAATCACGTATTACGTGACAGTTGATGTATTTACAAATGGTGTCCTAATGGACATTTCCCGTACCCAAGACTGCATTTCGGGGCTGCAAATTAAAAGGATTGGCCAATTCAAAAGTTCAGTGCGTGTTAAAACTACACTGCCACAACACACCAACGTGAATTTAGCTAGCCGTCTCCCAATGACTGTATTGTGGATCTTCCACTGTTATAGGAAAACATCTCTACACACATAGGTTTGCATGACGAGAGGTTTTTCCTGTAATGTTTAATGGATGTTTACCCATTGGTGAGACCACCTTCTGAACAGATTTACCTGAAATACACGCAAACTGTGTTCACTTTCTATATCCGGCACGAAAAGTTAAAAAATAATGTTCAGGTTTTTTGTAGTAATAATTTCTATTTATAACGCATTGAATTATACCATAGAATCATGCGTAGAGTAAATTAATCAAGTCCCAAACCGTGAACACCAACAACATGGTGTTTAAATCTATTAAAACAGAAGATTGAACTTTCAATGTGAAAGTCGGAGATATGCCGCCATACATCGGGACATTTGGAAGTTATGCATACTGGAACGAACACATGAAATACGATTGATGAGATTTCGTAACTGTGATATGTGAATCCACGTGTCACCATGTTTGTCCAGCCTGCTTGCGCAAGTACGATCTCACCATTGGTAGGGAGGCTCCCTACTCGCTCAACGGTGGGGTCATGCTCGGCCGACAGGGAGCGCCCTTCATACAACTGTGGCTCGAGACGTATCGATCCCCCAACTTAGATCTGAAGAAATGGGGTTACGATTCTGTTCGCATGGCCCATCACATATGGGAATACTTCCCGCATCTGGTACACGTGGAAGAGACGTCTCTGGCCCACCCGAACTACCTCGACCCGCACCATTACTATCGCGATCCCTATGACTGGAGCGAGAACTTCGCAGTGCACCTGATGCGCGAACAGACGGCTAAGATTCCAAACGACTCTGAATCACTGAAGGGGTACGACTGCTTGCTCGGACAAGTGATGCGCCTAGTGTATTTCGACGATCAAAAATTACTGTCGAACGTAACATGGAAGGGCATAAAATAGAATAGATAGTTTCGGAAACAAAATATAAATTCTACTTTATAGACGTTGAAACGCTGTGCATATTAGGGGGCTTGTAGTACACGCAGCAATTACTATGCATAGTCTATTCTTTCATCGGATCCGGGGACGCATTTAACTTATTTTATAACAGCGATCGTTTGTTTGGCTACGACATAAAATAGTCTCGAGACTGCCACCAACGCTTTCAATCAATTGACGTACAAGTGATAAGTTATAACAAAAATAAATTAATGAGAACATTCATATATCACATACCGTCTTACCTGTCATAAATTATTTGTTTCGCGTGCACCTGGTACGGGCAAGCGGGACACTAGATGAAGATTCCAACAACCACGAGATTGATTAGAGACTATTGGCGACCTACTCAACATTGCTTGGCAAACCAAATTTTGCGATCCAGAGGTTTAGGACCGCAGGAATAGTACATGGCCACCCACCGAGTGAGCTTACAATACAACCTGGTAGGGCTACAGGACGTCCCGTTCCAAAGTTTCGTCTGGAAATGTACATTAATCACAACAAAATTCCTTAATCCAGCTGAAGTTCGAGAATATCGCCCCAGGTTCTTCAATTGTGGAGCGAAATGTTCTATTTTGCGCATGGAGAGGACACCAGCCGACATTGTTTGCCAGACATAAAAGTATTTAAATATCACAACGATAGTATTCTCATGCATACCAGTTGTTGTTTCGCATTGTCTCAGACAATTACAGACTACACAGGAGGCAAATTAAGTACTAAAATGCTGTGTCACGTCCAACGTATTTGATCCTGGTGACAAGTCATCTGACAGAAATGAAGACCCTCGCCACGCCATAAAATCTCTTTACAAATTAACTATTAGTTAGCTATCACCTGGCACAATTAGGTTTACTTCGATCGTATACTACAATTAAAATCACCAATAGTTCACACATAGTAGAAATAATATGTTTATATCCAGAGCCAAACATGAACAACAATGTGCATTCGACACAACGTAAAACAGATTGTATAAAGGTACATTCCAAATATCATATTGGATTGTTTTACAGCTTATGGTTTTCTGACCTACGTGAAAGCTTTACCATGCATGTTGCCGATTTATTCCCAACATTAATAGTAGTAGATATTTAACCTACGATGTGTCCATATAACTGTGTGTAATTCGTTAAATATATATATTACAATGTTCACTAATCTGTGATTATATACTGTACACATAATTAACATACTATACTGTACATTCGTGAATAATTTCAAATATGCAAGTATAATAATAAATTAAAAGCTGGTAATGGTGGTAATCACGTATTACGTGACAGTTGATGTATTTACAAATGGTGTCCTAATGGACATTTCCCGTACCCAAGACTGCATTTCGGGGCTGCAAATTAAAAGGATTGGCCAATTCAAAAGTTCAGTGCGTGTTAAAACTACACTGCCACAACACACCAACGTGAATTTAGCTAGCCGTCTCCCAATGACTGTATTGTGGATCTTCCACTGTTATAGGAAAACATCTCTACACACATAGGTTTGCATGACGAGAGGTTTTTCGTGTAATGTTTAATGGATGTTTACCCATTGGTGAGACCACCTTCTGAACAGATTTACCTGAAATACACGCAAACTGTGTTCACTTTCTACATCCGGCACGAAAAGTTAAAAAATAATGTTCAGGTTTTTTGTAGTAATAATTTCTATTTATAACGCATTGAATTATACCATAGAATCATGCGTAGAGTAAATTAATCAAGTCCCAAACCGTGAACACCAACAACATGGTGTTTAAATCTATTAAAACAGAAGATTGAACTTTCAATGTGAAAGTCGGAGATATGCCGCCATACATCGGGACATTTGGAAGTTATGCATACTGGAACGAACACATGAAATACGATTGATGAGATTTCGTAACTGTGATATGTGAATCCACGTGTCACCATGTTTGTCCAGCCTGCTTGCGCAAGTACGATCTCACCATTGGTAGGGAGGCTCCCTACTCGCTCAACGGTGGGGTCATGCTCGGCCGACAGGGAGCGCCCTTCATACAACTGTGGCTCGAGACGTATCGATCCCCCAACTTAGATCTGAAGAAATGGGGTTACGATTCTGTTCGCATGGCCCATCACATATGGGAATACTTCCCGCATCTGGTACACGTGGAAGAGACGTCTCTGGCCCACCCGAACTACCTCGACCCGCACCATTACTATCGCGATCCCTATGACTGGAGCGAGAACTTCGCAGTGCACCTGATGCGCGAACAGACGGCTAAGATTCCAAACGACTCTGAATCATTGAAGGGGTACGACTGCTTGCTCGGACAAGTGATGCGCCTAGTGTATTTCGACGATCAAAAATTACTGTCGAACGTAACATGGAAGGGCATAAAACAGAATAGATAGTTTCGGAAACAAAATATAAATTCTACTTTATAGACGTTGAAACGCTGTGCATATTAGGGGGCTTGTAGTACACGCAGCAATTACTATGCATAGTCTATTCTTTCATCGGATCCGGGGACGCATTTAACTTATTTTATAACAGCGATCGTTTGTTTGGCTACGACATAAAATAGTCTCGAGACTGCCACCAACGCTTTCAATCAATTGACGTACAAGTGATAAGTTATAACAAAAATAAATTAATGAGAACATTCATATATCACATACCGTCTTACCTGTCATAAATTATTTGTTTCGCGTGCACCTGGTACGGGCAAGCGGGACACTAGATGAAGATTCCAACAACCACGAGATTGATTAGAGACTATTGGCGACCTACTCAACATTGCTTGGCAAACCAAATTTTGCGATCCAGAGGTTTAGGACCGCAGGAATAGTACATGGCCACCCACCGAGTGAGCTTACAATACAACCTGGTAGGGCTACAGGACGTCCCGTTCCAAAGTTTCGTCTGGAAATGTACATTAATCACAACAAAATTCCTTAATCCAGCTGAAGTTCGAGAATATCGCCCCAGGTTCTTCAATTGTGGAGCGAAATGTTCTATTTTGCGCATGGAGAGGACACCAGCCGACATTGTTTGCCAGACATAAAAGTATTTAAATATCACAACGATAGTATTCTCATGCATACCAGTTGTTGTTTCGCATTGTCTCAGACAATTACAGACTACACAGGAGGCAAATTAAGTACTAAAATGCTGTGTCACGTCCAACGTATTTGATCCTGGTGACAAGTCATCTGACAGAAATGAAGACCCTCGCCACGCCATAAAATCTCTTTACAAATTAACTATTAGTTAGCTATCACCTGGCACAATTAGGTTTACTTCGATCGTATACTACAATTAAAATCACCAATAGTTCACACATAGTAGAAATAATATGTTTATATCCAGAGCCAAACATGAACAACAATGTGCATTCGACACAACGTAAAACAGATTGTATAAAGGTACATTCCAAATATCATATTGGATTGTTTTACAGCTTATGGTTTTCTGACCTACGTGAAAGCTTTACCATGCATGTTGCCGATTTATTCCCAACATTAATAGTAGTAGATATTTAACCTACGATGTGTCCATATAACTGTGTGTAATTCGTTAAATATATATATTACAATGTTCACTAATCTGTGATTATATACTGTACACATAATTAACATACTATACTGTACATTCGTGAATAATTTCAAATATGCAAGTATAATAATAAATTAAAAGCTGGTAATGGTGGTAATCACGTATTACGTGACAGTTGATGTATTTACAAATGGTGTCCTAATGGACATTTCCCGTACCCAAGACTGCATTTCGGGGCTGCAAATTAAAAGGATTGGCCAATTCAAAAGTTCAGTGCGTGTTAAAACTACACTGCCACAACACACCAACGTGAATTTAGCTAGCCGTCTCCCAATAACTGTATTGTGGATCTTCCACTGTTATAGGAAAACATCTCTACACACATAGGTTTGCATGACGAGAGGTTTTTCCTGTAATGTTTAATGGATGTTTACCCATTGGTGAGACCACCTTCTGAACAGATTTACCTGAAATACACGCAAACTGTGTTCACTTTCTATATCCGGCACGAAAAGTTAAAAAATAATGTTCAGGTTTTTTGTAGTAATAATTTCTATTTATAACGCATTGAATTATACCATAGAATCATGCGTAGAGTAAATTAATCAAGTCCCAAACCGTGAACACCAACAACATGGTGTTTAAATCTATTAAAACAGAAGATTGAACTTTCAATGTGAAAGTCGGAGATATGCCGCCATACATCGGGACATTTGGAAGTTATGCATACTGGAACGAACACATGAAATACGATTGATGAGATTTCGTAACTGTGATATGTGAATCCACGTGTCACCATGTTTGTCCAGCCTGCTTGCGCAAGTACGATCTCACCATTGGTAGGGAGGCTCCCTACTCGCTCAACGGTGGGGTCATGCTCGGCCGACAGGGAGCGCCCTTCATACAACTGTGGCTCGAGACGTATCGATCCCCCAACTTAGATCTGAAGAAATGGGGTTACGATTCTGTTCGCATGGCCCATCACATATGGGAATACTTCCCGCATCTGATACACGTGGAAGAGACGTCTCTGGCCCACCCGAACTACCTCGACCCGCACCATTACTATCGCGATCCCTATGACTGGAGCGAGAACTTCGCAGTGCACCTGATGCGCGAACAGACGGCTAAGATTCCAAACGACTCTGAATCACTGAAGGGGTACGACTGCTTGCTCGGACAAGTGATGCGCCTAGTGTATTTCGACGATCAAAAATTACTGTCGAACGTAACATGGAAGGGCATAAAATAGAATAGATAGTTTCGGAAACAAAATATAAATTCTACTTTATAGACGTTGAAACGCTGTGCATATTAGGGGGCTTGTAGTACACGCAGCAATTACTATGCATAGTCTATTCTTTCATCGGATCCGGGGACGCATTTAACTTATTTTATAACAGCGATCGTTTGTTTGGCTACGACATAAAATAGTCTCGAGACTGCCACCAACGCTTTCAATCAATTGACGTACAAGTGATAAGTTATAACAAAAATAAATTAATGAGAACATTCATATATCACATACCGTCTTACCTGTCATAAATTATTTGTTTCGCGTGCACCTGGTACGGGCAAGCGGGACACTAGATGAAGATTCCAACAACCACGAGATTGATTAGAGACTATTGGCGACCTACTCAACATTGCTTGGCAAACCAAATTTTGCGATCCAGAGGTTTAGGACCGCAGGAATAGTACATGGCCACCCACCGAGTGAGCTTACAATACAACCTGGTAGGGCTACAGGACGTCCCGTTCCAAAGTTTCGTCTGGAAATGTACATTAATCACAACAAAATTCCTTAATCCAGCTGAAGTTCGAGAATATCGCCCCAGGTTCTTCAATTGTGGAGCGAAATGTTCTATTTTGCGCATGGAGAGGACACCAGCCGACATTGTTTGCCAGACATAAAAGTATTTAAATATCACAACGATAGTATTCTCATGCATACCAGTTGTTGTTTCGCATTGTCTCAGACAATTACAGACTACACAGGAGGCAAATTAAGTACTAAAATGCTGTGTCACGTCCAACGTATTTGATCCTGGTGACAAGTCATCTGACAGAAATGAAGACCCTCGCCACGCCATAAAATCTCTTTACAAATTAACTATTAGTTAGCTATCACCTGGCACAATTAGGTTTACTTCGATCGTATACTACAATTAAAATCACCAATAGTTCACACATAGTAGAAATAATATGTTTATATCCAGAGCCAAACATGAACAACAATGTGCATTCGACACAACGTAAAACAGATTGTATAAAGGTACATTCCAAATATCATATTGGATTGTTTTACAGCTTATGGTTTTCTGACCTACGTGAAAGCTTTACCATGCATGTTGCCGATTTATTCCCAACATTAATAGTAGTAGATATTTAACCTACGATGTGTCCATATAACTGTGTGTAATTCGTTAAATATATATATTACAATGTTCACTAATCTGTGATTATATACTGTACACATAATTAACATACTATACTGTACATTCGTGAATAATTTCAAATATGCAAGTATAATAATAAATTAAAAGCTGGTAATGGTGGTAATCACGTATTACGTGACAGTTGATGTATTTACAAATGGTGTCCTAATGGACATTTCCCGTACCCAAGACTGCATTTCGGGGCTGCAAATTAAAAGGATTGGCCAATTCAAAAGTTCAGTGCGTGTTAAAACTACACTGCCACAACACACCAACGTGAATTTAGCTAGCCGTCTCCCAATGACTGTATTGTGGATCTTCCACTGTTATAGGAAAACATCTCTACACACATAGGTTTGCATGACGAGAGGTTTTTCCTGTAATGTTTAATGGATGTTTACCCATTGGTGAGACCACCTTCTGAACAGATTTACCTGAAATACACGCAAACTGTGTTCACTTTCTACATCCGGCACGAAAAGTTAAAAAATAATGTTCAGGTTTTTTGTAGTAATAATTTCTATTTATAACGCATTGAATTATACCATAGAATCATGCGTAGAGTAAATTAATCAAGTCCCAAACCGTGAACACCAACAACATGGTGTTTAAATCTATTAAAACAGAAGATTGAACTTTCAATGTGAAAGTCGGAGATATGCCGCCATACATCGGGACATTTGGAAGTTATGCATACTGGAACGAACACATGAAATACGATTGATGAGATTTCGTAACTGTGATATGTGAATCCACGTGTCACCATGTTTGTCCAGCCTGCTTGCAAAAGAACAGGGTGAATGAACATACACACACGCGTTACCAAATATACATCAATCGTTGCACACCACTAATCGTGTAATGCTATTTACTGGTGCTAGAGTACTTTTTCTTACAAATGGACCCACAAAAGGAACCTCCATGCATATCTTGGTAACGTGACTTTGTGAATGCCTTTCCACATGTGGCACAAGCGTGTGGCGTCACGTCTGCGTGAATCTTTTGGTGAACCTTACATGATCCGAACGTTGTGAATGTCTTTCCACATGTGGCACAAGTGTATTGGGTCACAGATTTGTGAGTCTTTTTATGAGCCTTAAAGTACTTGGACGTTTTGAATGACTTTCCACACGTCCCACAAATGTATAAATTCAAGCCAGTATGAATACGTTCATGATTATCGAGATCACGAGACCGTGTGAACAATTTTCCACACGTGCCACATGTGTACGGCTTCACACATTTATTGGCCTGTACATGTTTATGACAGGACCACGTGTCTGAGAAGGATTTTCCACAAGTAGAACAAATGTACGGTTTCACAACGTTGTGAATCTTGTCGTGAACCTTGAAGTCATCTGGCGTAGTGAATGACAGTCCACACTTATAACACATATACGGTTTCTCGTCTTTGTGAATCGTTTCATGAAAATAAAGTTCACCACAGGTACTGAACGACTGCGCACACGTGGAGCAAGTGTATCGTTTCACGCGATCTGTATGAATCGCTTCATGTAACTTACGCTGACCGGACGTGGTAAAAGATTTTCCACATGTGGAACAAGAGTGCGACTTGACACCTGTGTGAATTTTTAAATGAATCTTGAGGTTACTCGACGTTACAAATGTCTTTCCGCACGTAGCACAAATGAATGGCTTAACTCCCGAGTGAATTTTTCCATGAGACTTACACTGACCGGAAGTTGCAAACGACTTTCCGCAGGTAGAACAAGTGTACAACTTCAAGCCTGTGTGAATCTTTTCATGAGTCTTTCGGTTACTGGTTGTTAAGAATCGTTTTCCGCAAGTAGCACAACTGTACGGTTTCACATCCGTGTGAGTCTTTTGATGGCGTTTAAGTCGCCTAGATGTAGCGAACGCTTTTCCACACAAAGAACAAGTATACAAACCCACACAGGTGTTGATGTTTTGAAGCATGTGATATACATGCGACATATTTTCTGAGCTATTGGTGTTTGTCTTCTCACTGGTGTTAATTTTGCCAGGGCGGGATTGTGAAAAAAGTGCTGTTTGCACGGTATGTACTGCCGGTTCCATATGCGCATCTGTGACACTGTCCTTTTGACCAATATTCTCACTCGAATACAGTGTTTTTTCTACAGACAAATCAGTAGGTTCCACTTTGACCTCTTTCAACAGACCTCCGTCACACACTATCCACTTTCTGGTCTCTCCGCTGTCACTGTAACATTCACCAGACTCAACCATCTCTGGCTTCACTTGGATGTGTGGCTCGCAGCAATCTGTTGATCTTCTGTCTGTCTGGTGACACGTCTTGTCGAATGACAGGAATCCTTCTTGCAGGTGTGTTTCTGCCAGGTGGCCATCAGACATCATTCTGGTACTTGTGACACCTTTGTGAGGATGAGAACAAATGATTTGCATACTAAAACGTGTCACAATAAGTTCAGTAACCAATTTTATTTTGTTCATTTCTATGCATCCTTTGAACTGTCAACATTCTTTATTTTGTTATGGTTTTGACATAAAAACATACAGGTGTATGTAAAAGTAGACACAGAAATAAACAAAGAATGTATGTATGTAGATAACAAACACGGTCTAACAAACTACGCAAGATGTTACAAACCAATTTATATGATACCCGTCTCATAAATATGAACTTGCTTCTCGTGGTTACTTATTCAGATAAATGTTATAAGTATAAATTCATGTTGTGATGTGATGTTTCAAGTCAGCTGTTACTTAGAGTTGTGTTTTTGACAGTCAAAAAGGTATCTTTGAGAAGACAATGTCAGAATGTAACACATTTTAATATAGAAATATACAACATTGTTCACATAACCTACAGTGCACTCTAAATAAGTAAAAAACCCTGAGACCCATGGCAATACTTCTAGTTATCAGAAGTTCCACTTATCAGGACCTACCCGGGAGGTGTACAAGTCTTAGTGCCTTTATAGGCCCGGAACAGAGCAGAGTCGACTTAAGAAAAATTTGACCTGTCCAGTCCAGGCCTACACATTAACACTGGTCCACTGCCTTTTTTGAGGCTGTTGGGCCAGTTCGGGCCACCAGTTTTCATATTTTACTGGCCCACTGGTTTCAATCCGATTGACCACCATCGTGTTTCTGGTAACCCGACCCTACATTGAAAAATAGGACAACCCTAAAGCCTAATATTTTTAATTGATATTGAAATCAATGTTTGTTTTGTTACATTTTTGTTATAAATACTTAAATAACGGCAGTTAAAACACAGCCATGTATAAACGATGACAACTATTCACTGCCAAACTAATTTCTGTCCACCCACGTGACTGGCGAATGGCTGGGTCATTCATTAATCACCCAATAAGCGGTCTTGTTACACATTGGCTACAGATGGCAGACAATCTCAACTGTAATCTGCATGATAAAACGCTAGTACATATAATATTCCGTAATGGAAAGGCATCAAGGAAATTTGTTATTTGTTTGCTAAAGGCCATGGCTGCACCGGTGGATCTTGTAATACAGCTGTGCCTTGGGCGGAAAGAGAGCAAGGTCAGGACACTGGACAACATTCACATTGTCGCACACCAACGCATTGTTTACATCAGCATGCACATCGATGCGTTATACCGGCCTTAGCATTGAGCCTTAGGCACAGCCAAAACCAAGAAATGCTTTTGATGTGCCGAGGACAGCCAGCTAAAGTATCAAGCCCCGAATAGGTCGGTGATGTCTAAGATTTTGCAGTAATAGCAGACTGCGGAGTGAAACCACGATTAAAAACCATCATTTAACTTTGCATTGTGGACTTCCTGTGAAGCGACCAACAGGCACCTTGGTATCAACATATTTTTTACCAAATCCGGGCATGTAAATTTGTTGGGCAGGCCAGTAGATACAAAATCTTAATGTCGAGGCCTGCAGTCGTTTTAAAAAATAGCTGCCAAGTAAAACCATGTTGCCACAATTATCTCTGTAATGTTAGTATCTGCTAAAAAAAAATAAGAAAATGGTGACTACACAGAATAAAAGAATATTGCAACCGTAGTGTACATGACTAGTGATATGTGGTAAAAATTGTTGGGAAGATGTCTCAAAAGCAGAGCAAGAGTTGATGGTTATTAGAACTTCATTTCACCTGAAGCGACACGTCCACAGGTTGGAGACCCAATGGGAGACCGGCTGTTTGGAAACATTCTCTCTGGGCTGATATCTGCAGGAAAGCATCGGGCATCTTCTGGTGCTGCATCTGAGGATTGCAATTGACTCTCCACGGAGATGTACTGATCTTGTTCAGACATCATTGCAGAAGAGGTGGTTCACTGAAAATACAACTTTCATGGTAAATAATCTGGAAGATCCTGATCTTTGTGTGAAGCTTGCTGTTTCAAAGGCCACCAATGTTCTCTGGGCTTACTAATCCAACAACGTTTTTATTCAATCCAATAACTTGTCTTTGTATCTGGTCCTAGAATCACTGTACATATGTCATTTGATATAAAAGCCTTAAAAAGGGACTAAAAAAGTATAAATTAAAACATGACATAAATGTCATAATTGTAGAGACTTTAGAATGATAACACACATAGTATAAATATTCTTGATTACTGAATGTTGTAGTGCTCCAAAAAGACAATTTATATGCAAATGGTATTTTGCTGGGGTGGGGGATTTGTTTACATTGAGGCTATCTGGTTTTGGGGAGGCAAGTGCCCTATACAGAGGGCATTTGTTCATAAGGTTACTGTAAGTTCACTGGCACCCTGCCAAGATCTCTAGACCCCTAGACTTTGGAAATGACATAATCAAGGGACAGCATCTGTCCCAAGGCTACATATTTAGCTGTATGTAAGGAGGGTTTTAATGTAGATCAGGGCTAGCTGTTGGGGGATGCAGCCAGACACTTCGAGGGAGCTTTGTGTAACACAGGCCAGTGATGTATCTGGCGACTACTGGGGCACACTGCCGGAGGAATGTTTCGCACTGTCACCGAACGCCCTACAAAAAGTACTAAAAGACTATCGCAGTACACCCGTGAAAATCAGTTATTCGCAGACTCAGTGAGTAACTCGGTTGCTGTATATAAGCCGCCGCCGTCTGAACTTCTCGTTCTGACACCTATAATTCGGTTGCTGTGTATAAGCCGCCGCCGTCTGAACTTATTGTTCTGACACCTATAATTCGGTTGCTGTGTATAAGCTGCCGCCGTCTGAACTTATCGTTCTGACACCTATAATTCGGTTGCTGTGTATAAGCCGCCGCCGTCTGAACTTATCGTTCTGACACCTATAATTTGGTTGCTGTGTATAAGCCGCCGCCGTCTGAATTTATCGTTCTGACATTTAGAATATATCGGTTACAATTCGGTTGCTGTGTATAAGCTGCCACCGTCTGAACCTATCGTTCTGACATTTAGAATATATCAGTTGCTTTAATAGCCGCCGCCGTCTGAATCTATCGTTCTGACATTTATTACTGGGTAGTATTTAGCAGACAAAGCCGTATATTGTGTATTAGATTTTGTATTGGTAGGGTTTTCCGCATATAATAAACTGTGAAAACGTATAACCTGACTTATCATTAGTACGACTGAGTGAGTGAACGTGTGCCCGTATGCTTCCCTGCCGACCGCTCGCCGCAAACGCTACGTAATCAATGTGTTACTGTAACACTACGCTACGGCCTACGTCTACGGTGAGAACTCTACACATTACAATTTACAGAGTCCTAGACTTAGTAAGTAGGTATGTGTAGCTATAAATACTAATAACTTTCAATACTTACCTAAATACTTTTTTGCAGTTTGCCCGACGGAAACAATAAAATGGGCATATGTGGTGTATGTTAATATTGGACGTCTGGTAAAAAGTAGCGGGCGATATAAGGGCGTTTTAATATAAATTAGACCGAAACGTACAGGCACTGCATGTCTGAATGAACATTAAATTAATTCGATCTACACAGTCACATACATAAGGATTACCTTGTTTACGTACCAATTATGCCTAGCACTTCACTGAATACAATACAACAGCTTTCTAGATTTCACACCAACAAAAACCCAACGACGCTTCGTCTCCAAGAAACATTTTCTGATGCTGATGTCGCTAAAATCCACAAGAGGACGCTACTATTGTTAACGGTCACAGGTCGAGTCGGCAGTGATTCCGCGACTACTGGAAATATTTGGACGCTTCTGTAAAATTGATGTATCCAGCAAAGACCGTATATCAATACAAGACGGTGCAGCGCGCGCTATCTACATTGTTCGAGGAAAGTACATAAGCAATTCGTCTGCCATTCTGGAGTTGCGCGAAGCCAGACCATACGCGTGCAGAAAATGCAGTTCTTTGCATTATCATTGCTCAACATTTTCAATGATAACCTCAATATTTTAATTATTATAGGAAGTGGTACAGCCTGATGATTATTCTGATAAAACACGACGAAATTCAGTTGGATCAATAAATAATTGCAACGTTTCTACGTGATTTGTGTGCAAATGTCAATATTTTGAATTGTGATAGGTAAAAAACTTCAAGGATTACTTTAATACCTTTTATTTTATATGACGCATCACAGCTTGGTGATTATTCTGATGAAATGAGGTAACTGAACAAATACGCCAACATCGCGCGCTGCGGTCCCGCAGGCGCATGCGCTTGCCTCCCGAATGGCGGACAAAAACCTTCAGTGTAGACTGCCATTTTCTCGCTCAGTGACGCCTCCTGTCCAAATAGAGGCTCCTTGGTATCCAGTGTCATGTATCAGGATTGTTATAACTGGTACGTTATACAGCTACTTACTACAGTGAGCTCTTACACCGTTGAGGGTAATAAAGGGTTGTTGTCTTCCGGTCAAATTCGACTTGCACATGTCTAGTGTTTCCAGTTCCAATTAAACAAGCTATATGCTGCTTTATAAAGCATAACATCCAGTACGTCGCGGTTAGCTTACGTCACAATAAAACAATACACGGAGACACGGTTCTACCATATATGGGCCGGTGAGGCGGTTAGACGGGGGTTTGTTTATGTCAGTGGCTCCGTATAACGTAGTAGTGGTTTTTTCCAGCTGAGAAAGAGTACTTCACCCCCAGCAGTAATGCATTGCACACTAATTGACCCCCACATGTTATTATGTTTAAATTACTAGTTGATCAGAGTAAATCGCACCTTTAAATTGTAAAGCAGAAACTAGTATTTTCCCGCCAATTTCTAGGCCCTCTTACTTCCGGCAAAAAATATAAACAAATACTTTAAGTCAATATACTTATATCTGCACTACCCGCTTCTGTATACGATTACTACTAACAGGTTCATTTCACCAAGGCGTCTATGATACCCAGAGTAGTCCTGGGTTGGAGCAGTTAAATTTAAGTTTTTCCCTCATCGACTGCACAAACGCTTAGGAACCGTCAGCACGTACGCACTGTACAGCAGCACGGTAAGAATACCTTCTGAGTTTTTGTGATATGTAAATTTAAATGGGAACAAGCTCGAAATTGTACAGTTAAGAAGTTAGAGTTTATTATCACAGGGTTAGTTTTAAATTATTGCATATATAGATTGGATTAATAATCATTATGCCAATATTATAACAATCAGGAATTTACTACAGAAATGAGTGGCATTCAATATAGCGGAGGATATGCCCAAGCAGTAGCCACGAAGCTCACGAATAACCAACCGAGAATGCCATCCATACTCATACCACCGACAGAGTTAATAACGAAGTGTTACAGGACACAGTAAAAGAAATAGCTGAAAGACAATCCAGAGAAACAAACTTCATTATATTCAATGCACCAGAACCAGAAACCAATCTAAAAGATCAAATAATCAAGATAGACAGGGAGTTAGTTGAGGGGGCTATTCAATGAGGTATGCCACCAAAATCTAGATTTCCTTACAGAGGTAGAGAAAGTGATCAGGTTAGGGAAAAACAACTGGAGAGAGTAACAACAAACCAATACCATTTAAGGTACAATGAAAGACACAGACAGAAAGATGAAGTTATTCCGAAACCTTTCAAACCTTAAGGAGGCTGACCCAAAATATAAATACCTCAGCATTCAACATGACCAAAACCAAAAAGAGAGAGAGGAAGGAAAACTACTAGAGGAGGCAAGGGCGAAGGAGAGTAGAGATATGGGGAATTGCATATACAGTGAGTGAGGACGAGGAGGAAAGACACTAAGAACGACAAAACAGAACAATAATGTAAACCACATAAATTATACATATATATAAAAAAACATAAATATTTATTAAACCTAGCAGAACTGGTATTATATGAATACGATTTATTCCATAATATAGTACACAAACAAGGAAGAGGTGTAGTCCTGTAGACACATAAATCACTTAAAGCAACACCCTTTCTGTCTTTGGAGACTCGTTTTAAGGAGTCAGCGTGGGTGGAAATAAATTAAATAAAAAAGACAAACTTCTCATACGATGTGTTTGTAGAAGCCCAGGGAGTTCGAGCATCAATGATGAATATCTGAATAAAGCGATTAGCGAGGCAATGAGCTATCGCCACTCACACTTCAATTACCCAAATATAGACTGGCACAATTGATGTACTACGTCAGATATTGTTGAGAATCCCGAATTTAAATTTGTAGAAAATATAAGAGATAATTTTCTCATCCAGCATGTTACGCTGCCCACAAGGGGGCGATTAGGAAACAAAGCAAACGTCCTTGACTTAGTTATAAAAAACGAAAAAGGTATGATAGATGAAATAGTACATGATAGTCCACTCGGGAAAAGTGACCACTGTTCTCATGATTACGTTCTAGTGTTATGCTGATATAGCAAGTCGAAAATGGATAAGATACTACTACGAAAAAGGACATTATAAAGGAATAAAAGAAAAATTGGATAACACTGATAGGGAAGAAGTAATTGGATAACACTGATAGGGAAGAAGTAATTGGATAACACTGATAGGGAAGAAGTAATTGGATAACACTGATAGGGAAGAAGTAATTGGATAACACTGATAGGGAAGAAGTAATTGGCAATGGAAAAAATGACCAATGGACAAAGTTTACGGGACATATTAAAAAAATAGAGACAAACATACACCAGGGGAAAGTACCCCTAGATAAGAAATCGGTAAAAAAAACACTATGCAAGCGTTATATGGAAATGTCGTGTACTGGGTACGACATTTACAGAGAACTATTGACGTAGTCAAATAGAACAAACATTTTATTACCGGAAGTCCGGAACAACCCTCTAACCAGGAACAGGAACACGTGATATGTCATATATAACATTCCTCCCTCTTTAGGATACAAACTTGTATTAGAGTTCACTGTTCTATGAATGAAATAAACTAAATTAGAAAACAGTCCAGAGTGTTCTACAGCTCGTAGAAAATGTGCAAATAAAAACGTACACTGATAACTACACTAACTTTGTAGTTATAGTTCACAAGTTTAACTTTATAGGTGCTTTCACTACTCTGGTAGATCTTCTCACGGGACTTGCCACCAATCTTGGTGTCGCAGATTCCGTCACAGTGACGTTGGGAAAGTTCGATTCCGAACCTTCTGTAGACACTGAATGTCGAGTACTCGCGATCGCCTCCGCGTCGATAGCTGGCGACGGAGGTAGTACTTCTGGCAGTTGCACAACCGATTGTTGCTGCTGCTGCTGCTGTTGTTGTTGTTGTTCTGCATCAACCGTCTCCGTTTCATCGGGTCGTCTCTCTCTGAGATGGTCTTGGTGGCGTTTCCAAAGGCGGCCGTCACTCAAACGTACGGTGAACGTGAGTGGGCCCAGCTGGTTCTCGATGACTGTCAAAACCCACTTAGGTTTTCCTTGGAAATTCATGGCCCAGACGCAGTCTCCGGCTCGGAACGTACGTGCAGCTGCATGAGCGTCCTGACGTTGCTTGTCGTATGCCTGTTTTTGCAGAACGCGATCTTGAACTGATGGTCGTATGAGATCCAGGCGTGTTCGAGGTGAAGTCTTGAGTACGAATTCTGCAGGTGTTCGACCCGTGGTACACTGTGGCGTGATCCGGTACCTCGCTAGCAGAGTGTATAATCTGTCTTCCAGATTACCTTTGGTTTTATTCAGACCAGCCTTGATTGTCTGCACTGCTCTCTCAGCTAAACCATTGCTTGATGGGTGGTACGGTGAACATCTGATGTGTCTGATGTCATTTGCTCTGCAGAATTGTCCAAACTCCTCGCTTGTGAAACAACTTCCATTGTCCGAGACGATCGTGTTAGGCAGTCCAATATATGCGAATGTTTGCCTAAGTTTGGTGAGAGTTATGCTCGTGGTTGCTGTAGATACCACATGAGCATCGATGAATTTGCTGTGTGCGTCCACAATGATCAACAGCATGCGACCTTCAAACGGTCCTGCATAGTCAATATGGATTCGGTGCCAAGCGCGACCTGGCCACTCCCACGAGTGTAGTGGTGCTACAGGCGGTTGCTTGCCGTGCAGCTGACACACATTGCAGTCTTTCACGTATCTTTCGATCTCCATGTCCAATCCAGGCCACCACATGTAATTTCGGGCAAGCGCTTTCATCTTGACGATGCCAGGGTGTGTGTTATGCAACTCATCCAGCAGCGCATCGCGTCCCTTGGGCGGCACGATCACTCTGGCTCCCCAGAACAACACTCCTTGTTGTACGCTCAATTCGTCTTTTCGTTGACAGTATGCATCGAGCTCTCGTGGTGCTTGGTTAGACCAACCGTGTTCCACAAAGTGACGTACTTGTGAAAGAACGGGGTCAAGAGCCGTCCATTTTTCGATCTGGTCCGATGTGACCGGGCTCTCGTCCATGGTTGACAATGCCAGGACTACTTCTTGTGGAACCGGTACTTTCTCTGGTGTGTCAGGCAGAGGTAATCGACTAAGGCAGTCAGCGTGGCTGATGCTGGTCCCCGGCCTGTACTCAAATTTGTACTGGTAGTTGCTCATTGTCAGCGTCCAACGTTGTATTCGTGCGCTGGACATTGGCGATATGAGTCGATCTTGTTTCAAGAGTCCCAACAATGGCTTATGATCCGATTGCAGTACGAACTCGCGACCATAGAGGTACTTGTGGAACTTCGTAATTCCGAACACAAGAGATAACGCCTCCTTTTCTAGTTGCGCATATTTCTTCTCAGCAGAAGATAGAGTGCGTGACGCGAACGCTACTGGCTTTTCGCTGCCGTCGGGTAGGCGATGAGACAACACGCTCCCGATGCCGTAGGGAGAAGCGTCACTGCTCACAACGATGGGTAAACGGGGATTGTAGTGCACATGCACCGTAGAAGAAGACACTAATGCCTTTGATCGTTCAAATACATCTTGGTGAATCGCACTCCATTTCCACTTCGCGTCCAATCGAGTCAACTCATGCAGAGGTGCCAAGAGGTTGCTGATGTTCGGCAGAAAGTTGTGATAATAGTGGATCAGACCAAGGTAGCTGCGCAACTCCTGCACGTTTTGCGGGGCACGCGCACTCTGTATGGCGAGCACCTTGTCGTTCGTCGGGTGGATGCCCTCCCTGTCGATGATATGGCCCAAGTACTTGCAAGACGTCTGTCGAAACGTGCACTTCTCCTTCTGCAACCATATTCCAGTATCGAGCAGTCGCGTGAGCACCATTTGCAGGTTGCTGTCGTGCTCCTCTGGTGTCCTTCCAGAAACAAGGATGTCGTCCAGATATACCACGGTCATAGGAATGTTCTGCAGCAGTTGCTCCATGATGCGTTGGAAAATTCCAGGAGCAGAAGATACGCCAAACGGAAGGCGTTCGTACTCGAACAGACCTTTGGAGGTGTTGATTGTGGTTAGCTTGCGCGACTCCTGATCGAGGACAACTTGTTGATAAGCGTTGCTTAGATCGAGCGTTGTGTACAGTTGTCCACCAGCTACTTTGTCGAACAGATCATCGATGTTGGGAATGGGATATTTGTCGACCTTCACTGCCTTGTTTATCGTGACCCTGTAGTCTCCGCAAATCCGGATGTCTCCTGAAGACTTGAGTACTGGTACAATAGGAGCAGCCCATTCTGAGAACTCAACGGGATGAATGACGCCCTCAGCCTGTAGGCGTTCTAGTTCATCGTCTACCTTTGCACGAAGAGCGAGCGGCACTGGACGTGGTTTGCAGTACCGTGGCTGTACAGACTCATCAATGTACAACTTGGCAGTAACTCCTTTGAGCTTACCTAGTCCTGCCGTGAAGACAGCTTGGTAATGCTCAAGAAACGAATCTTGGTCCATTTTATGCAGTTCAGCCCAATTAAGACGTAGCACCGACAGCCAATCACGTCCGAGCAGATTCGGACCAGCCCCTGGGACGATCAGCGCGCTCAGCGTATGATGTTGACGATTGTGATGTACATTCAATAGCACCTGCCCCAGTGGTTGAATTGTGTCGCCTGAATACGTGCGCAGACTTGGCACGTCACGTGTGCTGAGTGTCAGCTGTGGATTAGCCTCTTTGATTCTAACCCAGTCTCTGTCTGCTATCAACGAAACTGAAGCCCCAGTATCAATTTCCATCTTGACTCGTGTACTCTGAATGTCAATTGTACACATGTATGGTGCGACAGTGTTCATGCGCGTGGCGTTGCAGTTGTACAGATTTAATGTGTATGTGTCGTTGCATAAACCTGCATTGTCTGATTGTTGTGGAACGTCCTTTACCAAATTAGTGTTTGCCAAGACAGCTCTACACACTCTAGCGAAGTGATTAGGTTTTTCGCATTTGTAACATGTTTTGCCCCAAGCTGGACATTCCGTTCTATTGTGCGGAGATTTTCCACAGCCTGGACAAGATTGTGCATTGCCATATTTTGAAACGGTTATCGCTGCAGCGCGGTGGCGCCACACGACGGGGTTTTCGTTGATTGTCAGTTTTCGGTGGCGCACCCTGGCGACCAACAGAACGACTATTCCAGTCGCGGTTTTGCTTCCTCGAACGCGGGTGGTGATGACGATCACTGGAAACTGCGTTGACGTTCGTCGTTGACGCGGTGTTGGTCCCCATGACCGATGATTGATGCATTGTGGACTCAAGCGTACGACCGTACGTCAGCAAACGATCGAGACTGATCGTTGCCTCACACAGTCCCTTTTCGCGAATCTTAGGCATCGTGCACTTCTGAATGATTTGCGATTTTATTTCACGCGATTTGTCTTGAAAATTGCAATTTTTAGACAGCAGTTGAAGTCGAGCGTGAAATTGGTCCAGTGTCTCACCAGTGTGCTGTTGTGACTGGCGAAAGACGAACACTTCATATTCTTCGTTTCGTTTCGGTGTGAAGTAGGCCGTAAGCTTGCCTTTCGTTTCAGCGTAATTGTCACTGTCGACGACACCAAGAGACTCACTCAGCTCGAATACAGCTTCACCAGCGTAGTGTAACAACATCGCCTTCTTCCGCCTGTCGTCGTCTATATCTCGCGCGACGACGAAATTGTCGAAACGGCGAATCCACCGCTCCCATCGCGCACTTGCGCTGTCAGCGGGCGTTATGGCGAACGGCTCGAAACCCGTGTTTTCCATTTTTCACAATGACGTAGTCAGCGAAAGTTCTACTTGCGTGCGACGGTCTAGTGCTAGAGCTCGTCTTGTTGTGGTTACTCATCCCATCGTTCGTCGCCAATATGTCGTGTATTGGGTACGACATCTACAGAGAACTATTGACGTAGTCAAATAGAACAAACATTTTATTACCGGAAGTCCGGAACAACCCTCTAACCAGGAACAGGAACACGTGATATGTCATATATATAACAGGAAACCAAAGAAGGGAAATACTATAATGAATACTGTAGGGCTAGAAATCATGTCCGTAGATTAACAAGGAAGATCCAGAAGGAGTTTGAAACGAAGTTAGCATAAGAAGCTAAGTCAAACCCAAAAGCAGTATGGAAATACATGAATTCCAAAACAAAAAATAGGGAAGGTGTTTCAGATTTGAACATAGATCCCAATGACCCGAAATCGAGACTGACACATTCTGACAGGAAAAGGCAGATGTCTTACTTCTTCTCAAGTGTTTTCAAGGTAGAACCAGATGGTGACATACCCCGCATCCTGCCGGTGGAATTAAAACACAGCATGGAAAATTTGACTATTGAGGAGGAAATGGTTAAAGAAAAACTAAATAATCTCAATGTGGGTAAATCAGTAGGACCAGATGGTATACATCATATTTTCCTAAACGAATTATCGACCCAATTATGTATACCATTAGCTAGGCTTTTTAATATTTGTCTAACTATGGGTGAGCTACCAAAGGATTGGAAACAGTGAAGGATCTCAGCAATATATAAAAAGGGAAGTCGTAAAAATGCAGGAAATTACAGACCTGTAAGTATAACGAGTATACGCATGGAACAATGCATAAAATACAACATTGTTAATCATATGACAAGTAATTAATAACCTTTTCAGTAAACAACAATACGGTTTTATTAAAGGTCGTTCAACCGTACTACAACTGTTATGGAATCATGGACCAAAGCATTAGATAGAGGATACGCTATAGACACTGTGTATTTAGATTTCATGAAGGCTTTTTATACCGTCCCCTACAGAAGATTGATAGGCAAACTAGAATCATATGGTATAAAAGGCTCAACATTAAGATGGATTGAAGCATTCTTGTTTGATCGTATACAACAGGTCAACATAAACGGAACAAACTCTGAGTGGACAAGTGTAACCAGTGGCATCCCCCAGGGAGTGTCCTAGGACCAATCCTATTCATTCTGTATATAAACGATCTACCAAGCAATATAGCTTCAGACTTATATATGTGTTTGCAGATGACACTAAACATTTTAGAACAGTTAATAGCGCAGATGACCATAACACACTACAAGAAGATTTAGATAAACTTACATCATGGTCTAACCAATGGTTATTAAAATTTCATCCAAACAAATGTAAACTGATGCACATAGGAAAAAAGATGAACATATGTATGCTTGCAATTTAAAAATCAATAGTATGGTCTATGAGATAGATCTTATAGTAGAAGAAAAAGATATAGGGGTTATTATTGACTAAAAGCTAGAATTTGACAAACATATCAACCAAAACATTAATAAAGCAAACAGTATAATGGCAATTATTAGAAAGACGTTTACAACTTTAAATGCAAATAGTTTTATACAACTATGTAATGCTTTAATAAGGAGTTATTTAAATTTACGCAGTAAGCATATGGTCCCCTTATAAACAAAAATATAAGGATGCGACATAAAATGTGCAGAGACGTGCAACTAAGCAACTCCCAGGAATTAAGGATATTACTTACCAGGAAAGACTTAAGAGATTGAAACTCCCTACATTAGCAAATAGAAGAACACGCGGAGATATGACAGAAGTATACAAACTGTTAAAAGGCATGTATGATATTAATGTATCTTCTAACACTGTCATGTTATGCAAAGACTGTGAAATAAAGGAAGGAACAAGGGGTCATAGTTTGAAATTAATCCAAGAACGTTCACATGAAAATACAAGAAAGGAGAGTTTTTCAATCAGAGTTACAAAATTGTGGAACAATTTACCAGAACAGGTAGTAAATGCATCTAGTATCAATTCGTTTAAAAACCGCCTAGATAACCACTGGAGAACGGATCAATTCCTCTACGACTACAAAGCCGAAGAGCTTTTAAAGAAACAAGCGCAGATCTGACCACCGAGGCCACCGCCTACGGTCTGAAACAACCTATATAAACCTAAGTAAATGGGCATCCGCCATCTTAAATAAGTTTTCTAAATCGAGACGTCGAGTAAATAGACACGTGCGTCGATATAGATATCCATTTCTATGTTAATGTGCCTCTTCTTATATCAGTTACAAGCACGTTTTGAGACATCTATACATTCGTAAATACGTATACGTTTATACAGTTTGCTGTTTATAGTATTACGTTGATACAGTTTCGTGAGATTTTCTTAAACATTAGAAAAAGTTGTCTTTGATTGGAAAAGTTTACGACTATGGAATGGTAAAAACAATCAATGGAAGGCGCCACCGCCGACAGTTGAAGGCTCACAGCATGGCAAAACGCAACGAAATTGTAATGTATACACATCACAGAACGTTGTTGTGTATTGACTGCTTTACATAAGTTAACTATTACGAATAGGTTCGTACAGTTTCGCCCGATAACGTGAAGTATGCCGTAGGTTTACACCAACACATAGCGAATGTGCTACACCGTCATTAGTTGCCGCTAATATAAATATGTAGTTTTGCATAACATTAATTTAATGTCTCGCAAACATCGTTATGCCTCATTTCCTGTGAAAGATTAACTTAGTGGGATATATTACACCCATTCATTGTCCAAGATTTACATAGGCCTAATTCCCCAAAAGTTGATGGCACAGTTTATGTCATATCGTCATTATCGAGTACAAGTTTCACTGATTTAAAACTGCCTAGTGCATATTAAGCACAAATAGTAACCAAAACTGACAACATGAAGAGTTTAGACGGATCCTGCGATTCGCTGATTCCAGGATAGGGGTTCATGGGACCGATGGGGGGATGAAATGAGAATTTGGGATTGCACACCCCTTATGCTGTGTAATGAAGGGGTCACAGATTTTCATGCAGGGCCCAACTAGCTAGAGGATCTTGCCCTAATTGTGACTCGTGCCATGGTCAAATCAAATGGAGAGGTTGTAAAAAGTACTATTAAATTAAACTGCTTTGCCAAACAGGTGATATCCAACAGCCACCATGCCCAAAGGAGTGTCTCGAGACAGAGGGAAGGGTAAGAAGGCAACCGCAAACACCAAAGTATAGGTGTAAATAGTACCGCTTTCGGACGGGAAATCCCGCTTTTTATTGTCGGTCCTGCTTTACCGCTTTTCTGTGAAAATGTTCCGCGTTTTTATACATTTCGCCTCCGAAAAAATCGACGATAATTTTTTTATATTTATATTGCGCTGCTAGTTGTATGAAAATATCTGTGGTCGCGAACGAACGTTTTCCCGACCGCGCGAGCACGTGACTTCGCTATCGGCGGTTGACGGAAACTTCATTCAAGATGGCGAAGCGGCTGAATGGGGCGGAGTGTGTCGAGAATGCGAAGAAGAGACGAAACTGAACGGTGGAAGCTGCGTGTTCAATCAAGAATGGGTGCGGGCGTTTCCCGCTACGAGTCAGTAGCGAAGGGACAGCAAAGGCGTTCTGTGTTTCCTGCAACACCCATGTTGGTATCGGCCACGAAGGCAAGAAGGGTGTCATGGGGATGGGGTGAGGTGGGGAAGCTGGTGGCAGGAGGTGAGCCGCGATCGCGAGCAGTGAGAGAGTATTTTCTCAGGTGCGGGAGATCGCCACCAGCTTTCGCTCTGAGCTGCGTCGGGGTACTTTGTGTGCACTGCTCAGTGTAAAGTGGAACAGTGATGACTGCGCAGCCGACTTCCAGTGCACTGCGAAGCTTCTACGCTGTGCCAAGTTGGCGACCTACGCTACAGATACAATCGGGGACACTGCAGTAAGTGACTGCACCTGCGATAGCTGTTTGATAGTTAGTGTATCACAATATAAGGCAAGAAATTGGTCCCAATTAATCCCTGTCTTTTTTCTCTCTTTTTTGTATGGCTGGAACGATTTCACATTGAAACTTTTATTGTGTGATTATTAGTGCTATTTTTATTGTGCAAATGTCGTTTCCTTTAGAATTGGTGTTCGCGCACTTTCCCACTTTTTCGTGAGCTGATGTTGACACTTACGCCAAAGTCAAACCAACACCTGCCACAACACCATTTGCCGGCAATGCCCCAGATCTTTATTACATGACACCCAACGACCAAACATGGACGAATTTTAAATAGCCTTAAATGAAGAGATAATATCGAATATTCACTTAAGAATAAGTTAGAATAATGCAGTGTTCATGTATACACACACCTTGGTATCTCGTAAATCTTATTTATATCATAAAATAGTTGGCTTTAATCACTTGAATGAGCAACACCGAAGTTTTGTATCCTGTGTTTTGCTTTGTTCTCGTACCCACGTGCGTTTATTTACTCGCAACTCTGATCTACGTCAATATGGCGTCGGAACCGTGTCTCCGTGTATTACGCGTGACCTCCGTCGAGCTCAGCCTTTGCCAATAATGTTGCTATTGGCTGTACTGGCAAAATTGCCCGCTCCACCACCACTCCAGCATCTTATAAACCCCCCCTTTCTACATACACTAACCCCACTAAATCGCACCACTACATTTCTTCTCTCTTTCCTGATGCCAAAGATTACCCCCATGACAAATGGCTGTCATAACATAGAAGAAGGCGTTACGTCGTGACCCGTTGACGTGTGCGTAGCTGTTTACGGCTTCACGAAGGTCAAGGTTGTTGTCATATTTGGTAAAAAAAATTGAGCAAAGTTTAAGCTGTATCTAACTTGCGCCCTACTGTACTTCATATTACTTTACTTGACGGTACAATTTCGGTTTAAGATATATAATTAAAGGCGCCCGGCTGTATAAAATCTAAATTGTGTGTGTGTGTGTGTGCGTCCGTGCATGTTAAAAACTAACTGGCACTAACGGGCTTCCGTATATACTCAATGTGTTAATGTTCTGGCTAGTTGAATGAGATCTCATAAGACCATAACATTGTAACCACAATAACACAGACTAGTTAGTTAGTAGAACGTTGCCGAACGATTGAAACAGCTAGAACTAAACTAGGTTTCTGCATTCGAGGATTCCAACGAAATAACTGGTGGTGTGTAACAAAAATGGGCCAAGAGGCCCTGACGTCCTTTGGACTATATTATGAATTTGTAATTATTAATGAAATGTTTTTTGGTGAATCATAGTTACAAATCATTAAGAGTTATGATGGAAATAAAGTGTTGCCATGTTTAGTAGCTCTCTAGATTATATGCATGCCAGTGAAGACACACCTGGAAATAATATTCGAGTAGACCATTCCATGAATATTGTATATATTACTTAATGTGTTATTAAAAAATACTGTTGGATTTTATCCTGATACTCTGCTATTTAGGCCAATTTCCAGTGGTTGTATAAACCTTGCAGGAGAGTTGGTGAGCTGCAATCTCGCATGTAGCACAGTAAAACATTGTTTAAGAAAATGCACACGCTTTATCTGTTCTCCTTTTGCCCCTACCACCCTCCTTCAGAATGGGAAGACGAATTGGAAAGATGATAAAACTTCATTTGTTAACAAGGTATATATGCATAACATGCATTTTGACTTAAAAACAGTAGTAACGACATAATACTAATATAACTGGAGTGACGGAATAGCTGCAACATGTATAGTAAAACATCTGAATAATTGTTGGCTAAATATGCTTTAACCTTTTCGAGTATACCTATGTTATTTTACTTTATATTATTTTATACCTAAGTTATTTTATTTTAATCCTAGGTCACATCTGTATATTGCATTGATAATTATGTCTACTGCTGTTTTAAAGTTCCTCAGGTTCTACCAGTGCAGTAGGGATTCCCATTACACATTAGTTACAGCCCACTGTTTGACACAGCTTAACACGTACATGCAACTAGGGGTTTAGTGGGTGCTGTCTGTTGACACAAGCCTCTGCCAGTGACCAATTACAGATTAGTCACAGTTTCCACCAAAAAATAGCAGGCAGAGAACCTTACTCCACAATGAGGTGGGGGTGGGTGTAATACACAATCAATTGGCACTCTGCCAACCTAGTCCAGGCAGAAACAGACAAAATGTGAACAATTAGCTTTTGGGAGGCCCTGGGGTGCCCTTAGAATGATTAGACAAAAAGTTGCCGAACAGTTTTTGAAAAAAATAGGCAAAATGTTGCATTTTTATCAGTTTTGGGGTCCTTGGAGGCCCTAGGGAGCCCTTAGAATGATTTAATAAAATACAGATTTCTCGTGCATAGTGGCAGTGCCCTAAGATATGTCTACGCAAAATTAGAGAAAAAGTTGCTGAACGGTTTCTGAGATACAGCAGTTAACGGTGGACGGCGGACGGCGGACGCAGAGTGATGGCAATAGTCCCTTGGACCTTCGGCCAAAGGACTAAAAATGGCCAAGAGGCCCTGAAGTTCTTTGGCCTGATACGTCTATATGTGACCCGGCTGACCAAATGAGTGATAAGTCGGAAAAATTGTGACATTGTTTTCTTACATTCTTATAAAGGTTGGGTAAGGTGCTTCACACAGTTTCCAAAATTATGACTGCTACATAAAATGGTGAAGTTATTGAGTATTGAACATGGTAAGGATCAAAAAGTGAAAATGAAGAAAACGGCTGTTGAAGTTTTACATTATATATGCAAATGGATTGCATAGAAATATTACATGCATGACATTCAAATGTGGCACACAGTATGTATGTTATGTTGCACTGATACACTAGAAGTACAAATGTGCTGCTACAAAAACTTATGAAGTTATGCCAAAGTATGTCTTTATGTGTAAAACAAATTATATGAGAGCAAAAGGTAGCATCAGACACTGGGACAGTGTGACTGCTGCATGGCTAAATGGATGCAATGGTGCTTTGAAGTTAGTTCTTCTGCCAACTATCCTTTTCACACAAGCCTATAGGTTTAGTGGCTACCAGCACACTACTGAGCCTAAACTACCATACAGGTGTGAAAAACGTCCTGATGTATTTGAACTTGAGCCACTAATTAACTGTCCACCAAGCAGTAGCAGAGCAGTTTTATCATAATCCACAAGTTAAGTGGCAGTGATCTTCTTTTTTATCATTCATGTGATGTTTATTGTGAGCAGGGCGGACAAATGGTTATCGTACGTAGACAGGTACAGAAAGAAACTGACGATTTCTATAAAAAGAACACGTTTGCCTATCAATGGCATGTATTTCCTATTGTTGCCATTTCTGCCGGGCAGAAATAAAACAACCCTGTAGGTAAGAATTAATCAAATGTTTTTTGGTGAATCATAGTTACAGACCATAAAGGGTTGTGATGGAAGTAAAATGTTGACATGTTTACTGTTCACTTATTGCACCACGTCTTGCATTTAGAGGAATAATTATAATAGAAAATAAAATGTTGTTTTTAAATACATGCATTAATGAGAAACTGGGAATTATTTTTCTGTGGCCTAAGAATAACTAATTTCACAAACTTCCTGCTCATATAAAACAACTGCATAAAATAGATACTCATGCAAGACACAGACTCTGCATGTGACAGTTGTTTTGGGAAGGGGAATAGCTTCCCAGCCAGTACACACTAGACCCCTGGACAGTTGGGCGTACATTCTAAGGGGTCATCTTGAAACAACCAAATGTCAACCATTAGATGAGTTGACATAGGTCCGCTATACACAAGAAATATGTATTTGATTGAATCATTCTAGTATCATCAGCATATAGTAGAACATACATTTTCAAGAAAATGTCTACATCATCATCACTAAGGTTGTTGTAAATTTCACCAGCTGCCATGTCAAGTCCGTTATAATTATGACTAACACTGTTCAAAATCATTCAGGTAAATAGCAAATAACAAAGGAGACAAGTTTTCTCCTTATGGTAACTCTACATCACATGAAAAAAGGCTGACACAGCCCCCCAAAATATGTACACTATCTAGTGATGTGGTTTTGAGAAAGGCCCTTGAGACTATCCCCTAGCAGTAGATTTTGTGTATTGTGCCAGAAAAGGAACCTGAAAACCTCTGCCAATGACCAATTACAAATTAGTCAGTTTCCATCAGGCAACCCCAGTGAGGTGTGACAGATGTAGGAAAAGGGATTAGCCAGATAGAGCTGCTCATGCAGTAGACAATTTAGTTAGCAAATTTAGCATTTATGGAGATCTTTGGTGCCCTTAGAATGATTCAATCAAATACAGATTGTTTGTGTATAGTGGCACTACCATGTGAAATTTCTATACAAAATTAGAGAAAAAATTTGAGACGAGTTTTTGAAAAAATAGGCAAAATGTGAAAATTTACCAGTTTTTTTGGGGGTCATTAGGTGCCCTTAGAATGATTCAATCAAATATAGATTTCTTGTGTACAGTGACACTACCATATGAAATGTATATGCAAAATTAGAGAAAAAGTTGCTGAACAGTTTTTGAAAAAATAGGCAAAATGTACATTTGTTACCAGTTTTGGGGTCCTTGGAGGCTCTAGGCAGCCCTTAGAATGATTCAATCAAATACAGATTTCTTGTGCATAGTGGCAGTGCCCTATGCAAAATTAGAGAAAAAGTTGTTGAACGGTTTCTGAGATACGGCAGCTAACGGTGGACGGCGGATGTCAGACGGCGGACGCAGAGTGATGGCAATAGTCCGTTGGACATTCGGCCAAAAAGGACTAAAATGGATGCAGGATTTCTTTTCGTAGACGGCATCGGGGTAATTTCCTAATAGTAGTGTGTGCGGAATGCGTCATTTTTTTCCGCTTCAGCTAAAGTATTTGCCGGCTGAACCTGTGTTGTGCTTCTTCTCTGTACTTGATGTACCCTCCTCCACCTCCATCTCGGACTGCTTTGGTGGCGGACCCATCGGTGTAGACATGCGTCCACTGCTCATGAGGGTACCGAGAGTGTATGAACTCCAGGGATATGCCTTTTCTCTCCTCATCAGACTCTTCTTCTGGATTCTGGGATGTGGTCTTTGACGACAGGGAGATGTCTCCTCTTCCATAATGGAACAGATGCAGTTGATGGTATGGGTTCTGGCATGTGATCCAACAGTTCTGAGTCTTTTCTCTCGTGCATCCTGCTCTGGTGTATGAAGCTGGATCTTTTGAGTATCCGTTTTGTTGGCTTGCTCAGTGTTGGGTGCATTGGATGGTCGTTCAGTCTTTTGAACTTGGCTACTTGTGTCAGCACCTTGACGTTTCTTCTGTCTTCTATAGTTTGTAGTCCATTGACAGTTTCCAGTTCCGCAATAGGTGTGGTTCGTATGGCTCCTGTCATGATTCTCGTGGCTTGATTCTGAATTCTGGCAATCTTATTAGTGTGATTTGGCAGCTGTAGAACTTGCTGTCATGTCATTCCAAGACTGGACGGACTCTTCCCATGTAGAGTTTCTTCAGTACACTTTGGTATTTCTATTGTAGCGAAACTACATTTTCGTAAATTCAATTTTATACCATATGTAATAACTGGGTCAAACATCAACTGTGCAATTCATCAATACTACATATGTTGTAGTCAAAAAATTTATTTATTACCAGACTCAATCATGACAGACGATAAAACGACGAAGTACACCAGACAAAACAGAGATTGTTAGGAATGCAATACCCCAAATCATTATCTTCAATTTTTTACACACAGCTTATGGTTTTATCACTTACATTAAAACGTTATTAAATTAAAACATTATGAATGTAGATTAGTTACATATCATAAGTAGTCATGGACTTATATGATACCGTGCTTATATAGATACAGATTATAGTTATTTATCTGGTTGTGTGTGTGTGTTGTCGAATTGTCAGACACTTATCAAATGCCAGTTACGGTGTGGTGATCACATAACAGTTGATGTGTTGTGCAAACAAATTCAATATTAAATTACTAGATTTTTTCAATGACACAAATGGCTGAACGTTTGCATGAATATGTTTATGGCTCTTAATTGCTAAATATTGCAAATGACTTCACATTTGGCAAAACTAAAGGCGTTCACAATATGGGCATGGCAGTGTACACATATAATAAACGCAGTGTTACATGAGACAAGCGAATGGCTTCACACTCTTGTGAATTTTTTCATGAGTTTTACAATTCGTGGACGTTGTGAACGATTTTCCACAAATAGAACAAGTATATGGCCTTAGACCTGTGTGAATCTTTTCATGAGTCTTACATGAGCTGGACGCTGTAAATGTTTTTCCACAAGTACAGCAAGTGTATGGCTTCACACCTGTGTGAATCTTTTCGTGAATCTTACAGTTACTGTACGTTCTAAACGACTTTCCGCATATAGAACATGTATATGGCTTCACATCTGTGTGAATCTTTTGATGACTTTTTAGAATACCTGATGTTGTGAATGACATTCCGCACACAGAACAAGTGTACGGCTTCACATCTGTGTGAACCTGTTCATGAATCTTACAGTAATAGGAAGTAGTGAACGACTTTCCACAAGTTGCACAAGTGTACGGCTTCATGCCCGTGTGAATCTTTTCATGAACTTTAAGGTTACTGGACGTTGTGAATGATTTGCCACATGCAACACAAGTG
Organism: Paraescarpia echinospica; assembly: GCA_020002185.1. NCBI lineage: Eukaryota > Metazoa > Annelida > Polychaeta > Sabellida > Siboglinidae > Paraescarpia > Paraescarpia echinospica. Next base: position 29,908,381 of record CM034531.1, on the reverse strand, counting down.
TAAGGCTTCATGCCCGTGTGAATTTTTTCATGAACTTTAAGACTGTTTGACATTACGAATGACTTTCCGCACGTGGCACAAACGTGAGGTTTTGCACCTGTGTGAATAAGTTCATGTCTGTTAAGGGAACTAGAGACTGTGAATGATTTTTTACATATAGAACAACTGAAGGGCTTCAAGCCTCTGTGAATACGTTCATGAACCTTCAGATGACTCAACTGCGCAAACGACTTTTCACACGTGGCACAGGTGTGTGGCTTCACACCTGTGTGAACATGTTCATGTCTGTTATGTGAAGCAGGGTCTGAGAATGATTTTCCACATGTAGAACAAACGTAAGGCTTTACACCTGTGTGAATTGTTTGATGTACCTTGAGGTGACCTGATGTTTTAAATGCTTTTCCACAAGAAAAACATGAGTATGACTTTGTATGAATCGGTTGACCAGGTTTATGACCGGAGTGTGGAAGAGATGTTTTATATGATGTACACGAGTAGTGCTGCTCACTGTGGGTAGTGCTCTCATGACTATGGTAACCAGATTCTGTGATTCGTTCTGTGCTCACAGAACTAATGCATGGTTCGACATACATGTGGATGACACGGCCATCATTGTGTTGCTCTTTCTGATCAATGTTCTCGCAGGCGTCATTTGCTGTTTCTGCAGACCAGTCTGTGTGTTCCATTTTGACCTCTTTCAACAGACTTCCCTCACACACTACCCACTTCCTGGGCTCTCTGCTGTCACTGTAACATTCATCAGATTCAACCTTCTCTGACTTCACCTGGATCTGTGTTTCACTGCAATCTGTTGGTCTTCTGTCCGCTTGGTGACATGTTTTGTCGAGCGACAGGAATCCGTCTTGTGAATATGTTTCTGCTGGATGGTCTTCAGACTTTATACGTGTCAGACCTGTGTGAAGATCAGAACAATGTTGTTGAGTATTAAAATGTGTAACAACAACTCATTGTAGTTTACTCATTAGTTACCTTATGGAGAGCCCATCCATGACAGGAAAAGGCTAATGGAGAGTACTACTCGGATCTGTACTCCAGAGAGAATGCTGTCACCAGCTCAGCCATGGATGGCATAGAATGTCTGCCCATTCTAACAGAGCTGGACGAGGAACCAACCATCGACAAACTCAGCAAAGTTATTGACAATCTCTCCAGTGGAACAGCACCTGGAATCGATGGAAATCATCAAGTGCTGCAAGAGCACTCTACTCGAACCCCTATATGTACTTCTTTGTCAGTGCTGGAATAAAGGGGCCATGCCGCAAGACATGAGGGACGCCAACATCGTCACGCTTTACAAGAACAAAGGAGACAGGAGTGATTGTAACAATTACAGAGGCATCTCACTCCTGAGCTTAACTGGCAAGTTGTCTGCTCGTGTCATTCTGAACAGACTACACATATTTGCTGACAGGGTCTACCCCGAATCCCAGTGTGGTTTCAGAGCAAATAGATCAACTAGTAACATGATCTTTTGCTTCGACAGTTACGGGAGAATTGCAGGGAACAGAAGAAGCCACTGTACATTACCTTCATCGACCTTACCAAAGTCTTCGACCTTGTGAGCAGGGATGGTCTGTTCAAGACCCTACCGAAGGACAGGATGCCCTCAAAGCTCTGTAGCGTAATCAGGTCATTCCACGATATGAGAGGTACAATCCTGTACGACGGTTCTACCTCCGATACTTTTAACATTACCGGTGACATCAAACAGGGATGCGTCCTCGCCCCGACCCTCCTCGGGATCTTTTGGTCCCCAATACAGAGGTCCTCTGACATGCCAAGTCTGTGATCCTGGTGACCCTGCTCAGGCAACGCCGCCTTCACTAGCTCGGCCATGTGCATCAGATGGAAGATGGGAGACTTCCAAAAGACATCTTCTATGGAGAGCTGGCCACTGGAAAGGGAGCAGCAGGACGTCCCTATCTGCGCTTCAAGGACATATGCAAATTAGACTTGAAGGCAGTAGACATAGATGTTGACAATTGGGAGGAGCTTGCTGGAGACAGATCCACATGGAGGTAAGAACTACACAGAGGTCTCAAAAGAGGAGAGGAGACTCTCCGCAGGCTAGCAGAAGAAAAACGCAACCACAGAAAAAACACCCAGGCTGAGAACAGAGCTGAGAGCACCTTCAAGTACAGCACATGCAATAAAGACTGCCACTCAAGAATAGGCCTCTACAGCCACAACAGGCGCTGCCCAGCCAACAACTGATCTTCAACACCAGGGCACAGATCCATAGTCTTACGAGACTGCAGGTTGCCTACTACTTCTCTTATGGAATATCAACACTTCATTATTTAGTATGAATGGATGTGAACACAAAATCTGTAACAACAATAAAAGTAAAACTACGTAGATGATACAACAATGTCAGTGTAATAAATTAAATAGGATAACAAAAACTTAAATGCTTGATACAAGTATCCTAGATATGAAGATGGTTCTGTAGGTCACATATTCTGACAAGTAATATAACTATTTCTTCATATTAAAGGGGTGTTTTGGCAATCCTCAATGGGGGTGCAATTTGAAATTTTTGAGAGCCTCAAGTTGGGTGTTTTTGGTAAGTCTGAAGGGTGAGTGCAAATTGAGATTTTTAGAGAGCCTGAAGGTGTGGTTTTTGGCAAGCCTCAGAGGGGTGTAAACTGGGGTTTTGGAAAGCCTCGAGGTGGGATTTTTTGACAAACTACAAATGGGTACTCTTGGAGGTTTTTGGAGAGCGTTAGCCCTCCCAATATTCACCACATTCTGAAGTCAGTGTTCATAATTACCCAGGTACATACCTTGGTATTCATCAAAACTCTGTTTCTCCAGACTGACTGAAACATCACGTCCACAGTTTGGAGACCCAATGGGAGACTGGCTGTTTGGAGACGCTCTCTCTGGGCTGATGTCTGCAGGAGAGCATCGGGCGTCTTCTGGTGCTGCGTCCGAGGACTGCAACTGATTCCCTGTGGAGCTACACTGTTCTTTGTCAGCCTTCATCGCAGAAGCAGTTGGTTTCTGAAAAGAAAATTCATAACTGTCACAGCAGTCTCGAAATTTCCAATTGTTTTGTCCATGGCGCTACGTATTGCGACTCCATATGTCAGCAATATAATTGTTTGTTGCATCAACTACATTTGCCCTACGGATGGTGAAATCTTTGTAACACTCATATTGAAATCTCTAGGTGTGCTAACTTGATATCCAGTAAGGTCAGCCCAGATATGTTGCATAACACTGTGCAAGCGGCCAAATATGTTGCATAACACTATGCAAATTGAAACAAAGATTACAGGGCCTCGGATGATTCTATTGGCTAGTATACATGTGGCCTGCCTCAGCAGAGTGAGTACTAAGTTGCAACAATTTTTTTAACATTTCTGAAGTTTTTGGATTCTACAGATTATAAACTAAAAATGATACATAATTTGTTGAGATATTTTCAGTAGTTTTTTATTTATTGCTAAAAATTAAGTACACTGTTAAAAGCAATGTTTGGAGAAAAAAGGGTCTTTAGGCTATGTGATAAACCAATGCCTATACCACTGTATACATTTAGTATTTTATTGGTTTTGTGTTATTTGTCGAGGAAAATAAGCTGGACATTGAAAGAGATTATAAGGTACACATTACTGCCAAAATTGATGGGACACGACATAAACAATGATATTTCACTTGTGTGCAGAATAGAGCCTGGTGTGACTATACCCGCTTCACTGAGGCAGGTCACATGTGTGATAGCATGTATACTGCACCAGCCCAGGTGATATCATGCTGAGTGGGCGTCTAGAAATAACAACCTTTGCTCGCTTCGATGGTAAGATTGTTGGCAAGTTCTCCAGCTGATAGTCCTTGAAATGAATGATGCACAATCTGGTAGCACTGTCTAATTTAAGATTCTTCCGCACATTATGTAAGCGGCGCAGCCACAGTTCTCTAACAGCAGAATCAGCTGGCATCCTGCGTAGTGTGACCTTCCGATCCTATCAGGCAGTGTCTCCTTTGATGAGTTGTGACACAGTGGCACACAGCAATTTATGTACCAGCCCTGGTGATAGGCTTCTCTGCAAGTTTTCTGTAAACACATCCAACAAAACATTATAAGAAAATGGTTCATATTCAAGCACAGCATTGATGTGTAACACTTGTAAAGGTAAGTTATTATATAACACAGTACCCAGTTCTCAGAACCAGACGAGGTCAAATACATTTGTATTTGAAAGTATTTAAATACTATTTTCAAAGTATTTGACTTTTAGGAAATGAGAGTATTTGTATATGTATTTAAATACCCTAAAGTATTTGAAATGTTCAAATACTTTCAAATATCTTGGACATGGTTATCAATAAATGGCAACTAAAAAAAATTTTACACCTATTATTCTTGTTTGAATTCTTGAGTCAAGCAATTTTTCTATGTCATTTAGCAATTCACCACTTTTCCACTCAGAAATAATGACAAGATAAGGTCATGTGAGATGTCATTGAGATAATTGTGTGAGAAGCCAACATCACCTTACTTGTCAGTTGTCACTAAGATACAATTAACAATAACAAGACTTTGTTGCACTGGTCTGCCTGTCTTTTGATCATAGTTTCCCAGCCCCAACTAACCAAACTACCTACCTGGTATCTAACCAATGTGGCTGCTAAGCAGCTAAGACCTGCTATTGTGTCAAATATTTGTTTGCAGTCTGTGGGTTAAGAGAAGGTGGTGGCTTCTCAAGTCAGGTGGTACCATCATCAAAGGGCAGCTTTGTTGTAACTGCAAGTTAGTTGCCTATGAACCTACAAACCATGGCTGGCAAGCCTCTGTCCATGGTATTCAAGTTCTTCAATGTGCCTAAAAAATGTGGAAGGAAACTTTAAAGCCAAGTGTAAGCTGTATCCTACTCAGATATCTGCTTCCACCAAAGCGTCACCAAACTTGCTGCTGCACCTTAGGGTAAGTTAAAAATATGTTGGTGTAATGTTAGTATTCAGACATGTTTATGAATGTTTTGTATTTAAATGTCCAAGGTGGTGTTTAGAAAACACATATCCACAATAACAATGCTCAAATAACGGATTACTTCCAAATAGCACAACCAATACATTGAGAAGGTGATCTACTGGTAGTAACATTTCTAGTGTCCAATGAGGTTATATGTCCAGCAAAGTTCAGAAAATGATTATTAGCTATTTACCGGTAGTCTGCAAAACGGCAGATGTTCAATTTTGGGTAATGTAAATGCCTTCACACAGGACATGTTAACGAAGACGTGCAATATATAATGTTCTAAGTACTACCGTAAAAGAAAAGGATTTAAAAGTGTCACAATCAATGCTGTTATGAAGGTTAAGGAGCAGTGAGGGATTGCAGCTTCAAAGGGAAATAAAATTCTTAGGTTAATTAGGAGAAATATAACATATACAGTAAACCTCGCCTAAGTCGGATTCGCGTAAGTCGGACCTTCGTTCAACTCGGACAGAATTCCGAGGAACGGTTGATTTATAATATATGTCCCATAAAAATCTTCGTCTAAGTTCGAAATAACTGAGTCGGTCCATTTGATCCGAGATAATAGGTTTTTCCTCGCCTAAGTTGGATCGCACTATTCAACCAAATCACTTGATTGTTTGGAATATATGTATCATATGAACTAAAAGTGAAACGGCTATTCAAAAAAATAATCCAGACAGCCACAGCAACGTACGTAGGCGACACGTCTTCACTCATCTCATACAACTAGCATCACCATGCCAATGGAAGCTGGTATAACCAAGAACATGACGTACCATTACCGGTACATCCTAACCACCACGAGACCAGAGGCATCAGAAGGAGACGCACCATTTTTTCAAGAAGTTGGACGTCGTTATTGCCCTGAAACCAACATGGAACAAACTGAAACTGGAAACACTTCTAAACTCCTACAAAAACGGGATTCGTCTAAGGTGTTGAGCGTCAAGTTGATGATGAAGACGAAGCAGCTCCTTCGTTCAGAAACATCCGGAATAAGCTTCACAAGATGTATGGAGATGTTGTTTGCACGATGGACGACTGTGTTGGTGTGGACGAGACAGCAGAAATGTTGGCTACTCCAAATAACGAGCAGATCATTGAAACCGTACAACACCCCGACGCAGACGGTTGGTTTACTGAGCGATGATGAGGGCGACGATGTATCGGTGTTTGAAGACAAGATAAGAAAACTCAGTGGCACACATGCTGCTTTTTGGACGCTAATTAAGACACTCTGGTTTTACTCTCGTGAAAACGAAGAGTTGACTGACAAGTAGAGGCTATTGTCATGAGATAGAAGATGACTGACATTTACAATCAATAATAATTACTAAGCTGTAACCATAAAGATTCGTGCCAAAATGAAGCACAAAACTGTTCTAATGCTGCATAACGTTGTATGTTGCTTGTGGACGTCAACATATGTAGAATTACTGCAGTATCCAGTCACTTTCAAGCGTTATTCACAGTTACCTAAGCCTAAGGGTTAGAAGGTAGCCTTCTGGTACTGGTATATGTCATCTTCGGCTAAGTTGTTAGTGTCAGTAAGGGGTCATCCACCAGAAAACCCGGTAAAACACCTATTTAAAAAAGGGTTATATATGCATACCCAGAACAAGCTCCCATAAATAAAATAGAGAATATGGTCAGTCTGGAAAGAGTTAATACTGATTTGTTTATGAAATTGCCTTATGTGTTAATTAGGGTGTATGTTTTGTTTGAATAATTAGGTCAATATTCTTTTTTCCACTAAGTTCAACTACATTTCTGCTAACAGATAATAAAGCCAATGTGAGACCAGTCAGGCCTTATTTACACAGATTAACACTTATGGGCACCAGCCTGCAAATTCCCTTTGTGTGATACAGGAAGTCTAGCTCAGTTGATCCCTTTCTTTGTCCAAATCAGGTATCCCAAATTAAATAGGTCACTTTACAGTGTAGTTACTTGTGCTTGTAGTTCAAAACCTAGTTTACAGGTAGATGTTATGAAACATCTAGCACCGGTAATCCATAGCACCAGAAAATATTAACCGTCCAAAACTGCTCAGGAACTGTTGTCAACAAACCCTTGCAGCTAAAGTGCTTTCTTTTGGCAATATGTACATGACAAAAAATGTATAACTCTGATTTTGAATGAATCCATTATCCCATTCCGAAAATGTGAACCTCACTCATATTTCATCTATAAAATGTGAACTCCTAAATCCCTAATTGCACATATTTTCCATTTCTCAAAATGTTTACCCGCCTCGTAAAGCCAGCAGGGTAGGGCAGCCTGATTGATACAGATGTTAAAGGGGGAACCTATATCTATTAAGTGATCCTCAGTGAATGAATGGGAAGATTGGCTGTGGGGTCTGTCCTCATTGCCATGATTGTGTGAAAACGGCAGTCTGTGGAGGAATGAGTCAAGGGACCATTGCATTCACTTAGCCTTGCAGCAGGACGTCACATTACCCCAGGGTCTCCTGCTACGTAAACTCAAATTGTAGTCAGTCAGAAGTAACCAACATACACAAAAAATTCAACTTAGTCTAACCAACCAATCAGCTAGCACTTGCCCCTTAATCTCCCTATTAATCTATTACCACAGAGTTAGACTATAAGATTTTTGTTAACGACTCATCTTTATATCGACAATTGACTGCATAATGACATTGGTTCTTGTATATAGTTATGTATGATGTTAAAAGCTAGTGGATGAAGATGGTGCCATTTAAGACTTTACACTGACTCAAGAATGAACACGGCTACTGAAACAATGCCACATAAAAATAATTCCTGGCTTTTCATTAAAACTTAAATTTTAGTAGCACCGAAATATTTTAGTTGGCAAAATATTGTGGTTGCTTCTTGCTAGTTACATGTTTAAACACCTCATAAACACTATTTGACACGTATAATTTTAATTCAAATTTGAAATACCAATGTATTTAAATACTTTTGCATTTTAAAGTATTTGTGTTTTAATCCCTTAACATTTCAATGTGTTTGTTTCAATGTATTTGACTGCATGTCTGCTCAGGATTGCTCAAAGCACTTTACTCCCTGGCAGACCATATATAGCCAAGTACTCATTCATACAGCTGAGTGAACTGGAGCAATGTAGAGTGAATGAACTGGCCCAAGGTTCGATACCACTGCACAGAATATTGTCTCTTTGTATATGTTCTAACTAAGTCTTTTATAGTAATATAGAATATATAATCACATTAATGATCATCAATGGTACCATTTGAGGTAGCCGTTATTTTTTGTTCCTAATTTTTTAAGTTCTAAAAAAGTTTAAAATGTAGTCGCCCACTACTGTGTACCCCTAGGGGGGAAGATTTGGCAACTCAAGGTGAAATTTAAGGAATAACTTGCCTTTTAGTTTTATACCAGGCCCTCTCTGCACATTGTCCGTTATAACTTTAAACTATATCTTTCAAGTTTCAGACCCTAGTGGTATCAAGGTAAAATTTAAGAGTGCAAAGCACCAAACTAACTGCATCTGGCCATCTTAGACATCACTAAACCAAACCGATCCACAATGCGAGGACATTTTGCTAGTTAAACTCAAAATACAGAGTAGTGGACGATATAAGGGTTATTTCATGTTAATACCAGTTAGGCATTTAACAATTCTCCAAAAGCTAAATAATCTTACATTATGCACGAATTATAATTAACTCGCGTGTGTGTATGTAACAACGTGGCGTAAATTATCCGCAGAAGTTCCCAGAACACTCGATACTACCGTAAATATTGAAAGCACGACGATGCGTCGAATTGCGTCCCACATCTGCAGCAAACCTCCTAGGCCTTAACAAAAATCGATTAACTAGGCTCCGTGATGTGGCGCCACAGTTTACGCGCTCGGACCAACCTAATATTATTGTTGGCCAGGGGCCAGCAGCTCGAGGGCCGGTGTCGCGCTTACATTTATCCGAACGTTAAATTTTATCCGGGTGATGTTGTGCATATGTAAGGCATAATATTAGATCATGTAGTGATACATAATATCCACTAGTTAAATATGTTTCGTTTGTTGTCGAGCGTAATAGTTAGAATACATCATTATAATATGCTGTTTCAGATTTGTGACCAAGTATAAGTAAGTGCGTGGACAGGAAACTGTTTTACGACAGAAATTGCTTATATATGTGGGAAGCAAACATTTTATAATTTATGTATATACATATTATGTATGTACACCACACACGCTCGCTCGCACGCACGCACGTACACACATACACACACTTTTAGATCAAAGGTCATAGGCGGATCCAGTAGGGCTGTGGGGCACGTGCCCCCTACACCTTTCGAATTTGGCGAGCCCCCATACATTTTTGATTAGGCCACCGTTACCTCCCCCTAGACATTTTGAATGTGCCTTTGTTTCAGTTACAATAAGCTGAATTGACGGCGAGGCGGCAGCGGACATTTCTCAACAGCACCCCTCCCACCGTCTTCCGATGTCACTAGTCGAGCCAGCCGAGACAGTGGAGAAACTGAAATTACGGCGACGTCTCCCGGTGTCATGAGGTGACAGCACGACAGCGAAGTCGTGCTGAAGGTCCGGCTCAAACCACCCAATATGAATTTGCGTCGGCCGCCACTGGATATTTTTTACCCCTCCCCCGTCGACCCTCTCTGGACCCGCCCCTGAAGGTCAATATACCAATGAAGCGAATTAACATAGAACTTACTGCTCCAATATTAATGTATTGACATATAGATCATGTTAATTAACACATCGAAACGTATTGGTATATTCATGGGTTCCTCTAAAAACTGTGCATTATTTTAATGGTATTACTCATGTACAATTGTAATAAACGTTTGCTACAGTATGTTGTATATAATTGCTGTATAGGATAAATGTATTTATGTACGTGCATGCATCCGTACATACATGCATGCCCTGGTACGTATATACGTGCGGGCGGGCGGGCGGGCGGGCGTTCGTTAGTCTGTGCATGCACGCGTGTGTTTGTGTGTGGTGGGTATCGGTGTGCGTGCGCGAGTGCGTGTGTGCATGCGTGTTCGTTACACAAACACATCCACACACACGCACATACGATGATATTGTCTCAAATGTATATATATATATATACAAGTACACCTTCAGTGGATCCAAACTGCTACACCTCGTCCAGGCAAAACAACAGGGTACAAAGGATGTTTACTGGACAAATACATGGTGTATTTGGACATCTTTTGTAACTGATGGTGTTCATCCCAGATTGTCAACAGTACACCACCAGCACCGCCGCTGCGATTCACAGATATAGTCAGAGTTAAGGGCAACTTAAACTGTCCGTGCGTCGATTCATACTGCTGATGTTTCTTCAGACAGTGCAGTTTCCCCGACGGCACACCTTCAGCTAAACCGACAGCAAACATCAACTCATTTACTTTGAATTCATCTTCATAGTCTTGACGTTTCCTAAAGGTCATTGAACATGATTTGCTTCCGGAGACTTGCTCCATGATAACAGCCTCATTCGGAGCATTAGCCGTGTAAAACCTGTTCGATTTCATCTGTGGTGTTTTGGGATTTATGCATTTGTCTTCCCACGGACAACGTAGAGAATATTGCGCGCGTGGTGTGTAGGTTGGTGTACATCCGTGATCTGAAATAATCAATACGTCCACACTTTAATCGCAATATTCTTATGATGTTTAGTTGTATTAATAACAAGTAAACAGAGACTGACATTACAATTGCATCATTTTTATTGCAAGGAGTAAGTTTTTTCAGATAATATTACACGGATAAAAACATAATTAGAGCCGTTTGATTTTCCCGAGCATCGTGAAATAGAAAAGTAAAATATTTTTTTATAAACAATTATCTTAAAAGGGAGGGAGGGGGAAGGGACGGGGGAGGAATGGAGGGATGGAGTGAGGGATGAGGGAGGGCAGGGATACGGAGAGTACATTAGAGCCACTTGCTACATCTTGGAAGACTGAGGGAAAGAAGCAGAGGTCAGCAGATTACCCACATTATAATAACTTATTAAAATTAGATACAGCCACGAAGTGCGCAACACTTGAGGGACAGGTCCTGTCGTTTTTATTAATAAAAAACAACCGACAACGTACCTTTAACTATATTAAAATATTCCCGTTCCAGTCGGACGACAACTGTTTTGAAGGAATGAAGTTCTAACTCAAACGCAGTCTTGATGTTGTTCGCTTTCTCTTGCCCCACTGCATGCTGCATCGTTGTCTGTGATGTTCTGAAAATAAAACTTTCTGCATCTAGTAAAATATGTAACAAAACGGTGACCGGTTCCATACATTTGCTATATTGTCACTCACTGAATCACACCAAGATGGCAATTCACACGTAGATGTATTTGCATCACTGAACGTTTAGCAACCTAGCTTCTTCCGGTATTTATGATGATAGAAGCGACGGAATTCGACGTTGGATTATGGCTTAAAGCCGTACACAGTATTGTGTACTTAACGTATCCAACCAGCGACAACGAGTGTTTATATATAAAGTCATTTGTGCAGCGACATTTACCGTTGGGAGATACAATGTAATATAATCAGTTAGCGAACGATACGTAGTATTTTCAAAACTATTAGGTTTGTCTGGTAGATTATAGAATGGCATTAACTATACCTATATATCTGAAATACATATGCCCAACAGTATAAGAAGTAAATAAACAATATTAGTTATTCAACACAAGTGTCCTCACATCAAACATTAGGTATTATATTACAACCACAAAGCCTTACCATAAAACTGGTTGAGCAATTTGGACAAGTGACAAAACCTGTATTAGTTTCACTAAACAGAGGCAATATGGATTTGAAAGCAATATAAGAAGGAACAGTGACACGACAATGAAGCAACAAAAATGACATAGACGGACACAAACGTTACAAATGTCTTCAGACGGTGACACCAGGAAAAATGGTCGGACAATGATATGCACTTATTTCGCCAAAAGATTTTGGGCAGCGCCGTAAATTTAATAAGGAGTAGTGGAATCTACAAACAAATAAGTACAACATCTATTTGAAACATCTGTGGTATCAATTAATTATTGACTTACTGCTTACTCGTGCAAGCGAAGGTCAGTATATTGGAGTTTCCAATTTCAAATGACCAAGCACAGCTAAATAAACAACTTACTCTGTTCTGCATTCGCTGAGCCTACTCTTAAGTGCGTCTAGTTGGTCAATGCCTGCTACTGTTGTCCTGGGAATGCTTGGGGTATCCATCGATTGAGCTGCATTGCTGAGTGTCTGTAGTTCCGCATGCAGCTGGTGCAATCTTGGAGGGAATTGAACATTTGCCAGCGCAGCCATATCTTCAAGAGCATTATCACGTAACTGTTCCAAACGTTGGGCGATTTCGGTTATTTTATTCTGACAATCCGTTCTTATTTTGTCAGCATATTCGAAGTGAAGTTTCTGCAACCAACGGGTAAAACGCATTTCGAAGCTGCCAGTGTTCACGATAATCAGACGTACTCTGGAATTGACATTGCGTATTGTAAAATGACTATATAGTCAACAAACTCTTCTGTAAACATGACAGAAAGTGTGAACTCATGACATCCGAACACGGGGGAACATTGCTGTTGAAAATTTTATTTTTTACGTCAAGCCGCTGCTGTCAATTTACCAGCTGAAATGATAATATCGGAAGACGAACGCGCACGATTTGGAAAAACAAATTCGCCGCCGCGCCGCGTATTATTGGGAGGCGGGCAGAAAACCACATGTTTGTCCTCCAATTGCACACACCTTTCCCAATCGATAAAAATACACATTAATCGTCTCGTAAAATTTAGATTTCTACCCGCCATTGACGCTCGCCACAAAAACAAACATTTACGCTCACATTTAATGGGGGGGGGGGGGTAGAACCATAAGTCTGTCCCCCGAAGAAATTCCAGGGAGGGGCCACTGCTCCCCCCCCCCTTGTTCCCAAGCCTATGGTGTGTACATGCGTGCGTGCGTGTGCACGTGTGTGTTTGTGTGTGCCTGCGCCTACATGCGTGAGCGTGCACGTGTTTGTCTGTGTTCCATGAACTCCTTGACCGAGTTATTTCCAGTAAAACTCATTACAATTCTGTATGACAGGAATAGCAGAAAAACGCATATACCCCGGTATAGACGATTCGTGAAGTTACCACGCGTAATAAAACATTATATAGGCCACTCACATCAACATGCTGACGTTGTTTCGCCACTTCAGATATGATTCCTTGCACAATTTCTGCCAGCTCTTTGCCTTCTTCACTGACTTCAGTCACTTCTTTCTGCATCATGATATAAAGGAACCTACCCAATGGTTTTTCTTTAAATTTGGTTACTCACGGTACATAACACAAGACTTCTGCGTGAAACAGTAACCTTCCCCTCCTAAGTGCGTACGTGCCTGCGTGGAGTTGATATGTGGGTATGGAATTTAATTAATGGCCGCTTGTAATTATCGATGAATCGATCAAACAATATTTTAGAAATGACTGATGTATCATGGTGACACTAATAGTTACCTTCAGAGAAGCGTGTCTTGCTTCTATGGATGTCACCAGATGCTGTACGTGCTTACCAGATCCTTGACAAAAGCAGAGTCGGCAGACCGCAATTCCGCATTGAGTGCAGTACATGTTGGCCACTTCTGCATTGTGTGCATCACACATTTCCTCCCCCAGTCGTGCATCTCGTTGTTTGCTCTGCAGGTACTTGCTGACGATATTGTGAAGTGTAAAGTTTCTTTGATATGGCTTGGTAATGGAGCAACATCTCATAGGACACAAAGGCTCTGTTAAAACAAACAGTAATGCTGCGTATGTAGGTGGGTAGGCGAATGGATCTCTCGGTCGGTTGTTATGCAGGTATGAAGGTAGGCATGTGTGTGTCTGTGTGTGTGTGTGTGTGTATGTGTTTGAGTGTGTTTGTGTGTGTGTGTGGTTGTGTATGTGTTGTGTTTGTGTGTGTGTGTGTGTGTGTGTGTGTGTGTGTGTGTGTGTGTGTGTGTGTGTGTGTGTGTGTGTGTGTGTGTGTGTGTGTGTGTGTCTGAAATTCTCTTAATATGTTTACGTGCACGCATGTATGTTTACATACGAACAATTATTTCTTACGTTCTTTTACATAACGTACGCACAGTATAATATATTTTTGAAGTAATGGGGTTTTTATTCCAGATTGTATGCGCAGCAAGAGAGAAAGTTATCTTTATATAAATACTGTATTAAGCGGACTTAGTACTGTTCAATTAAATTATTATCATTAGTGTGGCCGATGAGATAGGGTGAACACGTGTATTACACTGTATATATTTTGAAACCAACCTGTTCTAGTTCCAGCTGATGTGTTCACAATGGCTTCGAGGCAAGCTTCGCAAAAGCTGTGACCGCATTGTAGCAAAACGGGCTCTTTGTAAATGTCGCTACATACAGAACATGTCAGTTCTTCCTCCATGACTGCCAACTGCTGTATGTCTGATCTGAAATTGTTGCAAACGTTTACACATTTCCAAACAGTTATATCAAACATTTAAACCATAACTGTCTTGGCGTGTTCTCTTGTGGTTCAGTGCAGCTCGTGTTACTGTTGTGAGTATGTTTTGGTCTTTGAAATGTTATTTATGTAAACGTACTAGAGGGGTGATGGCCATGTTGTCAGTGTCCGATGTAAACTAGAGGGGTGATGGCCATGTTGTCAGTGTCCGATGTAAACTAGAGGGGTGATGGCCATTTTGTCAATGTCCGATGTAAACTAGAGGGGTGATGGCCATGTTGTCAGTGTCCGATGTAAACTAGAGGGGTGATGGCCATGTTGTCAGTGTCCGATGCCGAAGGGCTGTTTTATGCAATGCAAAGCAAAGCACTGGTGTAACCAATGTTCCAAGCATTGCCATTTCTTGATTTATATAAACGTACTAGAGGGGTGATGGCCATGTTGTCAGTGTCCGATGTAAACTAGAGGGGTGATGGCCATGTTGTCAGTGTCCGATGTAAACTAGAGGGGTGATGGCCATGTTGTCAGTGTCCGATGTAAACTAGAGGGGTGATGGCCATGTTGTCAGTGTCCGATGTAAACTAGAGGGGTGATGGCCATGTTGTCAGTGTCCGATGTAAGCTAGAGGGGTGATGGCCATGTTGTTAGTGTCCGATGTAAACTAGAGGGGTGATGGCCAAGTTGTCAGTGTCCGATGTAAACTAGAGGGGTGATGGCCATGTTGTGAGTGTCCGATGTAAACTAGAGGGGTGATGGCCATGTTGTGAGTGTCCTATGTAAACTAGAGGGGTGATGGCCATGTTATCAGTGTCCAATGTAAACTAGAGGGGTGGTGGCCATGTTGTGAGTGTCCTATGTAAACTAGAGGGGTGATGGCCATGTATCAGTGTCCGAAGTAAACTAGAGGGGTGATGGCCATGTTGTCAGTGTCCGATGTAAACTAGAGGGGTGATGGCCATGTTGCCAGTGTCCGATGCCCAAGTGTTTAATGCAATGCAAAGCAAAGCACTGGTGTAACCAATGTTCCAAGCATTCCCATTTCTTGATATTCAAATATTAGTCAGCCTTGATCCCTGGAAAAACAGCTGATGGTAGTATAGTCTCGGTGTTAGGGCAGAGCAGACAGGACAGTTGCCCAAGGGCCTCATACATTTTTATGGGGCCCCACAAAATGTTCTTTGGGTAATTTTTGGATATTGAAACGTTTTAGACGTAAGTTGAGTGATTATATATGAAGCAAATTGGTGTGCTAAATGGAATGAAGTCGTTTTTGTAGCAATGTCCCTATTGTAGAAAATAGGGAGTAGTGATAACAATTATGATGCGATATTCGACAATCCCTGGCAAGGGGCATTCACAGTCCTAAATCCGGAGTTTGTTCAGCGCGATCGTGATTGACCCACATTCAAGACACCCAATACACCGATTTCGGGTAACGAAACAGCCAAGGAACGTTTGAAATAAGTATTGTATCACTGCCGTATAGTGCATCTTAATCTTGAACTAATTCCTTGGTACCAATCAAGCTTTTTAATAAGTGCGGTCACATTTTCATAGGCTGATCCAGGAGGCCTAGACCTTTGGAATGTGCCCCGTCGAGGTTTCAATAAGCTGAAGTTATGGCGACGCGGTGGCAAAAAAGTCAACAACACCCCCACCCCACCCCCCCCCCTCCCGACTTCCGATATCCCAACCCGACAGCGCGACTGCGGAGTCATGCTGAAGGTCCGGCTCAGACCACCGAACATGAAATTGCGTCGGCCGCCAGTGGAGGTTTATGTCCCTTCCAAACTACCCTCTCTGGATCCGTCCCGGCATTTTTGCTTTCCACTCTTTAGTGTAGAAAATGATACCACGTAGAAATGTTGATGGAAGTGTTGCCACTAGGCGGATTTCAGAGGAACTAGGCACCATTACTTGTATTAGCCTCGTAGTCTAAACATTCAGGGATTCCTTCTAAGGAATTCCTTCAATTCAGACTTTGTCAAACCACGGGCTTTTCAATGGCATGTCATGTACTAATAAACAATAGGCATATGAATTATGGCATGGGAGTCCTATATTCGTATGAAAGGTGCGTGGCTCTGCCCACCATCAAAATGAAACTATTAGGCCCTAGGGCGGCTAGGCTACTTTACACGTCTAGATAATGCGTGACACAACAAGTAGACTCATGATATCGCCACCAGATGCTGTACGTTGCTTCCAGCGTTTAACAGTTGGCACCGACACATGTACGATAGTTGTAATATATTACTCGCATGTCCGTGTTTGTAGATAAAGTGGATACGTTCCTACCTGACAGCAACCAGTTGTTAAGAAGGGATGAGTCAAGTTCTGTTGCCACCACCACCGCCCACCCCACTCATAAATACCGAGGCATGACTATGGTATCGCCCTCTGATGGAATTGTTTAACTTCAAAAGTAAGTTCTAAAGTTTGCGCGTGTGTGCGCTTGAGGGAGCGCGTGCGTGCGTGCGTGCGTGTATGTCCAAAATTCTTCGTACATTGAACAACTTTGAATATTCTAACTCCGATCATGAGGAATAGGTAGCATATCTCATGAATTAGGTGCCTGGTTGAGAACACCATCAGTTCGCTTTGTTGTTCGTGGCAGACGTGATGTGGATCAAGTCTGTTTCGCTTGTATGTTTATAGTTTATTTTAGGAATGACTATCAGGAAATCATTTACATATATCTGGATAGCAGAAATCGTAAGCTTTCAAACAATATCAAGATTGTTTGGATCAGACGAACCGTAATGGTACAAGCAATCGTTCAAAAAAGCATTTTTGGGACGTGTTTTCAGTTGTTCATTTTTCGCTCGCTTATCTATTTTTGCTATTAGTTATTGCCGTATTGGTCGAATCCAACATTGCCCTTTTGATGCACACAATTTCAGTCGCCGTCATCGGTAACGTACGCACCAGCACGGTCGCTTGAAGGCGCGCTCCTGGTATATACCAGAATTGTACAATTCTGGTATAACAGCATTGCACAATTCTGGCAAACCAGGATTGACGTCCTCGTCCACATTCAATGACCTACTCAGGCTACTGTCACTGTCCAACCCCAAGTTTCAACAATGGCGAAACTGACCGCGAGTCGGACCGTATGGCACAGGTCCCTTGCGTATTTACATTGATTAGATAGCAGCGACTCAAACCTTGGAATTTGCATAGAAACAACATGGCGATAAGCAGTGTTCTATCTTGCCGATTTAGGCATCGAACAAACTAAGTGTTTCTGTTTATCTTGTAATTGAGTAGGTTTTGTGTCACCATTAATGCATACTTAGATTATATATGTATTGAAATATATAACATATAACAGTTCCGTTTCAGTTCCCCTGTAAAGAACATGTCGTGTTAATTGTGTTATGGTTAAGTCAGAAACAAAATTGTAAATCAAAATATGTTGTTAAATATGTGTTCCTTGTCAAGCTAGGTATGAAGTATTCTCAATAAAGCGACGAAATTAATATAAATACGTTATTAGTTATTCGACAGGTACCCAATTATAACAAATGTAAGCGATACCCGCTAAACCAATTTTAAGTCGGCATTCACCACATTATTAACGATCCCACAAAAACAAACCCGATACCATTGAAAAACCGTTTTGTCATGAATAACAACGTTGTTTTGTACGAACAACTTAAGTAAACGTATAACATTTGACATGATGTGATGTATGACGTGGAATGAGTGCAAACAAATATGATCAACTTTAATCAGCAATAAGAAAACCATTATGCTTTGCATTGACAACTGGTGAATTTACATTACACATGGCAGTTTAGGTAGTATATGTACCAGAAAGCCATAAAAATACGTACTGTCTAATATTATAAGGATACGAGATGTTGCAAGACTGACGATCTATGTGTTTCGCGTGGTATCACAGGAATCGGACATGTGACTTCAAACCCCTCTCTCTGGCAGGATTAACGATAATAAGATGTCGCATGTTTTGTCTTCAAATCTTCAATATGTCTACTTTATCATATTAAAAAATGAAAACGATATATGAGACTCGCCAAATCGACAATATTTCCAGGTTTCGTGAGAATCGACCATATGCATAAACTAATTTAATGTCATATCATGAACCAAGCAAACGAAACAGTTTTACATGTTACAGCGACAACGCAAATTCGGCGATTATCTACGGCGTGAACTGGTGTACTTGCAATGGGAGTGTGGGAATAAAATCTCACAATATTCATAAAAATAACTTACATAATGAAAAGTGGCATTTTAAAAATCAGCTGAGAATATATCATTACAAATGCTAAAAAAAATTCGTTTTAATCAAAAAAGAAACGGAGATTCAATTTATATCAGTAGGATGCTAACGTGTGAGTTGGGGATAAATTCAGGTTACTTTCCAAAACGAATATTCGCTTTATTACGATGATTTCTTACAATGTAGCTGTAAAAGTAACTGAACACCCATTCGCCAGAGGGCAGTACTGTATGTGTTCAAGTTTAAAGGGATGAATGCGAATGGGCCTACAAGTTGATTAGGTTTCGCCGAGCTTGGGCTCGTTTTCAGAATAATTATATCGAATGCAACCAACAGGAGATAATCTACCATATACTGTATCCAGCTACAAAAAGTAACGTGTATAATCTCATAATATCACTAGAATATCGATGTATGAAGGAGGAGTTGTACAATTTAACATAACAACTTAAATCAGTCAATGAATTTCTGTCGGTGCCGCTAGCTCAGTTGGTAAACGCGTTGCTTTCTTTTCATTTATTTTGCAATCGGACGACGCCGGTTTAATCCTGACACCAAACCATTGATTTTCTTTACAGTTTTTTTTTTATGTTTTCACGAAGTAATATAAACCAAATCATTTGTATACTATGATGCACTGTTTGTAAATATTTTTCATTTTTGTAGTAATCATTTATTCGCCACAAAAATGAAAATATGGGAATTAGATGACGATGTTTCTAAATGTTATTTATCCAAACAAATATAATGTAATGGATATATAATTAATTAATTAATTTTTTGTTTATGTTTTCACGAAGTAATATAAACCAAATCATTTGTATACTATGATGCACTGTTTGTAAATATTTTTCATTTTTGTAGTAATCATTTATTCGCCACAAAAATTAAAATATGGGAATTAGATGACGATGTTTCTAAATGTTATTTATCCAAACAAATATAATGTAATGGATATATAATTTATTAATTGTATATATATATATATTGTACGGTAACATATTGTAATAATACATGTGATCTGTCTGAATAAATAACATTTAGAAACATCGTTATATATAATTACCGCATTTTCATTCTTGTGATGAATAAATAATTACTACAAACATAAAAAATATTTGCAAACAGTGCATCAGAGTATACAAATGATTTGGTTTATATTATTTCGTGAAAACATATACAAAAAAGTGTGAAGAAAATCAATGGTTTGGTGTCAGGATTGAACCGGCGTCGCCCGATTGCAAAAGAAATGACAAGAAAGCAACGCGTTTATCAACTGAGCTAGCGGCACCGACAGAAATTCACTGACTGAAAATTGACTGACGTTGTTATGATAAATATACACGTTACTTTCTGTAGCTGGATACAATATATGTTTGCTATGTATGTATGTTGGTGTAGATTATCTCCCGTCGGTTGCATTCTATATAATTATTCTGAAAACGAGCCCAAGCTCGGCGAAACCTAGTCGACTTGTAAGCTCATTCGCATTGATTGTTTTCAATAAAATTGGATTCATGTGGAACCGTAAGCTAACTGCTTTTTCCTCTATGATGACTTGTGTTTGTATTACATCGGAATATTGCACAATAACTCATTCTGACGCTTGTTTCGACCCAAAAGCTATCCTTATAAACATGCCCTAAATGCATGGAAAGAGTCGGCCTTAATGCGAGTGTGGGTCATATGTGACGTCACGATGCCATGTGATCGCCTAGCTCATTATTTTTTTATTTTCCGCGGGAATCGCTACACAGACGGGTTTAAAATAGAATTTATGCTACAATTGTATTTTTCTGTACTTTTTTAATGTTCTCGAATGTTACATACAATGTTAAACTTTGTGTACACATAGAAAACGGATTTTAGCGAATGCCTTGTTTTTATTTCCTTTAAAGTCGGTTACGCATAGAGTAGGCCTAATAACTATTTTGTTTTAATTAGCTTTAGCCTTTATGGACCCAGTGCATCAATCTTGAATGCTTCATATTTTAATACCATGATTATGTAATGGCCACCGAATTATGCAACAGAATACTTCGACGGCGTAATAAATAAACTATAATTTGGTTAACACCACACGTGATTTTAAAATGAAATAGACTCGAGCATTTTAACGAACCATTATAAAACATCCACAGACAAATAAATGACGACCAACAGTGATTGATGCACGTCGGCGCACGCATAACGTATGCTGTGGGCGGTGTTTGTGCCCTTTGGGAATATCGAATGTCGCCAAAAAAAGAGGTTTGTGTAAATGTCGTGTTGCAGCGTGTGTCGCGGTTCACCTAGTGAATGTTTTGCCTCTGAGCCGGAGGGCAGGGACGCAATACCACAGACAATGCCTACCCATGTTCTTGAGTCTACATAATTAAAGGACTAACGTTACACCTCGTAATGCGTCATGAATACACGAATGCGGCGTCAAAAAAGAAGTAGAACACTGTGAAATGCATAGCTTGTAATTCATATACTGTGAAATGTTATAAGCAATAAGAGGCTTCCATCTGCCGCATAAATGGACGACGCGTGGACTGCGATTGATTGAAACGCTACACCTCTGAATGTAAGTATAGTTTCTGTCTTCGTGAGTGCGTGCGTCTGATCTAGAACAAATGGATAAGTCAAGTTATACAATTATTCCTACCAATTAATTATGTCGGTTAATTAATGTCCACTTTGTCTTTCCTTTCGCTCGCTGCACATTATATGTTGTTGTAGCATAGCTTCATTCGTGCACACTATATGTTGTAGCATAGCTTCATTCGTGCACATTATATGTTGTTGTAGCATAGCTTCATTCGTTCACATTATATGTTGTTGTAGCGTAGCTTCATTCGTGCACATCATATGTTGTTGTAGCATAGCTTCATTCGTAGACATTATATGTTGTAGCATAGCTTCATTTGTGCACATTATATGTTGTTGTAGCATAGCTTCATTCGTGCACATTATATGTTGTTGTAGCATAGCTTCATTCGTGCACATTATATGTTGTAGCGTAGCTTCATTTGTGCACATTATATGTTGTTGTAGCATAGCTTCATTCGTGCACATTATATTTACTGAGGGATTATGGGGAACGCATCCGCATCAACCAGTTCGTGTTTAAAAACAATACGGTTCTCTGTCTGTGTGTGGACCCTTGTCTCCATCAGTTTTGCATGTATGTGGCTGACATTTTCTGTGCGATCTAGCGGATCCGTTGGGTGGTTCGTAGATTGAGATTGTTTTCGACATTCTTCCGTGGCGATGGGGATCTCTTGGTTCACATACATATGACTGTTTTTTTCCATGGCTAGTAATTGTATACATCGTTTCTCCACTTCATGGCATCTTTCCTGGTGCATTATCTAGTAGGCAGGGGTTACGATGGGTGCGTATGCCGAGGTTAAAAAGTTGACCATTAAGGGATTTGAACCGACGACGTAAAGGTTAGCGTTAGCAATTCCGTTTTATTTCATTGCGTTACTTTTGTCAATATAATCGAAGTTTAAAGTTGGTCCGAAAGCTTCGCGTAAAGTGAAAATTATCTTATTTCACGATTCAGCACGATAGTCAATTTCATTGGTTACGCTGCTTCAGGGCCAAGCTGCTTCAGGGCCAAGCTGCTTCAGGGCCAAGCTGGAACTGGAACATCTTTATTCGACTATAGTAAATGAACAAATACAAAGCATATAACGACAATGTCAACAACAATACATTTCTGTCGGAAGACAATCGGGGGTCAAACCACAATAGGTTTTACATAGGCGGCCATTATAACTTATCTCGTGCTGGATAGATAATTTATCGATATTCTTTAAACTTTATCAGCGTATGAAACATTAATTAACTGACTTGTGTGGAAAATTCGTGAAAATGGCATAGCTCGTCTTTCGAAAAATCCACCCAAACCTGATACCCCTCAATTTGTTACAATCTGTTGACGGATTTTGAAATATTGGTATATTACGCACCATTGCCTCTTGGTGAATACGCGAGCCACTAGGGTATGTCTATTTGCTACCACGTGAAAGATCTAATGCAGTACATCCAATATTCACTGGGCCAACATGTCTCATGTAAAATTGCTCAAAAATTCACAGATCACACCAAAACGAATTTTTCATGGGGACTCGTTCAATATAATGGCGGACGGTCACAATATGGTCTTACGCCAATCGTCTTTTGACGAATGAATGGAACAGATTATCTGATGATTGTGTGGGTGCTAGTAGTGTGAATATGTTTAAAAATAAAATCGACACATACCTCAGAAGGGCTGGATATATGTAGATAAAAGGGTTGGACTCTCGATAAGCCAAAGGGCTTCCTTGTCCACCTGCCATCTAGAGTTAATTCTCTGGATGGCAATCTTGTTAAATCTTGTTAAATCTTTTTCACACCGGGACGTCTGGGTAACAAACGGTGGCGCCACCTCACGTAGTCTGGATAATCGTAGCTAGCATTCTCTTAAAAGCTCGACGTCCTAACTCCAGAGTTGATGGATGTGGGATATCCCAGCAGACGACAGCTCGGACGAGAAGCACTCGACGGCCGACCCCTGCCAGCGACGGAGCCCGGGGCCACCGGCACTTAGCGACATACTTGTTGTTTTTGATGTGACGCTCATGTAACTTACTCTGATGTAAGAGCCGGCGTAATAGAGAACCGAAGTGATGACGTCACGCTGCATGACAACCGGCCCAGCTGGTTCCAACAAATGTCTCCCGTCGTGTCTGTTAGCATTTTGTTATGTTTTGTTCCAAACTGTCATCATTATTCCGACAGTTACCCTTGTAGTTCTCTTTGGTTCCTAAAAAGAGAAAAGTGAGAAGCATAGATGGAGGAAACAAATTAGGCATGCGAAATTAGGGCAGTGTGCGATAACACGGGTGGGGTCGCCGAGTTTCGTGGTCCGTCTGACTCACGCTTCTGCTGCGGTTACCCACGAGGAACATTTATCAAGAAGGATGGTGGGAGCCAAGGACGATTGCACGAGGAGCGCGCTAATCTGTGTTTGAGGGGGTCTGGAATATAGGGACTCAAGCCAGCCAATTCGAGGCGAAAAAACACGAGTACACGTGTAGAATATTATCCAATTATCTAGATTTAATGTCTGTTCCGGTACCGCGAATCGGCCAGGGTTTAATAATTGTCATTAAAATGATCAGCAAAACGTGTGGCTTGGTGCATGTGTGTGTGTGTACGTGCTTGCGTGCGTGTGTGTGTGTGCGTGTGTGCGTGCGTGCGTGCGTGCGTGCGTGCGTGCGTGCGTGCGTTTCAACGACCGTGAGAACCGTGCCAGTGCGATAAGAGCCAATTACAAATAAGCCAGTTTATTTAGTATATGACTGTTTTGTTTACAGTTTGAAAGATCGTAGGCGAAAAAAAATCAAATTGTACACATTATTTCGGGCTTATTATAAATAATTATCCTTGGTAACTAAAATTGATTAAAGCAATACGTGTCTGTGAAAATGTACCTTGGGGGCTTCGATATGAAGTGAAGCGTAAACAGCACCGATTTTCTCACGGAATTTCTAATGCATGCAATATTTAGCATAATTATTAATGTCACATCATCAGCTACGGGTTGACGGGACAGTAAAGGCAAGTTCGGACAGTCACTGGGGACTTACGGCGACCTACTCACAATGGCTTGGCGAGCCAGGGCTTAAGAACCGCTGCGACTCGAAGATCAAAGTCACAAAGATGTTCGCTGCGCTTGCGCGTAGTACGCAAAAGCCTACCCTTGCACGGCAGTCCATACATCGGAATTCATATACATATATACCGCGCCGTCCAAAAAGGTGCAGACGCAGATGTCGCAAGAAGGCGGTCATGAAACACGACACCACGTTAACGGGGCGTTTTAGGCGGAACAGCGCGGATCTAGGCACAGAGTCGGGACACTTCATTATTTCACTTTCGTGATCAAATTCGAGCGTTTCTGCGGACGGTATGCGTAACTAAGGTGACGCAATACGACGGTAAAGCCTACATACGTCATAATGGGAAAAGCAACATAGCGGACTGTCTCCACATCAAGCCGGCCTCTTAATGTCGCGCTTCCTATCCGTCTCAACCAAGATCAGTGGTTGAGACGGTACCCACTCTCAAGGACTGTTGCAGCCTAAAATTAGTTTACGTACAGAAGAGAGTACATTTGTAGATTACGATTTCTTCTGCACACATGCTTAGATTTCTATTTGGTGTTTAAGAGCATGTGTAAAACTCTCATCTCCTTCCCGATATTGTTTCTGTATTTTCCTTCAGTACAGAGTTAGCGACCTTAAATCTCCCCGTTCCCCTCTTTGTCGCGCCTTATCTGACCCTCTGCCTTTCTACTTACAGTTGACTCTGTCTACAAGGAACACATTGAGACTTAGTCGAACTCTTCCTTATATCCACGGGTGAAGACCAGAATGCAGATGGGGAAGTTGTCCATGGGCCCCCACAATATGCCGTGAAGTCCCTATTGTACAAGGCAGGAAGGAATGAGAACTAAGTGTATGGTACGAGAAGGCAGGAAGGAGAGAGAACTAAATGTATGGAACGAGAAGGCAGGAAGGAGTAAGAACTAAGTGTATGGTACGAGAAGGCAGGAAGGAGTGAGAACTAAATGTATGGTACGAGAAGGCAGGAAGGAGTGAGAACTAAATGTATGGTACGAGAAGGCAGGAAGGAGTGAGAACTAAGTGTATGGTACGAGAAGGCAGGAAGGAGTGAGAACTAAATGTATGGTACGAGAAGGCAGGAAGGAGTGAGAACTAAGTGTATGGTACGAGAAGGCAGGAAGGAGTGAGAACTAAGTGTATGGTACGAGAAGGCAGGAAGGAGTGAGAACTAAGTGTATGGTACGAGAAGGCAGGAAGGAGTGAGAACTAAGTGTATGGTACGAGAAGGCAGGAAGGAGTGAGAACTAAATGTATGGTACGAGAAGGCAGGAAGGAGTGAGAACTAAATGTATGGTACGAGAAGGCAGGAAGGAGTGAGAACTAAGTGTATGGTACGAGAAGGCAGGAAGGAGTGAGAACTAAATGTATGGTACGAGAAGGCAGGAAGGAGTGAGAACTAAGTGTATGGTACGAGAAGGCAGGAAGGAGTGAGAACTAAGTGTATGGTACGAGAAGGCAGGAAGGAGTGAGAACTAAGTGTATGGTACGAGAAGGCAGGAAAGAGTGAGAACTAAGTGTATGGTACGAGAAGGCAGGAAGGAGTGAGAACTAAGTGTATGGTACGAGAAGGCAGGAAGGAGTGAGAACTAAGTGTATGGTACGAGAAGGCAGGAAGGAGTGAGAACTAAGTGTATGGTACGATAACCGGTCAACCATTGCCTAAGAGTATCACAGTCCCAAATCCAGCGCTGCCAAAACGGGGATTTCACATTTATTCATTTTAAATGTTGTTTCTTGTATCATTCACTCATCCCTTGACCGGGTCGATCGCAGGAGTCCATATACTTGGAAGCTTCCACAGTGACCTTAACGGTTTGGGGACATCGCATATAGGGCCTAGTCCTTTGGCTCTTGACAGGTCGACTCTCGAATGTTGTTCATGTACTTTGTTCTTGTATCAGGAGTACTTATATAGCGAGAGTACGTGATATTCCCCTGCAATGTTTCGTGCTTCATGATAATCACTCTGGATGCGCACAAGTCTCGTCCATCTCTGTGTCAAGTTGGTCTCTCAATTCATAACTGTCGACCACGCGGAACCATCTAATCCTAAGTCGCTGACATCAATCGTGTTATACGTCAAAACTGACAAACAGCATCCGCTGTGCGGGACATGTAGAAAGGAGATAGTGCATAACATGTTTGTGTTTCGCAACAGTTTAGTCATCGATCACTTATAGTTAGGTCCAATAGTTTCAACCACAATGCATTGTCATTCTCCGGAAACCATTGTCATGCGACGTCCGGTGAATTCAATTGGGGACAGGTCATTATTTTATTTCCGAATTTACGGCATTAAAATGACGTGCCAGTGATATGGAAAGAGTAATAATTGTGCTGCATGGAAACAAATTTACAAGGATATGGCCGATGCAGAGATTGCGCCCATATTTCAATTTCTAGTGGATTGCTGCGATTCTACGTGCATGTATGCGCATGTGCGTACGTGCGTGTGTATGAGTGCGTGCGTGCGTGTGTGTGTGGGTGCGTGCGTGGTGCGTGCGTGCGAGCGTGTGTGCGTGCGTGCGTGCGTGCGTGCGTGCGTTCGTGTGTGTGCGCGCGTGTGAGTGCTTTCGTTCATTCATGCCTGCGTGCATTCTTGTATGCGTGGCGCTCGTGTTTGAGTGTTCAAACATCACGGGGATTAACCGTGTCCTTAATTATGTAACCGTATATTTGCGGTTCGAAACATCAAAGCGAGCCATAAACAAATGTTCGCCGAACCATGCGAATTAATACCGATGCATTTTATCGGTTAATGCGGCGCCTATAGGACAAAGTTCTGTGCGTGTGTGCGTCGATTCTCGCAGGTAATATCTGCAGTACAAGCAGCTGACCACGCTGTTGGTAGTTGAAATTACTCATCGTTCTGATCGTCTGATGCAAAACTGGAATGCATTAGAAAGAACTTATTCGCACAGAGGACGTCAATGAATGAATGGAACAAAATTAATCAGCTTACGAATGTAATGTTTAAAACTACATTTATCTTGCGGAGACGGATTACACAACGAGTAATATATGTTGCACTATCATTAAACCGGTTCTTCTTTAATCTATTGTCGTATGTGTTCACTAGTAATCTCGGATTATGTTTTGTGTTGCAAAATGCTGTTAAATCTTGTTTAAAATCTTGTGGGACACATGCCACTTGGGGTTTATGCTTTGGATAGCACGCAATCTGGTTTAATCCTGCTGCAACTGTTTTGAAAAGCAGATAGACCGTCGAACCACATGTTGTATAGTGACCAGCCTGTCGGCTGTCATGCTCACTGACACGCAGCATTATTTTAAAATTAATGACCAATCTGACCAGTGGTTTGGGGGCCATGTCATCAACACGAATTCAACCTTCGTCGGCGCTTTAATGACACCGTCGACCATAGCACTGCTTTGCGATCTACGCACGGTCTTCACATAAACACCATACGGCTAATTATATTATAATTAACGCGCAATAATTAAAGGATTCACTCGCGGTGTCATGTGCCAGAGCTACGCACGGCACGGCGTCGTGGTCGTGGCGCCACGCAGTCACCGCAGCACCCAGACGAGATTAATCAAATCAATTTGGGAGTCCGCCGACATCGTCCCGATTGATTTCCCTCCAGTGCCCGACACAACACTACGATATTGCCACATGGCCGCCTGGATATGTATCGCACATAGGAGTTTTTTGTGTAATTTTGGGAGCTCGTCTGTCATTCCTTTTACCAGTTTCGACTGTGACCGGTCAGTGCATCAAACGTGCGCCCGTCGTAAGTTCAACGGCCCCGTTCCATGTATACATGATGCATATCCGCTGCACTGCCATTGTTAATGTATAAACTCATAGGTGTCAACTTCTGCTAATGAAAAGGCTGGAAACGCTTACGAAAAACGTCTTCCACCATTCAATGTCTGTTCGATATTTGTCGTTTTAATGTACTGTTTTAATGTGTCGTCATGTGTGTAAATGTGTCGTTCTCGTTTGAATGAACGCCCACACGAGACAGTGTTAAATCACCAGAGACGACATAATCAAATAGCACGTTCCTTGTTTGGTCTCACATGCAATGCAAATTTCAATAAATAGATCCACTATACCGTGAATAATGTTTGGCTTTTTAAATTACAAAAAAACGCGGTGCATTTCATCAAAATGGACTCCTCGTCAACCGAATCCGGGTTCCAACCCTCTTGGTGCTGTTTCCAAGTTTAGCCAATTTTGTTCACTCCGCGTTGCCTCAATTAATTCACCCGTGTAAACTAATACCTGGCTACAGACAGTGGTGAATATGCCTATATGTGAACGTCTGTCTTCTCGCCGAATGTTTCCCAGAGAAGTCAAGTTTGTATCACAATTAACATGTCTGCTCATACGGTGAAATGTGAAGTGCTTTCAGCAGGATACCGCGCTCTATAAGACATCACCTTCTTTGCCTTTACTTGGAGTAAAACGAAAAACAAACGGGGAACACGTGTGTTTGAAGGCGTTTCGGTGGTGTTTGTTGAAACAGGTGTCGTCTTCCGCAGACGCACTCAAATTGCTGCGGTCCACTTTTTTAAACTCTGACGCGAGCTGTTCCTTCGGGCACAGCTGATTGGTCCCATTGGTGGCCACGATAAACGTTTTGTAAGATTATCAGAAAACTGGAGTTGAGAACATTTTGAGACTTCATCACAACCGCAATCATCATGTCATTAATACACTGATTAAATTTCGTTAAAATCACATACATACCTCCAGCTCTTTTAAAACGCCGGCCTGTATAATGCCCATCAATATTTAGTAAAAAATAACAGTCGTGTCATTCTGCACCTACGAGTTCTATGTGGAAAAATGACAACGAAATCACTCAGACAATTATACCCTTCTAACTATGCATAATTTCATTGCCAGTACCATTAAAACTGCTAATATGCCTAATAAATTGCACTCAATTGACATAAACAAGTTTTCTTCAAATTTCAAGGATAACCACTTTCAATGTCATTTATGTTTTTGTGAAACACAACGTTAAGGTTAACTGCGTTCTGTCCACGTCGCATCGCATGCCTGCACAGCAGAGTTCAATATCTAGTGTTTCCTCCTCTTCTGCAAAGACGACGCGATGATTTATGACAGTATATTCCAAATAAAAAGCATGAAATTGCATGATACAAGTACTGACTTTTGGTTTGTCTAATTTGTCTTGATGTACTATATCTATACGCGTGACAATCCTGTGGGATATTGCCCTGTGAGATTGATGGACGTGTATATTATCCGGGATGATATTGCAGTGGAAAAGTGTCACAATCACTCACACAGCGCCGCTACTCGCGTGAACCCACCGGTAATATCGCACACTGCATCACTCGTACATCACATCAATATTCTAAACGGCGATAATCTCCAACAGACGTTTGCAATTACAAAATAATAGATAATCGGTTCAGTCATAGTCTGCACGAAATGTCAACGGGTCAGAGTTCAACAGATGGAATGCTAAACTGTCAAAATACGGACGAAACTTTAGGGGTGACGCCAGCGCCCATGCCACTTAATGAATGACCTACGCCAGGCTGTTATTGAGCCCGACGGAAATCCAGCTTCGTCTGCGTATTTCAGGAGATCCGGATTAAATCCACAACACACACGGAACTACACTGTTCCTATACATGCATAAAATGTATGCCCTAAGCCCAGTATTGTAAACCCAGCAACGAAGTTTGGACAACTGGATAATCTGCCTAGTAGGCCTACGTAGTAAGGCTGTGCAACTTATTGTGTGTCGTTTATTTGTGAAAAGTGACTCTCCAAATCGGACCCATCACGTGAATGCGCGAAACAATTATGCATGTTTGTCTTTGTTGGTGTTGTCGAATCGACGTTCCTCGCTGCCTTTCGACAACCATGTCACTGACAAATTCCGTGGGTTGAAGACAACATGTCGGCTAGCAATAAACGTTGCCAAGTTACCAGATGTAGAGACCCAAGTAAATTGCAAGTTAAAGAAATGTAAAGCAAATAGCGTAGTTACAGAAATCGCTATGGATTTTTTTTAACACAGTTCCTTGCAATACCGACCGCATCGCTATTACCATCTGTCTCCTCCTCCTTCTAACTTAAAATCAGTATTTAGTTTACACTTGCGTCGATATATATATATATATATATATATATATATATATATCACTGCATCATTTAGCCCACAAGAAAGCCGGTGTAGCAAATCAATGAAAAGGTAAAAGGTACTGAGCGTCGTCGTGACGATCGTGTTCTACGTTCGCGCTCATGGCTTAAACCTCCATCAGTTCAATTGCCTAGACGAATGCGCAATATCAAGAATCCCTATGAACTGCACTGACTGCGTCAAGGTTCCATGTGCGCGACGGAGACATGGAATTAGCTTGTTCGTGGAGCAGACGTTTCCAGAGGTACGGCCTAACAGACGTCGCAGATCCCCAGCTGCATCTACTATTTTCCAGTTCTCGTCGACGTCGTGGCGGATCTCAATCTGCTGAATTTTCAACTTAATGGACAAAAAAATCTATCCAATGAATTCATTAAGTTCGTTTCTTCCAGTTCGTTTCCGCTTTCGAGATCAAGTTGCAATTGTGTGGGAGACACAACTATTACATTTCTCAACATTCTTGAAAACGAAACAGGCCTGGGGTCAATTACATTGCAATGTAATATATTACTATTACTATTACTTTGGTTCCTTCTTATTACTAATAATATTACTATTACATGCTGAATTATTCCTATTACTATTAGTATTACTATTACATTGTATGGTATAATGCACTGTATGCATAAATACAATAAGTACAGTTGTTTGATTAGCAGTCTCAGAAAGTTAAACAAGACAGGTGAATACAAAAGCTAACTTGCCATTTATTGATACCAATGCCCAAAGTACTTGAAATTATATTTGAGAATGTCAAGTACTTTCATCATCATCATCACCTTTAGGGTAGTATTATAAAGTATAAAAAATCATAAATATTTACAACGAAATATATGCCACATAACTTGGTGGATTACATTAAGTCTAATTAAACCATATTGCTGTACTGCTGCTGGTTGCTTGGTGGACAGTTAATTATTGGCTCAAGTACAAATATATCAGGATGTTTTTACACCCAATCTAGTTTATGCTGAATTGTGTGCACCATGGAGGCAGTCACTAAACTCATAGGCTTACTTGAAAAGGGTAGTTGGCAACTTGTCACTTGGCAGTACTGGCTTCAAAGCAGTGAAAGCCCAGTTTAATCCCTTTAGTCAATGCAGCAGTCACACTGTATCAGTGTCTCTTGCTATGTAAACGCTCATAAAACTCTAGGGTAAACCTTCATGAGGGCCATGCTGAAGTTAATAAGGGGGCAGCAACCATAAAACATGGATACACTAGTGAAATATATAACCTAATCAAATGAAATTGTTTTGCAGTTAAAATTCGGTTTAAATGTTCAATAGTAATATAACAATAATAGGTCAATTACTAGTACTTTGCTTCCTATTACTATTACTATTACATTGAGTTTTTGCTCAACCTATTACTATTATTTCAATATTTATAATCATTACCATTACATATTACTATTACCCCAGGCCTGACCAGAAAGGTACTAAGTATTAGCTGAGCTGCTCAGAAGGGAGCTTGCAGAGCATTTTACAGATCTTCGAGCTCATAATTGCTCTTATTTGTCAGCCCGTTATAGTCGACGACGCGCCGGAAGCTATGTAGATGACGTTCACCTAAATGCAATGAGGCCCTGTGGCATTCAAAGTGCCATTCAATGAGGTGTATCTTGCAACCAAACGCACCTGCCACCAGTTTCTTTTAAACTGATCACATACGCCAAGCTCACTTTGTCGTGGAGCACTTGGTCAAATACCAGTTGCATGACGACAACGCGGACATTGAATAATGTGTATTTTAGCAGTATTTTCTTTTCAAAATGTGCTATTGATGTTTCATAATAATAACAATTATTTATTTATACACTGCCAAAATGTGTAAGCTAAGCTTCAATACATAGGGGATTCTGCCTATATAGATACTATATAAACATCTTAACATAACACACCGAGCACCAGACATTTCAGGTTCCACGGCGATTGCACTAGTGACAGCCAATATTAAGAAATGATCATTGGCCGCCCATTCAAAAAGGTTGCCGTCTCTAGACTTGGAGCATTCTGTACTCGCACGCAGAGAGCATTTCAACTGTCATAATATTTATATAAATCTATCTGCCTTCTCTCGAAGTCTTACACCGTAACTGTTATCGAAAATAACACGACCTGTCTTGGAAAATACACCTAAACGAAACAGCGGCTAACCAATATTTCGTGCAGTGTCTTGAGATCACCCCTCAGTAAAATTATGATTTCTGTCACGAGCGCACAAATAAAGTTATGATATGTCTAATGCAGCTGCTGTCTGGCCCGCCAACCCCGGTCGATGTAATGATTTATAAAGTGTCCGCCGAGGGGCGCTGTGTGTGTGGGCGCGAGCTCCATAAACCAGCGCTAGACGGCGGCTGTCTGACAGACAGACGGCGACACTCGGCGCCACGGAGACAAAGCGGCGGCCCGCGTATGTCTGACGGGTGACAGGCGACATCTGTCATATTCTCGTACCACCGGAACTGTGCGGGGGTCAGGCTTGACCGGTGGAAGTAGTCAGAATAAATCAACCGCACTGCAGTCAACGCTCGATTATGACGACAATAAAGGCAATAGTAATAATTTATTATTTTACACAATCTGTGCAATTACATTTCTCTTCAAGACTCACATTTGTATTAGTGATTTCATGTAGATGTACATCTGTCCAACTATATTTATTTAGTAATGACGTACATTATTCGTAGACTTATTAGTATATTTTATCAGCTTTTGAGTTATAGTTATTTATTTATTTGTCCTTTGTCCTCTACAACTTTATATTAACAATTTTAGTTTTATATATGATAGAACGCATCGATTCGCGAAGTTGTAGTTAGTTCTATATAAATTAAGTATCATTATTATTATTATTATAGTTCAATTACATATCAGAAGAGGTAAAACGGCACGATACTGGAGTACATAAAATGCGGCGTGCCCTGTCATTATAATAGGCGTCGGAACGGTAGCTTACTTGGTGGGTGATCCCCACCCCAAAAAAAATTACATTGAGGGTTAGCCCCCAATATTTGGTAAATGTAGAATATGTTTCTGGTGAGCGTCAGCGGAGTTGCAACCTCCGAATATAAATTGCATCATCTTGTTGTAGATCCGCGAGGGTATTAAACAGTTCCACCACCATCTTGCGATTTTTTGTCCGACAACAGCGTGATAATTTAAAAACAGAGCACAGCACAGCAACATATCCAAAAGCACAAAAATAAAAAATTACATTGAGGGTTAGCCCCCAATATTTGGTAAATGTAGAATATGTTTCTGGTGAGCGTCAGCGGAGTTGCAACCTCCGAATATAAATTGCATCATCTTGTTGTAGATCCGCGAGGGTATTAAACAGTTCCACCACCATCTTGCGATTTTATGTCCGACAACAGCGTGATAATTTAAAAACAGAGCACAGCACAGCAACATATCCAAAAGCACAAAAATTAAAAATTACATTGAGGGTTGGCCCCCAATATTTGGTAAATGTAGAATATGTTTCTGGTGAGCGTCAGCGGAGTTGCAACCTCCGAATATAAATTGCATCATCTTGTTGTAGATCCGCGAGGGTATTAAACAGTTCCACCACCATCTTGCGATTTTTTGTCCGACAACAGCGTGATAATTTAAAAACAGAGCACAGCACAGCAACATATCCAAAAGCACGTATCACCACCACAACCACCACCACAACCACCACCACCACCACCACCACCACCACCGCCACCGCCACCGCCACCGCCACCACCACCATCCAGCCATCGAATACTTTTTGGCGCAACACCACAACTACCGAGGTAGCTTCTAATGACGAGAAAGACACCGTATCACAACCATCGCGGTACCTTTTGGTGACGAGGAAGACACCGTATCACAACCACCGCGGTGCCTTTTAGTGACGAGGAAAACTTCACATCATAAACACCGCGGTACCTTCTGATCAAGAGATTGGCACCGTATCACAACTACCTCGGTACCTTTCTGATGACGATGACCACACCTTATCACAACTACCGCGGTATCTTTTGATCATGAGGTTGGCACCGTCCCACCACCACCGCAGTACCTTCTGATCGCAATACCTTAAGTTCTGATAACTGATGAGACCATCGCACGTTCCCCGGCCACATTACCCTTTACAACGACATCCCAAAAGCTACCCTACACAAGGCACCAAAGACAGTACGAGACGATGGGAACGCCAGAGGACAAACTGGTTGATTGTATCATACAGTGGGTCTACACCTGTACCGATCCTGCTGCGCACCACAGAAGAGAGACCAGGCTGGTGCGGACTGACGATGGTCCTTCCATATGTACGGAAACGCGTACGAAGACGCATGCGGAATGTAGAATACCTGCTTAGTTACGTCACTTCTGGGCATTTCCTATGGAACTACTTATATTAGTTTTCACTGGACGCTACGTTCCTTGTTTTGCCTCGTCCGCATGCCACATGTGGAATCCTGTCATAAGACACCACTGGGGGTTTCCTCAAAAGCACCACGTCGTCCTTGTTGTGAAATGTGACGTCCGTGACACGACGCGAGTGGAGATTGACACTGGCACGAGGCCTGTATTGTTCCCGCCAGAAAGCCGGATTCATTAATTGATTGTATAAACATAGCACTGCCCGGCGGTGGTTTGCCAAGTTCTGAACTCTGTAATCGTTGTATACACGGTTGGGCGGTACAGTGACGTCGCACGGCGGTCAAATAACCTAACTATAATGACACAAACGAACCGCGGAAAACAACAGACTACATCGATTAAGATATTACCACATCTATGCAGTTTAGTAATATTTATTTAATATCAATAAAGTTATATAATAGTGATTAGTCTAATTAGTCGTCGCATAAGTCAGAAACCACTGCCCTAGGGCAGAAACCATCGCCCGCTACAGTCCTCTCGCCTGGGCCACGGCATACATCTTGTCCGCAAGTTTCAGGGTCTAAAACCATAGGAAGTTTCTTTCCGCGGTCTTTAGGCCGCTTCTTTTTTAGATGGATTCCACTTGTGTGCTTCATTTCTACAGCCCACGTTGCAAATCGCGTTCAATATCTTAAGGTGAACCGGATGCATGTCTCATTGAACGCATTGCATTGTTGTTCCACCTGCAAAGCATTGCCTAAAGTAGGCTACGGTTATCTGTGTTCATCTGTTCGAGGTAGTAAGATCGTTTAATGAAAAACCTTTACCATTGCCCAAAGTAGGCCAGACGCCGTCTGTTTGTTTCTTGATACCACAATACAAGTAGTGCATTTCTAGAAAAAATATTCATAGGTCAGTTCTTTTCCGCAAATTATTGTGTGCGTGCGTGTGTGCGTGTGTGCGTGTGTGCGTGTGTGCATGTGTGCGTGTGTGCGTGCGTGCGTGCGCGCATGTGCGCATGTGGTGTGCGTGTGTGTGTGTGTGTGTGTGCGTGTGCGTGTGCGTGTGTGTGTTTGTGCTAGCAGCCACAGTTTCTGTTTTCACGGTTTTGCACGGTTCTCAGTCCTCTGTTTTCGATGACCGTTGATTCACGGGACGGGTCTGCCATGGTTCCAATTACCACTATTCTAACAGTATGCTTGGTGCTTACTCTAAGACTTTTGTAGGCATATTTTTTGAGGGATGTGGATGTTGTAATCTCTCAGTGATAATCTGTAAAATGTTAATGTTTCAGTTATTTTATTTATTTATGAGTTTGCTGGATATTCGTATTAATTTAGTGTACTAAAACTGCTTCTTCAACTGGTATACACCATGACGGATTATTTGATGGAGTGCCCGAAGTCGGTTAACTAACAAAAGTGCTAAGGCCTAGTTTGTTTAAATGGTCGAAGGAATGGACTTTGATCGTTGCATGTGGTAATTTACTAACATATCGCGATAATTAGCCGTCAAACCAATGAACTTACCGGTCACGTGGTTTTCGAGAGAGCAAGGAATGTCTACAACGTCGACACAGAATCACGTGCATAACCGTCTACGTGGTGCATACTCATGCAGATTCCAGTTAGCTGAATCGCTTGAATTAATAATTGCTCAAACATTAAATAAATTCATAAATCGTCTGATGATTTCACAAAAGCTACATAAAATGTTTCACCAATGAGCTACCATACTTGGATATAAGGTAGATTTGCTTTTTGGCTAAATGAATTTGAAATTAGATGAATAAAAAATCAAATTGAAGCGTCAGCGTTAATGTTGTAATCCTTCGGCGTATACGGAAGGACACACAATCGAGAATTGTTGTGCTTCGGTTCCAAACAGACGTGGATTCGTGAAAACACTATAGTTATTTGATTTGATTAGACTCTTGTCACTTTTTGATAATATAATCCATCACCCGACGACTGCCAGGCCAGAGTTGTGTTTACAAAGTTTAATTTTCATTCGCGACTGCCCTATATATAAGTCCATTTAAACATGGATATTGCAATGCGACAGTCTGTCTTTTTGTCGCCGCCTGTTAACAAGTTTGTGTTTGTGCGTACGTAACCTATTTGGCATTCACTGTACATTTATTACACAAGCGCCACATTTATTTCGCTGAAATGACGTTTCGTCTCATGCCGCTTATTTACGATTGTCGCCAGGTATAAGACAAAACTTCCCGACCAGACGACGGCGGCAAGTTTTTCATCGACGCGTTATGAAATGTCTCAACAAAACCGTGGGAAACCGTTGCTGTTGGGTCTGATTCAGACTGCGAAGACCCTCGAATCTCAAGTGCCTGGGTTTATGGTTCTGGTATCCATGTCGTTGGATGAGTTAAAGTAGCATTTTCATACTTGGTGTTCGGTGTCGGTATAAATGGGATATGTTTCAGTAAAAAGTACGACGTCTGCGCAATATAAACAAAGTCGACATCGCTGTTAGTGTTAGTAGCTCGGCTATTTCGGGGAAGGTCGCGACCGAAGAAGCGGAGAATATGCGAGCGCATGACAATTAAAATCAACATGGAACGTTTTAAAACGTAAACGTTGTTTAAAAAAATTGATCAATTACATTGACATTGTATGCCTATCTTGCATACACACCCAACAAGATATATGGTAAGCAAAATTGTTTCTCGGATATCCGGTGTTAAGCTTCGTACCGTCTGACACGTCAATCGATTTTGTTATAACGTTTCTGCGATTGTTCCGAGCGAGGAGCCTCTGTTTGGACAGGAGGCGTCACTGAGCGAGAAAATGGCAGTCTACACTGAAGGTTTTTTCCGCCATTCGGGAGGTAAGTGCATGCGCCTGTGGGACCGGCAGCGCGCAATGTTAGCGTATTTATTCAGTCACCTCATTTCATCAGAATAATCACCAAGCTGTGATGCGTCATATAAAATGAAAGATATGGAAGGTATCGTTGACGTTTTTTATCTATCACAATTCAAAATAATGAAATTTGCAAACAAATCACGTAGACACATTGCAATTATTTATTGAGCCATCTGAGCTTCATCGTGTTTCACCAGAATAATCATCAGGCTATACCACTTCTTATATAATTAAAATATTGTCGTTGAAAATGTTGAGCAATGATAAATGCAAACAACTGCATTTTCTGTGCGCATGTGGTGTGGCTTGGCGCACCTCCAGAATGGCGGACGAACTGCTTACGTACGTTTCTCGAACAATGTAAATAGCGCGCGCAGCACCGTCTTGTATTGATATAGGTCGCGATCTCTTGAGGTCGCGATCTCTTGGGGACGTCTTACGTAAACACTAAAAGAAATTAAACCTACGCCACATCAAAAGTCATTTGCGGAGGCTTCGGGAAACCCTCTTTTGCGTGTGCGTAGCGCCATCCGGAGGACAGGACATTTGCTAATATACAAATCATACCTAGTCCTAGATATGTGGGTGAAGACATCTGCACTGGACGGTCTGGACAGCTTGAAAGCCCCTCAGTGCCCGTACGCGGCGCTGGCAGGCTGCGTGAGTCACACTCGATGACCGCTCCGTTAGCCTGGGCTACCTCTCTGTCGGACTCCTGAGAGCCGAACTGCATCGAGTGAACCGATGGTGACAATTAACCCGGAGTGCAAGAGCCGCCGTCATAATGATGCAACATGCAAAACAACCTAAAATAAAAGAGTTCCAGGACTATTGGTGTCAAACACATTACGAGATATAGCTGTTCTTAAATGTCGTTGACTGCCAATTACGTCATATACGCACATTTCGACTTTATCCAAAATGTTTGGTAAAAAATATTTTAAACAGACCGTGTCTGTTGAACTGTTCCTCATTTATTAATATACGTATAAACTCGCACTTGTCAGATATTTGTTAATTTAATATTTTAATTTTTATCATATTAACACTTCTGAAGGAAGAAATATTGCCCGCCAAATTGTGTTTAATAAGCTTGACAAAAGTACAAGCAATTATAATGTGATTTATATATACAGTCTTCCAATCTCTGTTACATTCGACCTCTTCTCCGTCTACGCGCTAAGCGCTTCCGGTGTCTTCTTTATACGGTCCTTTCCATTCGTTTCACATTTCCGGCTGGCTTTAAACGACTCCTTTTTGAAATTAAACTGTTACCATGTGATTATACGTCCTAAAGTCCTACATAGGCACTTAGCATAAAATAACAATTATTATACGTAATGTCGTCCTACTTGTGTCGTAAATGCATCGTCGGTTGAGTAATGTATTGCCGGTCGGTTATTACAGTATGAATTATCGGATTGTCTATTGTTATTACATCGTAATTTGGCCGTCACACGTGTTTCTGTTTTAACAGCGGTGATGACCTTTCCGGTGTCATGGCCACGATCTCGCGTCTTTGTGTAACCAGGTACATTACGAGGTTGTAATGCAAAATACTTTTTTCATCGCATTAATTTGGGCGTTTCTGTTTCGCTGGATTCACGTGTCGAGTGCAATTGCCAGTGCGTTTGAAGTCCGTTGTTTCCTCGGCGCATTCTTCGCCCACGCAGCTTCGCTACAGGTGCCTTCAAAACGCAGCAACAAGTGTCCACGTATAACTGTGAAAGTGCGCGCTTCTGCCATTCGCGAATCCAATTACGCTCATTTACTCGTCGCACAAAAACCCGGTCGCAATTACATAGATCAACAACGACGCAATCACTTGATCGTTGTAACAACAGTACCGCACAAACTGCATTAGTCGCCATTGATTCGCGCGCGCCTCGAGAAGCTTGTTTACATTCGCGCGTAGTGAAAACATCTTTACGTTGACATCGCGAGCAATCCAGGGGATTATGCTGGAGGTCCATTCTTCTGCGTGCGCGGTGTATTCAACGGCCAGACGGTTCGATTCGACAGGGGCGCCGTCTGCTGGCATCGTTGGATAATGAACCCGCGGCTGACTGTGAGCCTATTAACCAGAACGAACTAATTTATACAGACGTAATTTGCATACCAGTCGCATACGAATGTTTAACAATGATTTGTTCTTGGTGTGCGTGAAAATTACGGGGTGTGATGGAATTATGCACCAATTATAGGGTATGAAGTAAGTATTTGTAGATTGTGTTGACGTTGGTGATCGTTATAATGTTATAAGGATTCCTGTTTACACCAGAAACATGTGCGCCTACTTTCTTTAGACTTGCACTGCACAATAGACACACATTTTTCAGAAAAAAATATACGCTTCTATCTCGACCCTGCATGCCCGATGTTTGATTATAACCATTTGTTGTCCTGTCCTGTCCAATATCCACAGCGGTTGCCCCTTACAATAGGTTCAAAGATCATATAATGCATTGATTTTATCACTTATCCAATATAAAATAAATATACAATTAACACATCACAGGCAATTAACAACGTTTTAGTGGGCACTCTTTTGGCGGATGAATCCTGTAGGTGGTGGGGTCACAAATGACGGTAGGAGACGCCACGACGGGAGCGGCTTATCGGGGCGGGCGCGACGGCAGGGCAGGGAGCCATTGTTTGCCGAGTCGACTGCCGCACGGACTACGCGGCAGCATCAACCGGCTTAGGGGGATGATTAGACTCCCTGGCACCGCACCGCTGAGTCGGTGGTCAAGTTACGCAGCTTTTCACGTAAACCTATCCTTGTCTCTGCCTTCCGTATTTGCAGTTTGGGAATTACATAGCGTTGGTTGCGTTAAAAGGACCAATATGTAAAAAAGTAAGCGTAAATTCCTACATAGCCTGATACCCATGCAGTCATTATGACCGCTCAGAGCGCTTCAGACTTTACTCCCTGGGAGACTTGTTCAATCGAACACCATCTCGACTTCTCTATGAATTATTCAGCCACAGTGCAATTATTGCGCGAAGACAATACGTACATCAATATTCATCACTGTCCATAGCCAGGTACTCATTCATTCAACTGAGTGAACTAGAGCAACGTAGAATAAACTAATTTTTCCGAAGCGATTGGAAACCGGGATCTCTCGATTGAGAGTCCGGCGCACTGTGCCACTGCGCTCCACACAATAACCCACGGCCAGAACAACATACGCGTAATATTCTGCCCCTAAGGTCCATAAACCTTTTAGGCATTATGCGATCTTAGGGGGCGGGAATTCTGAGGGACCGTTTACGTTGCTAGCGTTGTTACATAAGCGAATTCATAGAAACTAAACAATGTTGCACGCAATCCTTTCTGTCAAATGCCTGCATTAATCGAAAACCATTGATGAATTTCCGCACGATGCTATCAAAAAGAATGTCGAGATATTAGGGGCAAGCTGAAGTCGCACTGAGTTGGAACCAAACCTGGCTAGTTAGAATCATTATGATATTTACTTTTATTAGGTTCTAGTTATACGTGCACCGT
This sequence comes from Paraescarpia echinospica, assembly GCA_020002185.1. Classification (NCBI taxonomy): domain Eukaryota; kingdom Metazoa; phylum Annelida; class Polychaeta; order Sabellida; family Siboglinidae; genus Paraescarpia; species Paraescarpia echinospica. Next base: position 29,867,049 of record CM034531.1, on the reverse strand, counting down.
CACACGTGGACTTCACACAGTCCTAGATTTTTGAAGCATTAAAAAAACCGAACCGTGGGCCTTCAATCGAATAAAAATACAAAATGCACAGACCTCGCTATATTATTCGGATGGCACCTCCAAAAACATTGCTTCCGTCCTAGGTGTTAAACGGAAAGTTCGACAACATACTAGATTATCGCGTGGATCGACAGCATGTTGCAGAACCATTCGCGAAGTCGCAATATTGCTTTCTTCCAATAGTGTTCTTTGATCATCCGCCAGACGGCGCTTTAGTAGTTTCTTTTGTATTATTGTTTATTGCTAAACTTGTTTACTGCCTCCCCGTTGCCGTGACCAATAGGAATTTTAATTATGACTTACACGTTTTAATCTCTGGAAATGATCAGTATGTGTATAAAGTAAGTAATGTGTTGTTGTTATCTGAAATTTGATAAATAGATTAAAGTTGTCTGTTCAACTGATTTCGCTCATCACGAATCCGGTTCTACGATGTCCCAATGTTTATTTTAAAAAGTGCGTACAATTGTTACAAAATTTCAAAAGAAGTAACTCTGGTCGTTACATCTGATAAATCACCGAGTCGACATTTAGCATTCAAAGTACATAATTTATCGGTCACACTTTTTTCTGAGAAGTACGGGAATTCGACAATATCAACACAGAATGTTGACACGAGCATGCGTAATCTGACAGCGCATTCACGTGACAATTCCAATGTGGGAATCCCTTGAATTCATACTGGATCCAGAAGTAAATCTGTTAATACTTTCTTAAGCTAGCATGTCGTTGTGGATCCTATGGAAGTTTGTTTATAACAAAATTAATTTAACATGAAATTGTTAAGAATCGATTATATTTAATGAACCGCAACTTTTAAATATAATTTGACCGCTATATGATTATAAACGTCGACATGGTCAATCAACTTGCAAAGCAAACATGATATTCGAGCCGAAACGTCATAATTAAACATTACAATCGACTTATATGAAACAATTGTGGTGTGTCAATACAACGCATGTATGTGGTCAAGACGTTACAGTAGACCAACATGGCTTATACTATATAACATAATCCTTTACGACTAGACTGTCATTAATGAATTAAATTAATCTGGTGACCCGCGCTAGTCGGGGGTCCGCTCGAATCCAGTCGAGTGACCAGTCGGCCGTGGTCACGTCATCGGGCGGTGGTAGCAGCCGCTACACCGTCCATCATTGTAGGCGCACTTAGCCGGCGACATACAGGCGCCACACCCGGTCACTGCACTCGCCGGCTCGCCGCTAAGTGGCGGCCCGCTTCGCCCCGCCTCCCGCTCGCCCGCCCGCCAGCCAGCCGGCCGTGGCAGCGCCAGCTTTATCTCGCCCGCTATCGCAGCACAGCGGCGGCCGCGCTACGAGTCGCCGCGTACATTCGCCGAGCAGAACCGGCTCGAACGACAGTGTTCGCGCTCTAGTGCTGTTGTCCGGCGGTCAACATCGCCGGTGTTGAACCAGTGTGATAGTCTGGCCATTACCGAAACGCCGACAGTGATTCAGTTGAAAGAACGCCGTTGCGAAACGAAGCCGGTGGAAGATAGCCAGTAGGAGTTGCCGTGTTGTGAAACGTTAGCCGAGCGACCCCGTTTATCGCCCGCCACTCGCGGTACGGATTACCTACGGACCCCCCACGAACCCCCGGGGACGGGTTGATCCACCCATCATGGATCCATGGAGGACTTTCTGCACGCTCACCGGGATTGGGATGATGCTGTGTCTTCTGTCGCGAGTGACAGGTAAGGCTGGCCCAGTTACGACGCACGTATTGTGCTCAAGAAATAAGGACAGATTGTAATAGCTTCGCGTGCTCTCAGTGAATGCCATCTATACTATAGGACGGGACATCTCGTCGAACATCGCTCCTTGGCTCTACGGTACAACTTCCGATTTGTTGCGTGTCTTCTTGGGTCTAGTCTGTATTCAACCCGTGTTTCTATATATTACTATTCTGCTGAGGAGCTGGGCGTAAGGTTGCGTTTAACCCGTTGTATCACTGTACTGTGTACGTTTGCGTGAGTCGGTGTAGTTGTTCTATTATTGCATACACGCGAATGCATGCGTGCGCGTGCAGATCGTGTAGACCCCCAAGTATCACCTCGGTACAGTGTGTCAACATACCAGTGGTACTTAGCCGGGTGTACGCGAGACGGTATAGCTACGTACGCCATATGTTAATCGGTTGTTTGTATGTAAACAAGCTGTGTCTTGCATTCTTGAACCGCGTAGCGATGTCGGAAATGTAGATGGGTGCATTAGCGGGTCTCCCTGCCGCGTAGAGTAGCTTGAGCTGAACGGGCATCGGGTAAGCGTACGGTTAGGTGATTATAATTGGTCGTCACCTTTGTAACGAGTCTCTCCTGTGACAAGTTTTATTGTCCTTGACCGTCAAGTGTCCACTCGCCATATGCTGAGCTATTCGTTGTACACTTCGTTCTGACAGTTGTGGTGACGCCACATGAGTGATGTCACACCTTAGGAGTCATGGTGCACTTATCTGTTTCAGACTTAGCTCCTGTTAATTGCTTTTTCTCTTAGTATGCCTATAGCACATTTACAACCAGAAGCAGTCGGCCATACACAGAAGCTATGCACCATGTAAACAGGTTGATAATGGTATTACGACTGTGAAGTGAATGTGACGCTACTTTTATATACTAATATTATATATATATATATATATATGTGTGTGTGTGTGTGTGTGTTTGTGTATGTGTGTGTGTGTGTGCGCGCGCGCGCGCGTGTGTGTATCATATTACATGGGCGAGGACGTGTAGCGTCACCGATACCCAGTCCTCTCAACCCTAAACAGGTTGATAATGGTATTACGATTGTGAAGTGAATGTGACGCTACTTTTATATACTAATATTATATATATATACATATATAAACATATATATATATGTGTGTGTGTGTATATATATGTGTGTGTGTGCGCGCGCGCGCGCGTGTGTGTATCATATTACATGGGCGAGGACGTGTAGCGTCACCGATACCCAGTCCTCTCAACCCTAAACAGGTTGATAATGGTATTACGATTGTGAAGTGAATGTGACGCTACTTTTATATACTAATATTATATATATATATATGTGTGTGTGTGTGTGTGTGTGTGTGTGTGCGTGTGTGTATGTATGTGTGTGTGTGTGCGCGCGCGTGTGTGTATCATATTACATGGGCGAGGACGTGTAGCGTCACCGATACCCAGTCCTCTCAAGTTATCATAATATCCAACCACGACTGAGCCATTAATCCGAGTAGCGAGGACGTCACACGGCTAGTAAGATTTGAGCGCGTAACAACGACACTCGACTCGCTGAGTAGCACTCAACTGCTCACTTCAGTTAGAGCTACGCCGGGTTTTGTTTACGTGTCCACCGAAGGCGAACGGCCGGACAGGCGGACAAGCCCGCGGCCTATTCGTCGTCGTGTTTGCGTTTATCTTGCCTCGAGATCGCGGCAGATTGTCCGGCGCCAGGCCGGGTTTATCGCGTTTTGTGGTGCGCTCTTATCGCTGATTCCGTCTCGATTCGATCATTCGATTGCGCCCTTTATGCGCGTGCATGGAGCGCGCGCGGACAAAGCCCTTAATCCACAAATCGAAATTCGAAAACTCGTCGAATGTTTGATTGGCTCGGGTCACGAGCGTGCGAAGTCGCGAACCTTGGTTCGAGTAACCGCCGTTGGGAGTAAACGTAAAAAATGCGGTAATTCTGTTCACGCCTCAATGAATACATTACCAACAAGTGGAGCGCTAACGATCGGCGCCAGAGTGTTTCAACAAACCGTAACACCATTGCGTTCCTCCTATGACGTCACGCACGCGTTATTACGTCGACCAAGTCACGGACGTCTGACGACACAATCACTGTCATTTTTTTCGGGGCTACGTAATGTTCTAAAATAGCGGCGGTCGGCCTTGTGTTGAGTAACAATGCCCGGAACGCGAGCAACCTCGGTCTGTTTTGTCGCGGTGTGTCAACACACCGTCGACCATGAAATAGGGCCTCCCTTGTTTCATGATCTAGTTAGACACTCGCCGGGAAAGTGAGCCGATCAGATCCCGATATATCCGTACAGTGGGTACCCACCACACAATAGAGAGTGTTTGCAAGCGCCTCGACTGCCTTCCCTATCCCGATCGCTCGGAAGGCAGTCGAGATCGGGGCGCTTGCAGACATTGTCTAATAATAATACTCGTTGTCGTCGTTCGCGTGTGTTGTTGTCCTGTTGACTCATCCTATCTAGATGCTCGCTCCACTAACGAACCTGATCAATTTACGATTTAGGACCGTAGTCTCTAAATAATATAACTCTGATTTCTGAGGTAAATGCAGACGCAGTCCGTGTTCCGTGACATGCCCAACTTACCCCACTCTGAGGTGTCGCTTTTAGTAGTCAAGGATCTTTTTTAACTACGCCTACTATTGTGAGATAAATGTAGTTTGCAGAAGCTCTTTGACTATAATAATTCTGGCCCAAGCACGTTCTTCGCAACGTTTGGCTAGTTTCATTGCCATGCAGGGATTCGATATATTTCAGTCATCATATATTTATGGTTTGCAATGTTATAACCATCCCACGACAGGTCTATAGAGCTGGCATATGAGGTTATCGTGAACTGGGAATTTCGTTCTCTCTTTACGAAATTGTTATTTCGAATCACAAGCGGTAATGGCATAAGCGAACGGTTGTTTTATAAAGCCACACACGGTGTTGTCCGGGTAGACCTCACGCGGAGTCTATGCCTGTTGCTGGCCCCCACCCAGACGTGAGCGCGGTGCGGTCGGCGGACCTAGTGAACGTGTGGCCGTCGTGTGCTCTAGGGCCGACTCAGTCCCACTCGACTGCCCACTAAGCCCCTTGACCGCCGTCAACCGTCGGCCAGGCACCGCTCTAGTCTTACCTTGCTGTTCTGCCTACGCCGCTGTGCCCGTCCGCGTACGGCGTCGATTGGTAGGGCCTGCGTGGCGGGAACGGTGTCCGAGGCCAGAGCACAGTTAACCTCGCTTTGTGGCCACCTTGTTAATGCGGCCACCTCGCAATTATGGTCACCCTAGGATAGTCCAAAATTATTTCTGTAACAGAATACAGTGTAGTGTAGTAATGGGAAATTAACCTCGCTAATATAGTCACCTCGCTATTCAAGTAACTTGTGTCCAGCTTGTGTATAATGTACTTAACAATATCTTTAGTGTCGCGTTAATTTATTTAGTACAACATTGTAACATAATGTTGCGTCGTCCTTGTAACAGCATAATACTTGTGTGGATTTGGGGGTTTGTGGTGAATGTATGTGCAATCCAACTGAACAGTTGCAAACAATAATAAATTTATTCTTCTTACTCTTATTCCAGTCGCAAGAGTGATCTTTATATTTACATATATCATATATATATATATATATATAACCATTTCTGGCAGGTGCTAACGACGGTGACCTTGCCGAGAGACTATGACAACGACATCATCAACAACACTGTAACGATCTTTTTATTACCGCACATCCCAGATAACCATCTCCGACACATCTGGACCGCGGCAGCCTTGAAGCGCGTGCTCGGTTTCCCCGTTTACCTTGCTGCTCTGCCGGCGACCCGACCTGATCTCGCAGTCCCGTCGCCGGACCGTGCCGCCGCTGCTGTCAGCGTGCTCCGAGCCAGCAGGGCCCGATACGTGGAGTGCCTCGTGCCGCTTGTGGCAGCCATAAAACGATCAGTAATGCGCCGTTCGACATTCGCTGAAATAACATTTTCTTGCGGCTTTGATAGATCAGAGAGCGCGGATATTTATTCCGTCAGTCGGAGCCCAGCGCCGCCTTTTACGAACTATCGCCGGCGCCGTCTGACGGCTTTATGAGCGTCTCGGACGCGGCCCGCCAGCTCCGCTAAAACAAACATTTCATAACATCGCCCCCCCCCCCGCCACCACCGCCCCCTCCACGGCGAGTTCTTAGTCTGCGGCACTTCGTGTAGAACGAACGAACGAATGGACGAACGAACGAATGAACAAGACGTGGTTTTCTTTCTACAAACTTGAGATTTTCTTAAATGCGGTTTTCTTTTATAGATCGGGTTATATCTGAAAACGGAAAAGGTGTAAACACAACAAATTTAAAGGATGGATTACATTGGAAATTGTATGTGCCAAACGTGACCGTTTTACGGAAAATTGCATGCGGTACTGAGCACACGCCACACTGCGGTGAAAATTAAAAAAAATGCATATTCCCGAAAGTATAATAACATAATATAAGTTTATACACATAAAGGTCACGTGAGATTGTGGGTCGAAAATGGGGCACTCCACGCAAGCCACCCGCTTCTAGCGGAAGTAGGATGACTTCACCGACATTCCCTTCCGCTTCAACTGACCAATCAGTCGCTTCACCTGTTCGCTGTCGCGGTCTGGTAGCAGGCATTGGCACGGCGCTCGTCGGATACCTGTCTGTCTGTCTGTCTGTCTGTCTGTCTGTCTGTCTGTCTGTCTGTCTGTCTGTCTGTCTGTCTGCCTGTCTGTCTGTCTGTCTGTCTGTCTGTCTGTCGGTCGGTCGGTCGGTCGGTCGGTCGGTCGGTCGGTCGGTCGGTCATTACATTTGCAAATCTGGTTCCGATTTGGTGAAACGTTGCATCAGGAGTGTCAGTGAAGTCACAAACATTGACGTCACATATGACGTCACTGCACTTGTATGACTACGCAAACGATCGCTTGCAACCAGTCCAACTGAGCTTCAATACATGCTTCTAAACAACTGGCGATAAGCCGCTTTAACATACAAACCCCTGCACCTTTCCCTGCACCTGAACTTGCTACCGCGACAACGACATGCCCGCGCCGTGCCCGGCAGTTGAGACCGCCCGGCCCTGATGCTACTAAACCAACATTGCCTGCCTCTCGCTCTTTGGCCACCGCTGACAAGACGCTCGCAAGACTGCCAATCAATCAATTTACGCGGCGCGTTCTCGAGCGACTCTGTTTTGTCAAACAGGGGTCGATGCGGCGCTGCCACAAAAGACGCGCGCACCCTGAATAGAACGCCCGGCGGGGGCCGCGGCACTCAAAGGACGTTTATGAAGTCCCGGAGTGGTGCGGTGTCTATTAAAAAGTTAACGTTTCGGTTACACCGACTGGGCACTTGCGACCCCGAGAGAATTCATTTCAATGTGGCGAAAGATCTAACGATCGCTAAATCTTGCACTTTTCTTGTACTCATGGGGGCGTAAATCTACGTTGCCTAACAGGTATACGCACACTGAGTGGCACGTCTGCGAACTGTGACGTTGGCGGAGTAGTATAATTAATCGGGAAAAAAACATTTCAGTCCGTTATCCCCATTACAATCGAATGATAATCCCGTTATTCTTTCGCAGGCGAGACAGGACCATTGCCATCCCGTTCGCCAACAGGTGTCGCTAGCGTCGTTTTGCACGCGGTGAACCCCGGCCGCAAAATGTCTACGCGGAGACATTTTTTCGTTACAGCGTTTGATTATCGGACCCGGCGAAGTTCGACAAATTAATTGGCCTCTTTTCTCGGGCCTGTAAACACGACTGGCTGACGGCAGACGTATACCGTTGCGCTCAAGCGAAAACGTTATGCCACACCTAAGCATAGTCTCGAACACATACCGTAAGAATACCATTCACATTTGCTCAATATTTATTAATTTGCCAATTTGAAGAAAAAAAACATGCGACCACATGTCAAGTCACGCGTGTAATCGCGCACACCTATAATCACCGGCTTCGTACGCGTAGCTTTTACGACAAAGAAAATCCCGTCAAGGCGAATTTACCGCGCGAACAGTACATTAGAGGGCGGAAACGTCGCTATGTTCACAAATTTGACACGCGTCGCCCGTTCTGATAGAGACGTTTTGTGTTCATTTAGTAACATGAACATCGTTGTTTACACGATGACTCTAAGACCGTGAGTCTGTAATTGTTACAACGCTTCACTCCATGCGCTGTGATTCACTAAGTCTGCTTTGAGTGTGTCCGCAAACTGTTTCTTTGGCATAGGTATTTTTCTCATAGGCGTCGGAACCGAGAGGGGGGGGGTTAAGAGCTATAACCGGGGGTTTGAGAATGGAGGTTTAGCCCCCCAATATGTTATTGATTTTGATGCGCCATTCGAGTTGCAACTTTGGAATTTATTTTTTTGTAATTTCGTAATAAAATGTCGTAAGTATTCCGTGAAAGTCTTCAACAACACACAGCCAACCCTTTGTTTTTCTGCAAGAATGTTGAAGTCACCGCGATAAGTGTTCAACAGTAGTAACCCTAACCCCCAACTCCACTGTTCTCACTGTCGTCATGTGGTATTAGGCTTAGGTATTGAATAGACCCCTACACACGCGTGTTGGCATAAAGTGCAGTTTTTGACAGTTGACAATTCAAACTGGACGGTCCGATAGCTGTGTCACGATTGCAAATCTCTACATTTCTATATCTTCCGTAGCACTGTATATAATCATTAACTATTATCATGATAATAAAGCAGACTCGTTTAAATTGGAAAAGAACTGATATGACGTCACACGCGTTCCGGGTCAAACGAGCGTGATCGCGTGTTACGAGTGGACATTCACGGAGCAATTTATCTCTTTTTATGATGTCATAAATCCAACACGCGGTGTTTGCGGTAGCTGCGTATGAATATAGATAATTGTCAATGCAGTAAAAGCTCAGAACATCGATTTAACTACGATCGATTTATGGTGCACGTGCCCGGCATTTCAACAAAGAGATGTCCGCGTGGAAGTGGTTAGACACTGGTGTCGGTGGTCAAACTGTCCAGCAGTCTGCATTTCCAGTATTATTTAAATTTGCATATTTATATTTTCCTGTAACATGGCATGTGTGTGTCTGTCTGTGCGTGTGTGTGTGCGCGCGCGTATGTACGTACGTACGTACGTATGTACGTATGTATGTAGGTATGTACGTATGAATGCATGCATAACACCCTTTTAATTTAATAAATATCGTTGTAACGAATTATTCTTCTGGTGGGGATAGTCCATTTTCATAACGACACAAATCTTGTAAACATATTAATTAACACTTTGATAAATTAATCGGAATTACGTCGTTATCGTTATAAAGGAGTTTTCGCGTGGCGGCCATTTTGCGTGGTTACGCAACACCGCCGTTGTGTATAGCCTTGTTACCCGATAGCGGCCTTTGTCTGACAGGAGGCAGGCTGGCGGTGTAGTGCTTGACGTATACACAAGTGGCCGACGGAGTACTTGAGATAACTCCGCCTCCGCCCACCCATCCACCCTAATCCGCTACGGCCGGCCGTTCGCCGCCTGCCGCTTTCTAGATAATCCGCGCATGAGATAATCCCAATTTCATATGTCGAGATAATCCGCGCAGGAGATGATCCCAATTTCGTCTGTCGTGCGCGCCCGTATCTCCCGCTCGGTATCGCAGACCCGATATGCCAGTCGACGCACGCAAAGCCGTAGATTATCTAGCGGGAGACGCGGCCGTGTTAATCGAAACATTCCTCGTTCACCGCTCAAATGCATCGAGTCCACTGCCGACCGATTCGGCGAATTCTTCGATAACGCGGTACGACTCGTAGAGATTGTCTAGGATTCTCGGCGTTACGCTTCCGGTACGAGTCTGTAAATATTAACGATATCACCTTATCTTGTGGCGTCTTCAAATCTCGAGTACTCTTACATGACAATGCCCTTTAGTTGCCGCCAAACTGATAAGTCGGGCTGCGTTTGTCATTGTGATATCGTAATACCAGACATCGCGTCTTTAGAAATATCCCTAAGCTCGTTAGGTCATAGATACGAGTCACGCGGGCAGCCGATTGTCATAGATGCTATAAGTTGCGCAACCCACACGCATGCGTGAAAATTGATCATATCACCAGACCCCCCAACTTACATTTGATGTGTAGATGTTGCTTATCTCTATTTCATTTGGGAAACTTCGAACGTTTGTCAAGAAATATCTATATTTCAAATGCGCACAATCACGTATAGCATATTTACTGAACACTTGATTATAGAAACACACTTTCTTTCATTCTGGCTTGAAACTATGCTACGTTAGTCAAGTGCAGTGACGTAAAAGTCATAAAAACAGCGGCTTTTTCCAACCAGCCAACCCTCCAATCACTTCATCAGCCGCACATTTATAATGTATAACGGGGATCGGTCTCTATTTATTTCTCAATTGATGGCAGTGCTGATGTTTGTTCGTGTTACACGCACAGTGACATATTTATTTATCTGGAAACCGGATAAGCTACTTATTACAATGTATTTTATTCCATTAATGGGATATGGGAATAGGTCGTCACTTTCCGTCGTTTCCTTCTTCAACGAATTCAACATACGAGATGCTCCCCAAAAATGTAGTCAGAACCAATCTGATTCTGTCTACATATACGCAGGGGATCCGACATTCCTATGAGATTTGACCGAGTCACGCTGCTTTGCTATATGCATAATTATATGTATATAGCTGCTCTGAGAACGTGTCGCTTACGTCGGCGGTGACCGATTATCGCTATTGTGTCGGATAGAACCAATCATGTTTCGTTCGACGTCGCCAGCCGAGAACTTACTACTTTGCCATTGGCAATGATCTTCACAATTTGGATCCGGCAGTGATCCATGGCGGATCCAAATTGTACGGATCTTGTAAAGATAAGTAGACAAAGGTAATGTTTCTTCTGGTCTTGTCCGATTTCCCCACTTTGAAACCAACGTTTCTTATTATAGTCGTTTCACACAGCTCCAAACATTAGCGTTCTAGCCCGCTTCTGTCTTCCGTTTCATGTCTGTAATATAACCACTTACCTGCGCGTTTTTTTATTCGCGTAGTTATAGATACGTCTAATGACGCCACAAAAAGTAATTTCCCCCGCGAACGATCGCGGCGCATATTTCACATTATGGATCTATTATATCGGTGGTCACGCTGAAATTGCCTCGTCTTATCTCCGGCTCTCCTGCTTGCGGTTAATAACAAACGCATGTCGCAGAGAACGCGACCAATCATGCCGGTACAGCCGAGTAATCATTCACCCGCCCTCGATTGCTGCTCCGACTGCGCGAGTACACCGACTCGCTCGATAGGTGTCTAATGCGCTTTCGCGAAGTCGCATGCTCGACGGCGGCTAAAGCCCGCGGGAAAGATATCAATTGTTCGAATGTGGCTTTTTATCCACCGATCGTTTTTCCGGCCATTGATCTGCCGCGTAGAGGCAATAGACTCGCGTGATTGCTCCAGCCGCGACTGCACGCCGCGCTATATTGGTTGTAAATCAGACGGAAATAAACCTACAGCAATATCGACACGGCAAATGTGTCATCGATTCGAAATACATTGTTAGCGTAAAAGTCAAGCAATCAAAGTATATTACAATTTTTGTGTGATGTCCGTCAGAAATTGTTTTTTACAGAGACAAACGTCCACGCGCGGACGCACGCACACATGCACGGTCGCGTGGGCACACACACACACACACACACACACACACACACACACACACACACACACACACACACACACACACACACACACACACGCATACACGCACACACGCACACACGCACACACGCACACACGCACACACACGTTGTTATCTTGGATCGCCAGGTATACTTGAGTGCAGTATAAAGCACTTATCACTTGCTCTTGGAGGTATCGCTCGTTCGTTTACAAGGTATACTCAACTAACGATAGTGCACCCTACAGTTTTCATTCAGCAGACACCTCCACTACTCAAACCAGCAAACACCACTCGAGCTCTCTCGCCGGTGACGTACTAAACACTCCAACAGTGGTACAGACTTCCGTTAACTCGTGACCCAAATAACCGTCGTCGCGTCGTTTTGGAACTGATTCTGATCGCTCCGTCCGCGCTTGTCAGCAGTTCGGGGAGAACTGCAACAAAGCATCCATGCACGTTTCGTTGAAGCGTATTGGTCCATGTAACGATGTTGTTCCTTCTGGCGTTGGTCTAGAATGGCACGATTGTGGTCGTTCACACGTTGGTCTGGGTCGACTTGATTTTGCTCCGTCCCCTAGTGGTCAACGATGCCGTCCGCCCTGTGATAATCTCGAAATTACGCTGCATGACAACTATTCTGGTCCGACACCCGCGATAGTCTTGTCAAACACCATACTGGTCCTCCCACGATTAGCTATCCTACTCTTACGTTCACGCAAACAGACAACATCTGCGGATGTATGTATGCAGTAACAATAGCTGTCTGAATCACAGCATAGCTACCAACGTAGTTGATCGGGGTTCTATTCTTTTCTGTTTTTTTTTGGATATTTTTGATTTATGGAAGACCGAGGGACTCGTGTGTGATTTTTTTCGGGATTCTTCGCAATTGAACGTCCTCAATGACCAACCAGACCATAAACGGGTCATCCGCGCGTGACGTAATTAGCATCGTCGCATAAACGAGCGCAGTGACCGTACGGTGAACTACTTCCGGTGGCCCACGTCACGGGACTACGTCACAGTAGTCTCTTCGCCGCCGATCTATCGGTCCTGTAACTGACGGGCGACAGACAGCCCCGCCGCCGTCAGTTCGCAACCGGCGATGGTAACGACGCTTATCGATTCGATCGATCTGGCGCAGCCGCCGTGAGCCGGTGCGTCGCAACGCCATTATATCGACAAGTCGGACAGCCCCGGGGGAGACGGTGGCAACAAAGACGCCGCTGTCCCCAGCCAGCCGCGCCGCGATCTCTATCGGCCGGGCGCCCGATGGACGCCGGAGATAGCCGGACACGCGTCGCTGACTCGCTCGGCGATATGACGTCACACAAACATATGGCTGCTTCATATGTTATTCATGCGATAAAGGCGCCGGTGGCGACGCATTGTCAGCGCGGTCGGCTCATTTAACGATATTTACCGGCGGTCGGGCTGGGTCTTGCCCCGGTGCGCGCCGTCGGCGGTTCGGGAGATGTTATCGCGGCGACGTCGTTCCGATGCCGTACCTTGTCGCCTTTCCGGCTGGTCGCGTTCACACAGCACCGCGCGCAATACACCGCGTCTGGCGGCAGCACCGTGCGCAGTACACTGCGTCTGGTGGCTATTGTATTGCCATTCCGGTATATGACGTTCAATGCAATACAATGAGTTGATGCTATAGGTTTACCACAAAAAACCTCTGGAGCGTTCAACGTACTCATATTATCATGTTGAAAATACGGGCTGTCAACATGTATTATAATTATAGACCTACATAGCTGAAACTATAACATGGTTGTATGAAAACAACTAGACATATTTTTTCACCAAACGCTCAGTCTGGGAACTAAGTGTGTTAAACTTACATTGATAAGTATCTAGAGTGTTTTGAATTTATGTCAAAATATTACCGTACAACAGTTTTTGAGGGTGGATGTTTTGAACGTACGGCAACAGCGTCAACGTGTCGCCAGTTGCCCGCAACATCGTTGTTTGTAAGGGGAAAATTCCAACCGTTCGTGCCCTCGGGTTACGATTGTGATCAAAATTAAGATTACCCATTGAAAAGTGCCGGGTCGCATAGGCGGCAGTCGTGTAGGCGGAGACACATTTAGTTAAAATGGCGTGTTTTGCCAGCACCCCCTCCCGTGAGTAGCTGCACCAGTCGGCCGATTAGCTGTAATCATGTATGCTGATTTACAAGGTTAGCCAACAGTTACTGACATTGTCAGGATGTTTCGAGTTGCGATGCACACCTAGATATGGTGTTATGACAGATTGCTTCCATGTTGCAATATTAAGTCTTCAATGGCTTGTAACAGACATCGAATAGCCAAATATCGCAGGTTCACAATATCAACACGAGAAATTGCGAGATAGCTGTTCGCGCAATAAGTATTTGAATTGGTCGTAATGATGACGGAATAAACTATTACCGCTACCAACTTTTGGACACCAACTGTGACGTCACGTCACACATTGGAAGCACGATGTTACGTCAACATTATAATATATGTGAGCGCACTAAACAACAAACACCCGCCATTAGGGGGCGCCATTGCAGCCTGCCCACGATACCTTGAAGTTGAACGTGACGAGCAGCCGCGGCGCACAATTAGCGATACGCCGGCTGCGCACGCGCAATCTTTGCCGTGCGCCATTTGGCTACACCGGTGCATTTTACGCACGCAAGAATGTGCTCGTCTGTGTTCGGGGGGGGGGGGGGGTAACTGGGGCTAGTCACGCAGGGGGCGTATCGATCGTGGGTTGAGTATAGTCATGGCTGCCGTGGTGGCTCCTTAGCCCTGTCTCCGTGTCTGGGGTAACCCTGCGGAATACCGCAAGTTCCAAATTTAAGTTGTTTACGTTCAAGCGACCATCCTTCCGCGTGAGAGAATTGTTCGCGATCTTTAAGTAAGCCAAATGCTCCCCCGAGTTAACTTTACAACAATTTAATCCGATTGGATGAAAGGTGTGTCGCGTATGCGCGAATGAGATATAAGTATTCCGATGGCTAAGATATACTTGAACCAATCGGAGTTGATAAATGGAAAGTGACGCGTCGCGTATGAATCATGTACGCGTAAACAATTGTTGTTATTATGATAGGTTCCTTCAATCTTACGATACGGTCAAACATTTCGGCAGATGCGATTTTTGTCAAGCGTGACACGTGCAGGGTTCTACCGGCTGATAAGACGTCACGATAGCTGATACGTTGTAGATGTGTTCTTGTGCATCCTGGTAAGATCTCTCGAGCACAAGCAAGCAGGAATGCCTGGGCTGCCCGCGCGATACCATCTACTATCTCGTTAACCGCGTCCTGGGCAGAGAGTGCACAGTCACTGATGCGTCGTCTTTCATCTCGTGATAACGCCAGTCGCTTCGCCAGGCGTTCTGATAACTTTAACCGCCTACGTATGTGGGATGTCTGACCGAGTCATCGTCTGCGTCCGCTTGCTCCAACGGATGGTCCGTGGATGGTCCCCTAGACCCCGTCAGTGCCACCTAATCGGCGGAGATAGACCTAATGAAAGAAGGAACATTTGTGTTACTCATGGATAAACTATATAACACACGTCGTTGTGGACCTTGTCCACTATGATTCAACAGATTTATCTCTATACTTTGAAATTCGTACTAGTGGTTGTATCGCAGTTGTACATCTAGGGAGTGATGGATTATATGAAATGTTGTAATAATATATTACGTGATATTATAATAAGCATATTCCGAAGACTGACTTGGGACACCAGAGGCCAGACGGAGAATATCTCAGTCATCTTCGCTTCGCCGACGACATTTTCATATGCGCTACTACACCGCAAGAACTATAAAACATGCTGCAGGAGCCAGCTGATGAAAGTAATAAACAAGGTGTGAAGATGAACATTTCGAAGACAAAAGTGATGCTAGAAAATGACACAAAAATATATATATCAACACGACGCAGATAGAGAACGTTGAAAGCTACATATATATGGGACAGCGATATAGTATCAGAAAAAACCAAGACAAGGAGATTCAAAGAAGAATCACCGCCGGCTGGACAGCATTCGCCAAACACCGCGAAATCTTCATGGGCAACTTTGGAACCTGCTTGAAGAGACAAGTCTACAACTCATGCGTACTTCCAGCGATGACATACGGCGCGGAAACATGGGCATTCACCATCCAGGCAAAGAACAAGCTAGCAGCCGCACAAACAAAGATGGAAAGAAGTATGTTAAACATCACATATCGGGAGAGAAAAACACACATCTAGGTAAGAGAGAAGACAAAGGTCATATACGTGATAGAACAAACCAGAAAACAGAAGTGGACCTGGGCAGGGTACATCAGCAGACTACGAGATAACCGATGGACATCGCGTATCACAAGTTGGAGACCTTACGAAAGGAAACGATCTAGAGGAAGACCGGCGAAACGGTGGAGAGACGAACTAGACGCGTACTGGAAGGGCACCATCTGGCAGAGGATAGCGCAAGACAGGCAGATTTGGAAACGACAGGCTGAGGCCTTCGCCCAACCACGGGACACTAAAAGGCTTTACGATTAGCCATATCCATTCTCGTTCCTCAACAGTGAGTATCTGAAATAACATTAACCCATTTTTCAATATATGATATTGCCCTTTCTCGATACCAATATCTTGGGAGCATGGAGTCGACCCCCTTTCCCATGGGAAACCGTCCCGCATTCCTGCGTGAGTGCGCGCGCACACAAGCCGCATTGCCCGACGGCGGGGAGGCACTTAAACACGCTCGTTTATTTCCGTTCTCATGAGTCGTAAAAACAGCGACAATGCTTGGCGTGCATGAACGCTGAGTAAATCAAGCACGCCTCGACCGCGTAATCATAATGGTAGTGGCAATGTCGCGCACTGTTTACTCGCGTGGAGATGGTCCAGAATGATAGCCGACGTCATGCGGCCGCGTACGTGACGTCAGTACGTGTATGCTTGATAATGCGCCTATGGTTGAAATATTTGTTGTCCGGAGATAGCCCCAAAATAGTTTTGGTAAAAACGAGGTACTATGCTAGAGAGGTCTTCTATTCGTAGATCCGGAGCAGACTCGTAGAAGGTCTCCTGACATACTGGTTGGCGTAAGGAGATATAAAGGTCCCATGAACCAAACATCGATTATTGGAGTGAGGTTTTCTCTTGGGAGTCATCGTCATATGATAGGATACCCACAATACGACCAGTCCAGACAATGTCTGTTTGGGAATATCGGAACGGCTGTTTGTCGAGTTGTGTCGTAATATAGAGGGACCACACCCTCTCCATTTCGGACGCTTGTGAAGGAAGTGTGAGATGTGCGTCGGTATTACTAGGAACTCAATAGTGTTATCTGATGTGGCCTCGTGTTGTTGTAGTCCGTCTGTAGACCTCAGACTCCAACAAAACCTCCGAGCCCGCGCTGACGTCGTTTCCGACCTGGGTGCTGCATGCGGCCGGACCTTCCACGACGTCGCCTTCGTGACGAGGTGGTCGGTATAGATGTTTTGCGTTAAATTAGAAAACAACTCGCTCGCTGGAAGTCCAGGGAATAATGTTTGTTCCTCGACACCATGCCGGCGTCTTATGGCTCTCGGCGGGCGCTTTCTTGTAGTCCTCTCCCGATTACACCGACACATTCCCGGATCTCGATGCACGGTTTACGAAAGGCCACTTCGCTGATAGATTTCCGGTTGCGAGTGCATGGCGTGAACCTGTTACGCAGTACAACGTTATCATCTCCCTACAGAGACACGTTCTATGTACGGGCTATTATTGTTCCACAGCTACGACGGACGCCAAAGATGGCTCGCAACTTTGCATAAACCCACACCATTAGTGGCGGGAATTTAAAAGCCATTAACGCCTTGTTTCGACCCCGGCTCGACCATCTGCTTTCTTGGCGCGCCAATTAGACCGGGTCCGCCCGACTAATGGCAACATTAGCCGCCTACAACCCCTCCAGCCGCGCGATCGACCGCCTTAACGACATCTGCAAACACACCGTCTCTAATGACTTCACCCGTCGGCGCTTCCGCGTCACCGCGGCGGCGTTCCTGCATCCCGTTCTCACGGGAAGTCGCCCTCCCTCGCCTCCCGCGGGAGTGGCCGATCCCATTGTGTGGGTATCGCTTTGATGCTTGATCCGATCCCCTGACTGCTGAGCGTGACCACTTTGATCCACCGCGGCGTCAACCGAAGCGTGAAGAACTGGTTACGTCACGGGGTTGATATTCCCGATCGCGTCCGCAGTTGCGCCGACGATTACTTCCGGATGCAATCGAAGCTGGGTCCCCGGAGACGGCTAATGGTTTATTTGACCAGGTTATTAAAGACCGGACAACTGCGCAGGCGAAGCGTGCACTGATGATGTATTTACACGGTTGTAATTAGTGCGTCTTTTACAAATTACACCTTTCTTGTTCGCCGACCGAATTCGACCGAAAGATATTCGCTTACGTCACGAACATTAAGGCGTATTTTGTATGCGATTGTTTTCGCTAATAATCATATATAATAAACGTCATATGATTGTTACTGATATATTTACAAAAATATCAGGAGGACCAAACAATTGTAGCGTGTGTGTTTGATAATATATGCACATGGTTTACGTAAAGGCAGCATAATAATGAAAGTAATCATGTCAAGATAAGCTTTGTAATAATGTTTGCATTAGTACTGATGACTGTACAACTTGTCATGCACCTGGGTCAGCTGGTACATGACCTCAGCAGTGGTGTCCAATAATGGTCGTACATTGTGCCAAAAATATGACGTCATTTAACGGATGTGCTCAAGTTAACGACATACCCGGCGTCTGTACCGGAAGTGCAACAAACGCGACGTTCGGGAGACATGCGCAGTGCAGTATATAGCAACAGATAATAGTATGTGTCGGTACAAGAAGTGCAAATGTTATAGCAACGTGCGCGGCGCCGGTGACTGAAGTGCATTAGTTGCCGACACACGCGCCATCTTACGGAATGATTTGGCAATGAAACAAATGGACATTTTACGACGTATATAGATACAATTTTATTGCAATTAAAAGAACGGTAAATAAAGCTTCACAATGTTAGGTGAAATGTAACGCTCTTCACCGGGTGATTTATTAATAAGTTAAAATCGTGTTTTATGTAGTTTGTGACAGTAAATATACGGATTACTCCAATATACTGCATAAAACAATACTTTACTTATATTACACTACTTTATGTGTATTTTGAGATCGAGAAATTAATGATATTTATGCATTTTAATTTAAAAAAAGCACTGCTTGCGAGTAAATGAGCCTTGGAAATCGTTAACACAAACTGAGCTCGTAGTTGCCATGCACACTGTGACACGTTTGCCGGCGACCGCTGAATCCACCGGTATAATTAGGCTAAGCATAATTAGATAGTATGGATTTTAAAGTTTGCGTCGGGAACCGCCACAAGGCCTTAGGCGACAGGAAGGCGACGGGCTCCCACGCCGATCCCTTGTTGTATCTCCCCGACTAGCCATTTCCCATTCCCCAGCGCCTAGTTCCACCGCTAAAACCATAGATCCCGATTTAATTAAAGCCGCACGTAATTATGTAGGCGGATTCAGCGACCGCAGAGAACGTCGACGCAAGATGACGCCGCGGCGTGGCGACGTGTCAGTTTAATCGGCGCTATTCTCGTCGGGTGTGGGGCGCTCGTCCCCAATCACCCTGGGTCGTGAAGGGGTACAAAGCGGCGCTCCGCGGGCGATTTCATTAACCCCGCTCAGTCGGCGATGTTCATTCTGTTGCGCGTCCTCCGTTAATGCGGCACGTGACATACCCATTGAGTTTCCGATGACGTCAGCGCGAATATCTTTATTCGTTACAAAATGAGGGCATGCGTGGAGTATTCAACTCGGTATAATGTGTGAGAAGTTTGCTACTAGTTCATTGACCGTCAGTCAAGTGGGCCGTCGTAGTCATCCCAAATATTTCTTACCGATTTGTGTCGGGGGAAGATGTTTGTTTACTTCCGCGTTCACGAAGTAAGAATGACGTGCTAATGATGTTGACGCGGTACCCATGTCTAGCGTATTTTTTCACCTTGAAAGAATTACTTTTGAACAGGGAACTGATTCAGGACTGGTAAAACTGCGTATATAGATAATCCACTGTTATTTATTTCATGTCTCTAAACTCGCGTGTCGTCAAGTCGTGCCCGTTCCAACATGTTCCAGGCTGAATTAAAACGAAGCCTACGAAACCATCACTCAATCAAACAATCAATCACACATCGGGCGACAAACACCCACACCGTTCCTATGAATACTGACGATATCATAAGTTTATCAAGCGATCACAATGATAAGTATACACGTAACGCACGCACGCACGCACGCACGCACGCACACACATACACACACAAAGCAAACCAAAAATGCACATCAAACAAGCAAACAAACAAACATAAATTAACATAATATGTACAAATAATCCATTTATACATAATTATAGAAATCCTGTGGACAACGAAATGGTGCACTATATTGCCCGTAACGCAATAGCGTGTTTGTATGGTTGACTTTCAACGCACACACGCACACACGCATGCACGCGACACATTGGTTGACTTTCAACGCACACACGCACACACGCATGCACGCGACACATTTCCCGGTGACGGGATACTTGACACACTGACGGATGTGTGATTGTCGTCTCTCGTGCCACCGACACCAGTAACTCGGCCCGCACCGAACCGACCTAGAACTCGTGACAGGATTACAAACGAGCTCGGAATACTAACGTCTGCAGCGTCGCCAGCAGTTACGTCACTGGCGTCTCCACTCCGGCGCGACGTCTGTCGTAAAACGAACATCAACAAAGGCTTGCGGCAACGCTGGTTTATGAGTTTCATTCGTACCGAGCACGGATATTTAGCATTATGATTTAGATGACAACTTGACAGCTTTACAAGCGTGTAGACGTATGATCCAAACGGCGTCTTCTTGTGAACTTTAGAATTTCTACGACGGTCGGTTAGCAGTTTGAATGTTTGGACGTATAAAGTTAGATCCATCCCGCATCTTTGTATATCTATTCTACCCATATTTTCTATCCATCTCATCATCGTTAATTTATTATTTTTTTAACTTATTAAGTTTTTGCATCTGAATATTTTTATTTCCCTATTATATCCATCTTGACATCTTTATTTTTCCTTTTCTCTCCTTCTCGACACACTTCTTCCCATTGTCTATTCCCACCCTTACTTCTCCACCTTCTCTGGAACTTTTCCCATCGCCCGCTTTGGCTCCCACGTTTCCGGTCCATATGGTAGCTTCGACAACAGACGCACTCCTTCCCAGTTCGCCATTCGCTGCGGGGCTACACTAAATGAAGGCCGCCATTGTTACGGCTTACCGCACCGGAGGCGTAGACGCGACATTATGGCCAAGCTTGTTTAACCAGTTAGTCGGTTTTTTATTTTTACTCAGGAATTTCCACTCCCTTGTCTATATCACGCGTTCTATTTCCACCCCTCGTCGTTGGCGCTTGATGAAACTAACCTTATAAAGTTATGAAGTATAGTCTTTTTATGGTGAAAAAATACAGTTGTATAAACTGTGCATATTCTAATATGTTGATCGTGTTAATAAACGAGGATATGTTTTTCAAAGTATAGTTTAACCGTCGTTTGTTAAATTACAATATTTCGGGGCGAATAATTGCAATCTATACATCGCATTGAAGTCGGTAATCATTAACATTACAATCAAATTAATTAAGGTAATATACCGGTAAATGTTTTTTAAACAATCGTGGATCGTTCAATAAAACTTAGTTGTTATAATATATTTTTACAATAATTATATTATACAGTGTATATCATACAGTATGATTTTACGATAAAATGTGGATTATCCACGACGGCTGAAAGATGTACTAATACCGACAGTTATACAATATTTATCCCGGATATGATAATTAGTATTATATATCTGTGAACCAAATGAAGGTAAATGTCGTTGCCTGGTTTAATAAGATTTGCTTAAAACATCGACATTTTTTATTTTGATGGTTAGATCAGGGTACTTGCAAAGTTTGTGCCACGTTTGTCATTCCACACCGAATTTAGACTGGGGCCGTAGTGAAACGTAATGCAGTAGCGTATATGATGGTTTCACCATAAACAGCATGTGTCTCACAAACGAACTAGCGTATTGTAATGGACACTAGATGGATTCGGTTTTTCGCAAAGTGATTCTAAAACGAATTTACCGAAACATTCAATTGCGGAAACAGTTGTGCAGGATCGTACATAGCTGGTACAAGGAGTGTCGGTCGGTGGTAGTCTGATAGGCTCGGCTCGTACACCAAGAGGACGAGACTGAGGCAGACGTTGTTTCTACCGCGCGCCGTCGGGTCGTCGTTAGCGGCGCCGAAAGCCTCGTTATACACGCGGCGGACGATGTCGCCGTGCCGATACATCGCCCGCATACCGCGCCAGTCGGTGTGGACGGGAACAGCCGATGGTGGTGACGGAATGCGGGTCTATTGGGCCAGAGAACAACTCTGAATAGCGAGATAAAGAGCTCATAAGGAAAATCCGTTTGTCTATGTACGGAGCTTTTTTGACATTTTAAAAGCTGCCGTTTCACCGAGGACACTATTTCCGTGACACACCGGCGGAAGTGTCCCGGTGGCGCGCCCTGGTGTTGTTAGTTTTCAGTATACAAGACCATTGTTGGTGGGCGAAATCGATTCTACGGAGTAAAATCGGACTTTGAGCTTATAGGGATGTTTGGGAAACAGACCCAAGGAATGGGTTGGGGACACTTATGAGCTCGTAAGAATCTTAGTGAGACGACCCCCAGGAATGGGTTGGGGACACCTATGAGCTTGTAAGAATGTTAGTGAAACGGTCCCTTGGTTTTTCTTTGCAGATTGGAATTATTGAGTATGGCATCACAAATTGTGACGGTTCGATACCTTTATATACAATGTAGTTTTCGGAAGGCCAGTGTGGCTTTGTTGTTTGCGTGCGTGCGTGCGTGCGTGCGTGCAGTATGTATAAGTCCTATTTGACAGTGTATGTTTTGTATGTGGCGTTCACATTTCCATTCGTCATCATTTCTCAAGTCTCGCCGTTTCTCGTTGCAGGTGAGATCCGCTGCTACTGCAACGACGCGAGCTGCGTGGCGACGGGCTACATGTGCAAGTCTCCGAGCGGCCGGTGTTTCTCCCACCTCACCTACGAAGGAGATGCCTCCCGCTCAACCCACGGGTGCGCCGAGTCCCTGGCCGGGGAGGACCGGGAGGCGTGCGACGCCCCCGGTGACGTCATTCACACGAAGGGAGCGGCGAATATTTGGCCGATACTGAAGTGCTGTCAGCGCGACATGTGTAATTACATGGATGACGTAGACGTGCAGGTGTATGTTGGCACGCAGAACAACGCGTCGGCGCCCGTTAGAGGTAGGTGCAGATCACGGTTTTTTTGTTTTGTTTGTTAGCAGCAATGTCAAACAACCAATCAACGCCATTATTTTTCAAGAATATTAATGTAATGGTGTGTCTACGGGGGTCACTGGGTAAAGGCCGCCTTGCTTTGGGTTGTTCAGTGTTTTCTTGTATAACGTGTTGCGCTACTAGACAGCATAATGACCAATTAAGTTTGATAGTCTTTATCTCCGCGAGATCCCAAATACGCCAATAATTAAATATGATAATAACCGTTGTCATTTGTCGCACAGGAAGACCAGTTTTTATGTTTTACAAATGTTGCTTATATTTATTCAACCGTCAGAAGTTTGTGTTAAACATACATTTTACGCAAGAAACCCTAGAAATAACTGTTCTAGAACCAATGCTAACGCACGTCGCATACTCACACTCTCGCACACATACACATGCACGCACACATACATACATACGCACACGCACACGCACACACATACACACGCCACCCCGCCACCCCGCCACCCAACCCTCACACCGTCTTCGTTTGATACCTTGATGCCCAAATGAGCCACAATCCGCCACCTCGCGGCACTCGTAGTTAGCCATCACCTGCTAGCCGCCGTCTCCCGGCCGCCGCCGTAAGACGCTCCCCGCCTGTCGAGGCTGTGCTAACATTGACATAATTGTCATTGTATCGACGTTAGTGCCGCCGTCGGCTGTCACGCCCCACTATAGTCACGCTTGACCTGTCGTCGCTGACAACTAGCGGCAGTTGTGTTCACGCACTGTTGCCGAATCCTCCAAGGCTACGCCAGTCGGATTGCTGTTTTTCTATACAGTTTTCTTCTCTCCAAAACGCCCATGTTCTGTATTATAACACGGGGACTATTTGGCGTTAAGTAAAGATAAACTGTTGTTGCACAATGTACATCTAGGTGTTTTTAATAGCGGCCGGTATTCGTGCCAACCAAAGTGTTACTATAGCTCTCGTCTTTGTCTCTCAAGTCCGGGGTGAGGTCGATCTCGATCGTGGTCAGCCACTCTTGTTTTCCTCCTTCTGTCAGTGACCTAGTTTAACTGTCATCCCCACCACCCGTCTCTACTCCTTACATCTCCTTCTAAACGCTCGCAATATCGCCCGTCACATATGTTCTTCCGATCGCAGTCGCGGTCTTTCTCTTCTTTTTCCACCTTCCACTCTATGGGCATCCGTTCTCTTCCCCTTCCATTTGTCCCACCTATCCAGCCACTTTAACCAACTCCTTACCAGCTTCCTCCAAAACCTTTCAATCCAAGTAACATGTGACACATACATAGATGGAATGGCTATATGTTGACCGTTATTTTCTCGTTTATTTCAGGTCACAACCCTCGCCACTCTGTATCACCCCCAGACAGTGACGACTACCGTTACGTCGACTACATCTCGCAGCGCGATCTCTGGTTCAAAGCCGCTGTCATAGCCGTTCCGATTGCCGGCGGCTTCATCCTTATTTTACTCGTGCTGCTCGCTGTGCGCATGCTCCGCCACGACAGCAGACGACACAGACGATTAATGCAAATGAACCGGCACAGCCGGAGTCTGACAAAAGCGCAACTCTATGTTGCCGATCACTTTTATAACTCTGGCGAAAACAAAGACGCCGATCTCAACTATAACAGCCGCACGCATCACACCAGTATTTACGTCGATCCGACGATAAACGCGGACACGGCCCCAGCTCCCGGCGGTTACGCACGGGTCAGCAGCAGCAGTGAAACTGCGGAGCAGGACGGTGTTGCGAGAACAGTAATCCGGTGGGGAGAAACGGGATCGCCCGGCACGGCAACAGTCGTGTAACGTGAGAGTGTGCGAGTGTAAATAGTGTAACGGTTTATTTAATGAGATTATTAACATTTACTCTGATTTGTTCTTGTTTGTACAATATTTCTGGATGCCTGATAAATGCTGTCGTATGCGTGAGTGTGAAGGAACGCGCGTGAATCTATTTATTATCCAGAATAAAGTTGTACGCTTGTCTTTCGATTGTGTTATTCCATCACTTTTTACAGGAATGAATAACGTTTTCACTGATTATCTGTTAAACTGTTTAATGAGTCATTGCCACTTTTTCAACGAGGACCCGTGCAGCTATTGCCGATATAGGTAGCACTGAATACATACACTCAAATCGAAAACAAGACTTGGATCCCAACAAATTATCACAGTTTGCTAATACCAACTTGGTACAACTACCGTCGACACCTCGATCAAAAAGGGTAACTGCCCCAGGTTGTGTGGTTTGTGATGTTCAAAATCAATAGTAAATACAACAGCGACGACGTGAACAATAGTTATTGACGTCACCGTATGCGCCTTTTTATAGGCAATGCCCTTACTGCGACTTACCCAAACATTCTATTGTAAAGAGGTCATTCGTAACTACATTGAGATACACGACATTGCATGTTTACGTATTTACATAAGGTCTCAATTCATGTTGTGGTATTTCATAACCATTATACACTTCACACAGAAAACAGTTGTCGGCCTCGTTCCTATTTCTAATTCCCGTTTTTATACTATTTCGCGCAGAAAATATACTACACTACAGCATGAATATTGAAACACGAAGTATATAACTTTTGTAATTTAGCCCTAATTTGACACCGAACAACCATTTGTGTCCTTTTAATAATATGAAACACACATCTATTTGCATAACAGTTGATCAATGAAAACCGTTGTCAATAGTCTTTACGATTGTACAGTACAGCGTCGAATTAGGTCCTTGGGTGTTGTGATGGCATATCGATGCCGTGTCAACTGCCATGTGGTTTATTGGCGTATATATATTATATTCTATCGGCGGCATTATCGCTGATACTACGGATGCATAATGTTTTCTATATGGAAGTCGGACACGCAATAATGACAGCGACAATGACGACACCTATAATGACAGAAAGTAAGATTAGAAATACAATGTCCTATTCGCCGGCGTTATAGCATTGCATTCTGCAACAAATACACACTATTTCACTGCGTCATTTTAAAACATGTTAATGACACCCAATATAAGTGTATGTGTCATTATCCAAGAGCGAACTACCAGTCAGAATGGGTAGTTATCTCTTGGATGTGAATTAACGAGAGAGCCACCCACCTGATGATGAAGGCAGTTGGGGGAAGCCGAGATGGGCGGGACATTTACTGCGAACGATTAAAGCGAGACGGGTAAGAGGACGGTAAATAAAATAGATAGATGGACAGTTGTGTTAAGAGATATCTTGAGAGGCCAAAGATGAACAACAGACAGTGGGGTATACTAGCAAGCGCTCATTATAGATCGGGGCAATGTGTAGGGAAGGCAAACCAAATCGTGTTGTGTCCCGCCTCGATAGCATTCAACGGGGACAAAAGAAACCACCCGTATCAACAATCTCCAGATGGCTAGTGGAACTGGTGATCTTGACGAAAAACAAGAAACGCTTCTTTTTACGTCGGCCACGATGCTATACTTGCGATAAAACACCATTATTTTTTATCGCAATACTGATCTTCTTGACGCTGTGTGGTTGCATTAGAATATATTACGGTCATATTTATTTATAGCATCATAATAACCTGCCTGCGGTTAAGAAATAACATGTTGACATGACATTTACCAACATCTGCCGTTTAAAGACCATCCCAGTGGAGACACTGCTCATAACGCTGTAAAAGCATTTCAGATCGCACTTAAATAGTTGCCGCATCTCACAGGAACTGACCAGAGCTCGCCAACGCACCTTTGATATATACAGAATGTATAACGGTTTAAACATGCTAACTTTGGCGTCTTGTAATATCGTCTCCTCCAAGGCACCGACGTCCTCTCTCCTCTTTCTGTCTTCAAGCGCATCTCTGAACCATCGGCCTGTGATCTCTACCAATTAGCCTGTGATCTCTACCAATTAGCCTGTGATCTCTACCAATTGGCCTGTGATCTCTACCAATTGGCGATACATTTCCAAAACACCACGATAGTTAGTTACATTTATTTACTTAGTGTTTGTAATATGCTGTGCTTTCCTAGATGGCTTTTCGCCTACCTGAAATAAATGTGTGATGATTAATTCGTCAGATGACGCCACCATAAACAAATAGTTTACTGCTTCATGTGTGGATGTAAGCCAGTGTGGCATTATTCAAGTCAACGGAATGGGCCAGCCAGTCCAGAGACCCATTCGGCGATCGATGTGGAGGAATTCATGACACAAAACAGTAACGCCGCCTAGCGGATATCGCAGAGATAGTTGAAAATCAAGAGAACCACTGTCCACAAAAAGTAGTGATCTGTCTGTACCAAGGAAGCTCGCGATATTTTATACACTATTATTTGTTGCAAATACTGTACTTCCAATACAGCATTCAATTTTCTTTAGAAGTATTGTATATATTTGTAAAACATTCCAAATACTTGTAGGGCCTACTGGTATTACAAATACTTTTTCAATACATTTTACTAAAGTATTTTTTTTAATTAAGGCAATTGGTTGGCTGTAAATGATTGTGAAATGCCTTAGTCTATCTTTGTTTTTTAGTATTCCATATTTTTTTGAAACTATTGAATTAATCAATCACCAAACAAATACATTTACTTTAATACTTTCGAAAGTACTGAAACATTCATAATAGTATTATTGCAAATCTCACGAAAAAGAAGTAACGCAAATACTTCGCAATACTTCGAATGTTGTAATATTGCACCAAGCAATACTTCGAGTTTTGCGTCTCTCTGTGTAGGCGGGAAGACTACAACAAAAGAGTAGAGGAGAGAAACACCAAACCAGCAAGAAAGACTAAAGACCATTGCAATGATTGGAGAACTGCGTAACAAGACATTTGAATAAGTCGAAAGAAGATGGATGGTGTAGGGAGGTGGCTGTTGACATGGATCAGTGAAGGGAAGCCCTAGCATGTCCAGTGTAGAAGCACATGTGCTTGTCCTCGCCCCAGGACATGGGACAATGAGGAAGAATATACTCTGATCTGTTCTCGCGTCTAGATACTGCACTCTACAATAGGGGCCTAGATGTAACTAACACCCCCCTCCACCCTAGCCCCGTGTCTGTAGCCCTTCTCCCGCGTCGCTCGCAGGGCGATAACCCCAAAGTGCCGAGGTCAACACCACACGGCCGTTCGCCAGTTTCTTGGTCGAGCAGGCTTTCGAAAGACCCTATAAGGCCAAGGCGGACGAGTCGGGGACATTCGGTCTTCCGTAGGCGACCATGTTACCGTGTTTAGCTGTCTTCCTATTCTATCCCATGAGTGCACGGTGTCGATACTGATTCCTGATTTCAGTTCTTTTTTTCCGATTTATTCCCCTCAATCTTCTTGCACTGCTGAACCATGCGTCTCCATTCCACTCTATAATTTGCTCTCCGTCTCGAATCCTTTCTCAATCCCTCCACATCTCTGCACAATCTTCCCACGTACTTATTGGTTGTCCTGTTTCGGTGGTACATGTTGCTGTAACACGTATCGTGACATGCATTACTGAAGATTACGTGTGTGAAGCTGCTTAAAGAAAGAAAACACATTTTGCATAACTGATTTTCAGAATATTCGACATTATAAAAGTTTAGTATTATACTTAATTGGAAATTAAATAGTGGTCCGTCGCGAGATACACCGTGCGTCTTCTGATATAAAACAAATACCAATTTTAATTTACCAGGCACTGTTGTTTTCCTACTGGAACAAGTTTAAAATGAAGCAAGCAACTGATCGAAGTGCACAAAATTACGATTTCATTTTACTAAAAAAACGGTACACTTTTGTTTGTGTTTAGTCACTAACCTGCAATATTGTTTTTTAACATAAAACATCAACCGCGTCATTTGTCGCCCAAACCGACAGTTTTGTTTGAGAGGTGCATCTACTAGCAGTTATACATTTTCGCGCTTTTCTCTGTTCGTAGCTTTTTGTCATGTACAAAACATTGTTGAAAGGGCGTACCGCATCAAAATCACTGGTATGAGATTCTACTCGTATGTCGTGAACCCGGAAGTAAAATAATTCGCAAGTCATGAACCCGGAAATAAAACAAATCCCGTCATGTCGCAATGAGAGCGGATGACCCCGGTGGTACAAATTGAAGTCGAATTTTGCGTTCTGCTTGTAGAATTTCATGTTGTTGTTAGTAGTACTGCTGTGTGTATTAAATTAGTATGCTCTTTCAGCAACCTGCAGGGATATAAAGATGCGCCAGATTAGCTGTTTTTGTTTAAGTTATTCTATTATATTTTCAGCTATATATTTTTAAGAGCTATTCGTCATTGAATCTTCCTTAAGCTATTATTTCTCTATTCTTCTTTCAAGCTGTTATTCTTCCTTCACTCATTCTCCAATCATCTGTTCTTCATTTAGTCTTCCTTGGGTTATTCTTACTTCATCTAGTCTTCTTTCAGTTATTCTTCCTTCATCTAGTCTTCTTTCATTTATTCTTCCTTCATCTAGTCTGCCTTCAGTTATTCTTCCTTCATCTAGTCTTCCTTTGGTTATTCTTCCTTCATCTAGTCTTCGTTCAGTTATTCTTCCTTTATTTAGTCTGGCTTCGATTATTCTTCCGTCATCTAGTCTTCCTTCAGTTATTCTTCCTTCATATAGTCTTCCTTCAGTTATTCTTCAGTGATCTAGTCTTCCTTCAGTTATTCTTCCTTCATATAGTCTTCCTTCAGTTATTCTTCCTTCATCTAGTCTTCTTTCAGTTATTCTTCCTTCATCTATTTTTCCTTCAGTTATTCTTCCTTCATCTAGTCTTCTTTCAGTTATTCTTCCTTCATTTAGTCTTCTTTCATTTATTCTTTCTTCATCTAGTCTTCCTTCAGTCATTCTTCCTTCATCTAGTCTTCCTTCAGTTATTCTTCCTTCATCTAGTCTTCTTTCATTTATTCTTCCTTCATCTAGTCTTTCTTCAGTTATTCTTCCTTCATCCAGTCTTCTTTCATTTATTTTCCGTCAGTTATTTCCTTTATTCTGCCTTCATTTGTTCTTTATGCAGCTATTCTCCCTTGAAATGTTCTTCCAACAGCTCTTCCATAATTTCCTTTATTGCACATGTTACGGTTAGGAATTGACATGTTTACACGACAATTACCAGCAATAGCCATTTAATGACCACCCTAGTGGAGACACTGCTCATAATGCTGTAAAAGCATTTCAGATTGTATCCGGTTAGCCGCTGCTTCTGCCAGGAACTGACCAGAATCGAGGTTCAGAAAGGCCTATAATACCTATCAAATTGAGCTTAATAACCATGAAGCTCTGTTCACAATATTAATATTGCGCCCGCCATATGTTCAAAATGTAAACAAAACTAGACCCTACTAATTTGTAAACAAACGTTAGTGACACTTATTGCGGTAGCACGCATCCCTACCCGCAAAATGGATACATTTGAAGTTGGGTGGTTCCCACCTACACGCACATTCCTGATTGATTCAGCGTATTTTCTGGTAATATTGACCACCCCGGCTGATTCAGAGTAACAGCCCGGACAACCTCGGTTTAATGCGTTTTGCAAATTTACTTTTATCTAATGCTGCATTTTGTTATAGGTGCGTGACTATGCTTATTTATGCAAGCTTGGATATAATATCTATACAAAACGGCAATTCAATATATTTCCTTTCAGACATATGGCGCCAACGTTCTAAATTTTTTATACGCCAACTCTATTCGGTACGGTTTTAAAATGCTATATTATGTGTTTCTTTTGAAACCTTCCCTAATTAACAATCCAGGATCCAGTGTGTGTGGGTACAGAGGAACAGTATTAATGTTAATAAAAATATGGCAGTTGGCTCCACATACACTACCGACAAATAGGTAATTCAGTTTGGACATACACGTATCTACGTCCAGTGCCATCCACGGTGCTGCTACCCCGGGAGAGAAGCTTGTAACATTTCTGCTATCCGTCGTTGGGAGAAAAACGAGGATCGCAGACGCAGAGAAGCATAGTGTCTACGTCGTTTTCCGACATAGACTTGTTTACTAACGTTATGGCGGCTGATGCTTAGACGTAAAGGACCAAAGTCGCATGAGAAGGGGCAGTTGGTAATCAAACAGTCATAACAGTGTGACATCTAGGTAGGCCTAGGTGTATACAACAGAACATACGCGTTGTAATTAAGACACGATGTTAGGCCTACGTATTTGTCAACACGAATTCAGTTATATGTTTTATTCTTTACTCCTAAATAATGCATAAATAATTATAAGACTCCTTTAATGTCTACGTGCGCGCGCGTGCGTGTGTTCGTGTGTGTATGTGTAGCTGTGTGCGTGTGTGTGTGTGCGTGTCAGTGTGTGTGTGTGTGTGTGTGTGTGTGTGTGTGTGTGTGTGTGTGTGTGTGTGTGTGTGTGTGTGTGTGTGTGTGTGTGTGTGTGTGTGTGTGTGTGTGTGTGTGTGTGTGTGTGTGTGTGTGTGTGTGTGTGTGTGTGGTGTATGGTGTGTGTGTGTGCGTGTGTGTGTGTGTGTGTGTGTGCGTGTGTGCGTGTGTGCGTGTGTGCGTGTGTGTGCGTGTGTGCGTGTGTGTTCGTGTGTTTGTGTCGCTGTGTACGTATGTGCGTGTGCATGTGTGTGTGCATATGTGTGCGCATGTGTGTGCGCATGTGTGTTTGTGTGTGTGTGTGTGTGTGTTTGTGTGTGTGTGTGTGTGTGTGTGTGTGTATGTGTCTGTGGTGTATGTGGTGTTGTGTGCGCGTATGCGCGTGTGCGCGTGTGGGCGTGTGCGCGTGTGCGCGTGTGCGCGTGTGTGCGTGTGAGTTCGTGTGTTCGTGTGTGTATGTGTTGCTGTATGCATATGTGTGTGTGCGTGTCAGTGTGTATGTGTGAGTGTGTGCGTGTGCGTGTGCGTGGGCATGTGTGTGTGCATGTGTGTGCGCATGTGTGTATGTGTGTGTGTGTGTGTGTGTGTGTGTGTGTGTGTGTGTGTGTGTGTGTGTGTGTGTGCGTGCGTGTGCGTGTACGTGTGCTTGTGTGTGTGCGTGTGTGTGTGTTCGTGTTTGTATGTGTCGCTGTGTGCATATGTGTGTGTGTGTCAGTGTGTATGTGTGAGTGTGTATATGTGTGTGTGTGTGTGTGTGTGTGTGTGTGTGTGTGTATGTGTGTGTGTATGTGTGTGTGTGAGCGCGTGTGCGTGTGCGTGTAAGGTGCACGTCCGCGTGCGGGTGCAGGGATTCAGTACTCACGTGTGCTACCAAAAACAGTAAAGAAACCAAGACCATATTTCTCATTCGAATGCTTAATAAAATAATGATCATTTGATTTGGGATATTTCCGTATAGAATCCCCTTAGAAAGGCGTCTAGAGAAATGGTAGCTTCGTAGGTTGTGATAAGTGCTGACCATAGAACCCAATATTTGAAATACCAAAGTCCAGGAAGGGCTGCATGTTTTGCCGGTGCTCGTAGACAGACGAGCGACGCCGTCTGGTTTGCTTATCTATTCGTTGGGCGGAGGACATGAGTGCTTCTTGCATCCACTTGAGTGTTTTTTCTCGTTAGCATTTTACTTCAAATACGAGTATCCTAATACACTGGTGCAAACGACTATAGCATATCAATAGAGCCAGCCAGCCGGGAACAAATTACACAGCGCATAATTAAATACTATAATAGATGGGGAAATGTAATTTCATTTACTTTATTCATGGGAATGTAAGCAATACAGTGCTGCCATCTAGCGATCACACGAAAATTTGCGAAATTGTCATATAAACAAACCGGCCTCGATTTTGAGCACATTCGCATTCACACGAAGTTGACTAGACTGTCGCCAGGTATTTGGCTAAATCGTAATTTCCGACTCAATTCCTATTAATTCGTTTCCGAATGGTTCGAACCTGTCGGTTCGAATTTTTTTGTCTGATACTTTCACCAACTGTTTGATCGTTTTCGCAAGGGGCTAATTCAGTTAAAGAAACAACTTTCAGCTAGTTTGCACGGTGTAGATAAGATCTGCTGAAGTAGAATACTCGCGTGACGTGACTTGAAGTAGTTGATAATCTGTCATTCGACAGATGGCGCCACCGAGCGAATTTTGTCGCGCTCTTGGGCGTGTACGTCGTGCGACATGTGAAACGAGAGGTTAATTAAATAAATATCTGATTAAAATACTAATGCACGAGTTTCCACTTTATGTCGCATCTACAGTAGAAACTCCACGGCGGTATTAAGACCCTAATGAATATGACCGCTTGTCTAATGCCAAAAAATATGTACATAATACGCTAACTTAGGAATATTGTACTTGCGTCTCCATAGAGGTCCGCTGCCCTACGTTTATGTCTGTTCGCATCCTTGGATCATTAACTTTTGACCTGCCAATTGGTGACGCATTTCAGAATACACAACAATGACTAGTCGTCTTAGAGTTGTTTACTGACATGCTTTTAAGTGTTCTGCATTTCTGTTAGGTCTTTCTTCTACCTGAGATAATGGAGCGGTAATCTCCTGATGGCGCAATTTTAATCTAACTATTATCAACCGTGTGTGTGTGTATGTGTGTATGTGTGTTTGTGTGTATGTGTGTATGTGTGTATGTGTGTATGTGTGTATGTGTGTATGTGTGTATGTGTGTATGTGTATGTGTGTGTGTGTGTTTGTGTGTGTGTGTGTGTGTGTGTGTGTGTGTGTGTGTGTGTGTGTGTGTGTGTGTGTGTGTGTGTGTGTGTGTGTGTGTGTGTGTGTGTGTGTGTGCGCGTACGTTCCTGTGCGTGCATTTGCGTGTGCGTGTGAAGTGACCACTTCTGTATTAAGACGGATGTTGACTTGTTCCATAACAGATCTTAATTCAGGAGTTCCCCAGAAGGGCGTACTTCATAACCACCAACGCTACGAATAATTCTCAAGAACGAGTCTTGATAATAAAGTGTTATTTTCTGAGCTAAGACGCTTTTGGAGGATCTTCGCAAGGCGCCCATGTGTGTGTTTAACACGCCTCCGAAGTGTGACAACCGAGTCCAAGAGATACTCCAATCAGCTGACGCTTCAAGTGATGACAGACCCCAAATAGTTTGATCTCATTGTTTCCGAGTGTGCCAATAATTACATTCATAAGTGCAGTATTATTAAATCGATGAAATTCAAACAACACAAGTGTGTATTTATTGTATCTGAAGAGTTATAGAAATGAAACGATATTAATATTATAACATAAAAAAATCACTAGAAGCAGCTGTAATATTTATTAAAGTTTGAAACAGTATTGGGAGTAGCGTATTTGATATAAAGCCAAGCATACTACAATATATTGCGATAGGTGTTGTAACGTGGTGAATATTTGGGGCGATGGGTTCACCAAAATGTGTGTCTCCGACAGCACCCTTCCTCCCCGCTGAAACCAAAAATCTTGTACTGCACACCTTACACAAATATCGGGGGCTAAACATATATATATCTCCAGCCAGGAGGGACCAGCCCCTCAACCACCAAGCCCCCCCCCCCGTTCCGACGCCTATATAATGGTACGCTTGGTTTATTTCCTTCCATTAGCGTTGGTACGGTTAGCATTACACACACTAACATATAATTATATAAACCATAAACCACGTCTGGATTGTTTCGTGTTTCTGCATCATAAAACACAATTATAATTGTTTAATATGAAACAAGCTATATAGTCTACTTAACACTACTCCCAATACTGTTTCAAACTTTATTTTTTTGTTCTGTTACATATACCAAGTTTCATTATCTCAATACTTATACTGTACAATGTGCAATTCGTGATTGTTATACACTGTATATGCAATACATGATTGAATAATTCTTTACCTTCTTGCTTATAAATAACTGTTTGTTTGAATATATAAAAATAAACCGACTGTTTGGCATATTTAGTACGTGTGTAATATATGACATATATACATTTATTGTGTAGTGATGATTCACTAATTGTACTAGGGATTTTCATATGTTTATATAAGTTAAATAATAATTCAAATTATTTCATAGGGTGGCTCTTACGTCAGCGACTATAATTAGTCTTATTAGGAGTATCCCTTCCCTTATATGACATAATCCTTTATTTCTCTATCTTACATTATATACTTACCACTTTGTACACTCGTCGATTTGACTGCAATGTATTGTTTGGTCTTTTGTTTTTATAACGATTATTTTTTTGTATTATGTATTTGGGACAAATAAACATTTCCTGTTCCTGTTCTGCAATACCGTACTATTACTATATTACATATTGAAGGGGGCCTCGTATGCATACTCACGTGACTTTGTACTATATCATTTGCGGACAGTTGGTTTATTGTAAGTGTTTCCAATATAGGCCTACTCGTTTTAAACGTATCGCGTCCATCCCGGACTTTTGCAGCAGCACCTAGCTAAAATGATTTTAATTTTGTATTATTGTATATGGTTATTTTTAAGAGATTCCGAATAACGATGATCAATCCGTGAAATCAACAAGTGAAAAGACGTTGCTTAAGTGATCATATATGTTTATTTGTCTGTGCAGGCACACTGTGAAAACAATATCAGGATATACACACAAAGAATACATGTCTATTTACACTCGGACGTACATCTATATTTACATTTAGATACAGTCTATGATACAATATTTGCATAAATATCACATTTTCGTTCTTTGGAAAATTCTTAATCTCCACTCGCGTCTGGTTTTTACCGTATGTTGAACCTTTTCGGCTTCCACACTGAATGCACGCTCACTCGTGTCACGCATGCGCACACGGACTACCGTTGGCACGCATGCGCACACACTCTACACGTATACATTTCGTTGTATAATTATAAATAAGAGACGATAAATACGAAACACCGGTTTTATCAGACGTTAGCCACTCACATACGTCACTTCCGGCAATGACCTAGGGCGTTTCCATGACAACGCAATCAACTACTTGCCTTTTAACATACACTTCTGATATGCTTTATAACGACGGACCTCCGAATTGGCGGAGTGTCGCAACATTCTACGTTTACTTCGAACGTAACAGAGTCAAAACTGCCAGCGTTATCGGCACACGATACTGTCAATTAATTATAGGATAACGACCGAAATGACCCCCACTAAACGGAAAGGGTCAACATGTCGGTTGAACATCCGCTTTCACTAGTACAATGCAAGGGCGTGTTGATTAGTGTCCGACACACGTGACATGCTTGTTAATATATAATTGCTATGTCAGACAATTAAATTACAATTCAATACAAAGTGCAGATCGTGCAAAACATTTCGTCTCTAAAACAAATCCATACGTTAACGTCAGCCGTCTATTGCACCTGGGTACGCCGATTTTTTTGTAGTATTTGTTTTTGTAGTGCGTCCCAACTGTCTTCATTCTCATACATAAGTTTAACAACACCACGTAAGTGGAAATAAATTACCAGTAGTAAGTAACACCAGTCATTAAAATGACAACACACATTTAACGAACGAACGAACTATACACAATGCTGAGATTTAAATGAAATTTGACACTTGTTCACACCTGGATTGCAACAGACTGTAATTAGGTTATACCCTTCTGGTGAACCGATTTTGATTAGCGATTTTATCAGCCAACGTAATTTCCCTGTTTATATGAGCATTCGCGATATAGGCGGCTATGAAACATAATACTTCAATGCGAGATCAAATGTCTCGCAGCGGCGTAATCCACCAACCACCCACCACGCATGCCTAGCCGGGTCCCAGCTTTTTTGGGGGCGTTCACCGGACATAATTGCGGAGGGCTGATTATTTCATTACTAGCGCGAGATTTATCTGCCAGACGTTGGGCAAACAGGACGCGCGTCCGTCGTTGTAAGCTGTGTTAAAATGCGATCACATACAATTGGATTAATAGCAAAGTACTGCGATTCCTTGAAAACTTATACATATGCCTATGTTGATTTGATCGACCAAAAGAATATGGCTCTATACAGTACATAAATGGGATGTTCGTTTTGCTTGTCTGCCTCTTGCCTCTGTCAGCCGACATTTCGCCGTGAGAGTAATTGTATTACTCCGCACAATTCAGAACGGATAATGTGCAACTTGGTCGAGTGTGTCAACTCGTTCAGGAGTAATCAAGCACGACACTACAGTTTCGTTTAAACCTCCCTCCTCAAGCACTGCTGCCCATCGCGAATCAGGCGTGTCGAGGTTCAAATTGGTTGTTTGTTAATATTTTACGAATATTTGCATTCGTTTCATTAAAAGAGAGTGCGAATACTTATGTAAAATTAGCGAAATAATCGCTTTGGTCGTTATATCGGGTAACTTGAAAATAATAATTATTGTGAATAGCCTTATGTCATCGGATATAGAACCGAACCACGTTTGACATTTTGTCTCCAAATTTTGACACGTCTCTGTCAAAAATAATTCACTAGTTTGTTCGATTATTTTACCAAAATGAAATTTCAAATATTGTACAATACGCTAACTTCTTGTAGTGGGTATTAAATATGTTCAACTTTCGATAAGTTTGAGGAGGAACAGTCAACCATCTTTTCTGGAGTTTCCTTCGACGGGCAATATTTATGGTTAGTTCAATCGTGTAAAAAGCGACTTTGGCGCCCCGAAGTCTGAAAACCGTGACACCACGGAGGCGTGTCGGTCCCTTGTGAAACACGGATTTGTGAGAAGCAATTGAAGTCAACATTTACGTGTCTGCAGTGGTGTCAGATGAACACAAAAGCCGTGCCTGGACAGTTTATCTGCACCAGGTCCGGCTGCGTGCTATATAACTTTGTTCACATAAATAAGACGAACTGAGGCAACGAATTCTCGAAACAATCAAGACGTTCTGCGTTCCAGTTTTGCACAATCATATTGCACCTGTCAGTGGTAGATGGCAGAATCGGTGTTCGGCCATTCGCGCCTCAGACGTCTGTGTAACGTCGTTTTGCCGAGCACCGCCTGAAGATTCCGTCGAACGACATAGAACGTTCCCTGAATATTGACGGCAGCGCCACGCGGCGGTGACCGCGAAAGATGCACTGACATAGTTTCCTAGGCGGCGATTGCGTGGCAAGCCAGCGTGTATGT
This sequence comes from Paraescarpia echinospica, assembly GCA_020002185.1. Classification (NCBI taxonomy): domain Eukaryota; kingdom Metazoa; phylum Annelida; class Polychaeta; order Sabellida; family Siboglinidae; genus Paraescarpia; species Paraescarpia echinospica. The sequence goes on along the minus strand of CM034531.1, from coordinate 29,829,063 downwards.
TATAAAAAAAACAGGATCCACGTCGCCTACGCTACAACGCACCGCCGCACGTACACACGCACGCACGCACGCACGCACGCATACACACACTACACACACGTAACGCGTTGCTATGCTTTCACGAGCAGCTTCGCTTCACTGCCCGAGGGTGATCGGTCACACCCGATGTATATTTGCGTCCGCGCCACCGTCGACTTGGCGCCACCTGGCGGCGGGCACGGCTGTCGCGCCATGTTTGCCGGATAGTGGTACGCGCGCTGCGAGAAGGGTGCGTTGCGGCGCAGAATGTAAATGGCGAATATGATCATGGCGAGTAGTACGCATGCGCCGGCAATCGGCACGCCGATGTAGAGAGGGTTGATGAGGACGGAGCGGCGTGTCGGCCGACCGTGGCGACCCCTGTTGGCCGATATTCTTTGGTTGTAGTTGTTGACGGCCTCGTCGTAGCTGCTGACGGCGGCCGAGTCGTCCTTGCTCGTCATCACCTGGTACGGCGGGGTGCCGTCGCCGGCGTCCTCTCCTCCCTTCTTCCGTCGATCCGTCTTCCTGTCGGTCGCTGCAAGGAGAAGACACATTTGAAAACATGTCTGAGTGCTACATTTTGAACGACAACGTTTAATGCACTGGGTTGATCTGAAACCAGTTGTGATTTTTCGGAGTCGATCCTTCGTATTTGCAATTCAAAAACGTGTCTTACTATGCATTATGCTATTGTCGTGTCATGTTAGGCCAGTGGCGTTGGCATGCTAGACTAGTAGCGTTGGCATGTTAGACTAGTAGCGTTTGCATGTTAGGCTAGTAGCGTTGGCATGTTAGACTAGTAGCGTTTGCATGTTAGGCTAGTAGCGTTGGCATGTTAGGCCAGTAGCGTTGGCATGTTAGGCTAGTAGCGTTGGCATGTTAGGCTAGTAGCGTTGGCATGTTAGGCTAGTAGCGTTGGCATGTTAGGCCAGTAGCGTTGGCATGTTAGGCTAGTAGCGTTGGCATGTTAGGCTAGTAGCGTTGGCATGTTAGGCCAGTAGCGTTGGCATGTTAGGCTAGTAGCGTTGGCATGTTAGACTAGTAGCGTTTGCATGTTAGGCTAGTAACGTTGGCATGTTAGGCCAGTAGCGTTGGCATGTTAGGCTAGTAGCGTTGGCATGTTAGGCTAGTAGAGTTGGCATGTTAGACTAGTAGCGTTTGCATGTTAGGCTAGTAGCGTCGACATGTTAAGCCAGTAGCGTTGGCATGTTAGGCTAGTAGCGTTGGCATGTTAGACTAGTAGCGTTTGCATGTTAGGCTAGTAGCGTTGGCATGTTAGGCCAGTAGCGTTGGCATGTTAGGCTAGTAGCGTTGGCATGTTAGACTAGTAGCGTTTGCATGTTAGGCTAGTAACGTTGGCATGTTAGGCCAGTAGCGTTGGCATGTTAGGCTAGTAGCGTTGGCATGTTAGGCTAGTAGCTTTGGCATGTTAGACTAGTAGCGTTGGCATGTTAGGCTAGTAGCGTTTGCATGTTAGGCTAGTAGCGTTGGCATGTTAGACTAGTAGCGTTGGCATGTTAGGCCAGTAGCGTTGGCATGTTAGGCTAGTAGCGTTGACATGTTAGGCTAGTAGCGTTGGCATGTTAGGCTAGTAGCGTTGGCATGTTAGGCCAGTAGCGTTGGCATGTTAGGCCAGTAGCGTTGGCATGTTAGGCCAGTAGCGTTGGCATGTTAGGCCAGTAGCGTTGGCATGTTAGGCTAGTAGCGTTGGCATGTTAGGCTAGTAGCGTTGGCATGTTAGGCTAGTAGCGTTGACATGTTAGGCCAGTAGCGTTGGCATGTTAGGCTAGTAGCGTTGGCATGTTAGGCTAGTAACGTTGGCATGTTAGGCCAGTAGCGTTGGCATGTTAGGCTAGTAGCGTTGGCATGTTAGACTAGTAGCGTTTGCATGTTAGGCTAGTAACGTTGGCATGTTAGGCCAGTAGCGTTGGCATGTTAGGCTAGTAGCGTTGGCATGTTAGGCTAGTAGAGTTGGCATGTTAGACTAGTAGCGTTTGCATGTTAGGCTAGTAGCGTTGACATGTTAGGCCAGTAGCGTTGGCATGTTAGGCTAGTAGCGTTGGCATGTTAGACTAGTAGCGTTTGCATGTTAGGCTAGTAGCGTTGGCATGTTAGGCCAGTAGCGTTGGCATGTTAGGCTAGTAGCGTTGGCATGTTAGACTAGTAGCGTTTGCATGTTAGGCTAGTAACGTTGGCATGTTAGGCCAGTAGCGTTGGCATGTTAGGCTAGTAGCGTTGGCATGTTAGGCTAGTAGCTTTGGCATGTTAGACTAGTAGCGTTGGCATGTTAGGCTAGTAGCGTTTGCATGTTAGGCTAGTAGCGTTGGCATGTTAGGCTAGTAGCGTTGGCATGTTAGGCCAGTAGCGTTGGCATGTTAGGCTAGTAGCGTTGGCATGTTAGGCTAGTAGCGTTGGTATGTTAGGCTAGTAGCTTTGGCATGTTAGGCCAGTAGCGTTGGCATGTTAGGCCAGTAGCGTTGGCATGTTAGGCTAGTAGCGTTGGCATGTTAGGCTAGTAGCGTTGGCATGTTAGACTAGTAGCGTTGGCATGTTAGGCTAGTAGCGTTTGCATGTTAGGCTAGTAGCGTTGGCATGTTAGGCTAGTAGCGTTGGCATGTTAGGCTAGTAGCGTTGGCATGTTAGGCTAGTAGCGTTGGCATGTTAGGCTAGTAGCGTTGGCATGTTAGGCTAGTAGCGTTGGCATGTTAGGCTAGTAGCGTTGGCATGTTAGGCCAGTAGCGTTGGCATGTTAGGCTAGTAGCGTTGGCATGTTAGGCTAGTAGCGTTGGCATGTTAGGCTAGTAGCGTTGGCATGTTAGGCCAGTAGCGTTGGCATGTTAGGCTAGTAGCGTTGGCATGTTAGACTAGTAGCGTTTGCATGTTAGGCTAGTAACGTTGGCATGTTAGGCCAGTAGCGTTGGCATGTTAGGCTAGTAGCGTTGGCATGTTAGGCTAGTAGCGTTGGCATGTTAGACTAGTAGCGTTGGCATGTTAGGCTAGTAGCGTTTGCATGTTAGGCTAGTAGCGTTGGCATGTTAGGCTAGTAGCGTTGGCATGTTAGACTAGTAGCGTTTGCATGTTAGGCTAGTAGCGTTGGCATGTTAGGCCAGTAGCGTTGGCATGTTAGGCCAGTAGTGTTGGCATATTGTGAGGTTTTATGCTCTTATCTTATTCTTAGCGTTAGAAGAAGATGGTGACGAAAGAAGTACTAGAAGCAGAAGACGACGACGATGACAAAAAAGAAGAAAACAAGTCAAAGAAGAAGAAAACGAAGAAAATGATTAGAAACAATAGAAAGCGACGACGAATAAGAAGATGAAGAAGAAAAAGGAGAAGAGCAAAAAGAAAAACAACAGGCAAAAGAGAAAATGGTGAGTGGGAAGACGCAGAAGACGACGTCGACGAAGAAGAAGTAGAACGACATTAAAACCAGTTTGACGTGCTCTCACCTGGTGGCGCCGGCGTGACGGGCGTCTGTGTCGGCACGGTGTCGCGGTTGCACCACTGTTGACGGCAGCAATAGAGGATTGGCCACGCGCCGTCGTACGACTTCGGACGACGGTTCTCACATAACAGCGGCGTCCGCTCGTTGATGCAGCCGCGCACGATCAGAGGAACTTCCGTTTCCGGGTCGTCGCGCATGCGCGGCATGTACTGCACGTAGCACATGTAGTCGGCGGTGCACGTGGCGACATTGTCGCGGTAACATTCGGACGTCGTACAGATGCATTGCAGCTTCCCTGGAAAATGAAGAAAGAACACATGACGTCACTGTTGGTTGACATGTTATTTCGTAACAATAATCTAACCATTTTATATGAAAGCATTGGAACAGGGGTGTCACAAATCGATTCGTTATGTGCCTTTGCGGGAGATTATTCGGAACTGTCCATATTTCTTCACCAATACCGTGCAACAGGTTATCAGAAACAACATCAGTCGAACCGGGGAGGCATATCGTAATTTGTTTACTATTTGATCAATAACACTAAAGTATATGGGACAAGTTTGACTGAAACAGTATTACATTCGAGCAAAATCATTGAATGAAATTGGATCGCTGTACATAATATCATATAGCTACTGTTAACGGCATGCATAACCTCATAATTCCGCCAGCTACGGTTTTATTTCACGCCGCTTTGAACTGCTAGCGATCCCACCGAACACACAATAGACACCATCAGCTAACGCAATAAGCACAAACCTGACGCCAAAAACATACGCCGACCGAAAGTTAATTGAGTTCTACGTCACAGCTTTTGCGATCCAATCAGAGGTTTACGCGGGATCTGCGGTTCGACTTCGCGTATGTACGCCAAAGATGGATATTTCGCGTAAGTACAAACGCCGACTTATTTCGTACATAAATAGTTATGGTAATTCAAATGTAACTATACAGAGTAATAGCTACACATTTAAGAACACATGCTTGTAAAGAAATTTGACTTATAAATTACATGTATGCATGTTTGGCGACTTTTAAAAAGACCTACGATTTGCTTATTTTCATCTGCAGCTATGCAGTGAGGCGCAATAACAGTGCAATACACATTTGTATATTGGCCTCCACATGCTTAGCCTAGGCTTATGCATGGCTAACCGCGCCTATATACCATATTGTAACACATGTCTATATAATGTTTATTAAGCCCACATATATAGTTATATGGGCCTACTATGTATATTAACATAAACTAGTTAATTAATTATTTAATTATTTTGTAAACGTAGTTGAGTCGTTGGTTGCATTTATGTCTAATTTGGCTATGTTGCAATGCTGGCGTATCACGTTTTTGTGCAACTACGAAAATAAATACCAAAGCTTTGTATTAGTCGGTTTATATATTAAATGTAGATTTCGCCGACTGGACTAGATGCAGACAGTTGATTGAAAAAACTGTTAATAAAAAATTATTGTGCGAAGTGCGCTGACTAGCTGTCAATCAGTGTCAGATGTGGCGTGTGTTTGCAATATGTTATCGGCGTTCATACTTATTTAAAAAAACAGTAAATATTATAAATCGACTTGAAACTTCACCATAATTAAGTGACCATCCATAACGTATGTCTCGCTATTTGTGGACATGTTTCAGACTTCCCACCCATTTCGTGCTTTTATTAACGCTAGAGTGTACATCTCCTAAAATATGACTTGACAGCTGCCCGCCATGACGCATATTCTATAACAATTATTCTAGGCCTAATTAAAGAAACTATTGCCAATTATGTACCCATGCTGTGGTATACTAATATCATGATTAGGCTATGTTACTGCATAACAGGACTCGAAACACAATTGTTTGTTTGCATAGTCTAACTGTATGAGCCGGAATGACTGCACTGGGGTTCGCGTTTGCCGTTCTAGCGTCCTAAATTCTACCTTCCTGCGATTACCGATTGCGATAAAGTTTAATTGTTCCATTAGCACATTTATACATATATCTATGTATTTCGGTCATGCATTTTTACTGTTAGTAACGCACAGACAATCACTACATATGAGAGACCAATTACCTGCTGGAGCCGATCGTAAAACCGCTCACTGCGCACTTAGCTAATGGTGTTTTATTAGACGTCGACGCCAGATCTGCGGTATACTTCAAATTTGAAGTCGCATACAGATTTGGCGTACGGTCGCGGCGCTTATTGCGTTAGCTAATGGTCTCTATTATGTTCTGAACTACGTCAAAGGGGCATCTCACCACGACACACAACTGTTTAATATGGACACGTTTTTTTAAGTCGCCCACCCGTCAACAAAGCCCTTGTGTTCGCCCTTCTGGTATAACTACCTGTAGTCAGTTTTCCAAAACGCTTCACCCAGCTGTTATTTTGCGTTATAAGTTTGATTTCCACGTTCACTTGTACTGGTCAGATAATTATACGAGAGCTTGTTGAACGTTGACCTTGATTTTGATCGCGAGAATGTCTACCGGAAGTGTGACCAACTCGCGTTAAGAGTCGTCGTTAAGAAAACAACTCGACCGTTAGAGAGGTACTCGTGCAGTCTTGGCTGGCGAGGACTAACCCTTGTCCTGCACACAACAGGTGCGACCATTGAGTACGACTTACAAAGGTCTATTAATAACTCTCTTGTGTAGGCTCCAAATGATGTAAGTTTATGCAGCAGTGTATGATGACATTCCCGATCATGGATTCGAGAATATATCGGAATGAAGAAGCAATAAGACGGTAGTGGGGTGCAGAATGGTATGTGCAGGATACGGACGAGTGGGTGACATTGACAGCGAACATGGGAAACAACAAGGGGAAGTAAGACCGAAATTAAGATGGAGTGTCAAGAGAAATCTCAAAAGGGCAGGGATGAATTTCCAATAGTAGGATACAGTAGCAGAGGATCGTGATAAGGTAAGACGACCCGCCGAGAGAGTGATACAAACCCAGCGATGTGACCTCATCCCGCAAGGAAGAGAGGGGAAATATTGTTTTAATGTCAACGACATTCGCCAGATGGTGCTACGGCACATAGGTTCTAGTAACGCTCGCTACGAGCGATGATGGACAGCCACACATGTGGAACTGTCAGGAAGTCGTCACCCTCCCGTCCCCCGTAGACAAGCACGCCGTCGAAGTGACTGCATTAACAAGACGTTGGCGCGCGGGGTTAAGCTAACATTTAGCCAGGCGGATCGCTGGCGGCTGCTCGTAAATCACAACCCCGGCAACCGCGGTCGAAACGGTTCAACGGAACGGCGCCTAGCGGCTGCTGCATAGTTGCCATGCGCTACTGACCAGGGATCGACCATTATTGTAGGCTGACCTTAGACCAAATTTACTGACCACCTGAGAGCAGCCCACAATTACGGTTTGTCCGTCATCACTGCTAAAATATATTACATTCGTTGCACCTTTCTATTTCTTTACCCCTGGTAGTTGACATAGAAAATTTACCCGTTTACTTCTGCCTTTCGTAAAACACTACCATTGGAAAGACACGATTGCCGCGCTGGTTGACGTAGATGTGATAATCTTTTATCAATGATTATCTGAAAGAATTTTTTTATTATATTTTTAATACGTGTCAAGCTAAAATAAAATATTAATGCCAGCGAGAGCATCAGTTGTAGTGGTTCCTCACTCCCTTGCGTATAGTGCCATAGTCTCGCTCAACCGACTCTCGCCCGGCTGCGTGACTTCGCCGCGAAACAGAGTCTGGCCGAGAACCCGCGTTATGAATGCACGCATGTAATACCGCTCCTACGGTGCTCCCATCTCGCGGCGCCTGGATAACCGAGGCTAGTGCACGTGCTACCAGCAAATCTTTTGGGCGAGCAGCCAATCAGCGTCGTTATCGAGACTCTTAATCAAAAAATAAATTAGAATTTAACTTTTCTGTTTATCACTTGTGTCAATATAACCAGTTTCCAATGTGTAACATAAACCTATATAAGCTGACTCTTATTTAACTTTTAGTTTTATTGTTAGCTTGAGAGCCAATTGTCGTCTCTACCCGGATTCAGGGTAAACGGGGATCAGTGTCGTACAGTGAAAACAAGTGTTATCTTCCAGGCGATAGAACAGGAGACCCTACGGTGCGCCTGATTAGGGGTGACGGCGCCCAGATTAGCGATGACTGTTCCCAATGCAGCCGTAATCATTAGAGTGGTCGACACGATTAGGAAGACTCATTAGCCCAGTAATTATCTATCGGATTTGTTAACGAGGTTGTGTGGAGTCTGAATGATCAGACGCTTTGCCTTTTGTCTTAAAACTGTTCCAAGGTTGTCTTGGAGCCACAGGGTTCTTTTGATATGCCACCCCGAAAGGGAGGAACGCGGGTTTACACGGTATATACGTAACTACACACCCCGGGGAACGAGGCCGAGGTAGTGGCAAGCACAAACCAGAAAGAAACATAATATTTACATCGTCAGTTAATGAAGTCTACGGTTTGTTGTCACGTTTTGTCAAGTTGGTGTTGTAAGACAGACATTACGGCACGTGTACACCAATTTGTAACTAAACGAAGAACATAAAGGTCTCGATTAAGGGTATTTGTTCTCATATCTAAATAGTCATAATAATAATAATAATTAACAAGAATAATAACAATAACAATAAATAATAATAATAATAAATACTAATAAATAATACTAATAATAAATAATAATAATGAACTGTATTTATACACTGGAGTACTCTGTTTGATAGTCTGTGTACACAACATTGTCGCAGTCTAATACTGGACTTTGATGTAAACGATGCCTACACAAAACAAGGAATTATTAAAAAGGCACAGGCAGAATATTAACTAAATACATTTTAATTCATACGTATAAAAATAAACAACTCCAATAAGTTTATTTTGACGCTCATTTACAGCCTCGACTCCGAGGGAGCCATCAGTGTACCCCGTGCCCCGGCCTTACAACATATCAGCCTTTGTAATGAGCTTAATTCTCAGAGAACAGAGCCGATACCAAACCAGGCTACTGGCGCCGTCCTGCCTGGACCTTGCGTAGCATTCAATGCTGCCTGGCTATCGCGCCATTAATTAGTGTGCCGTCGTTAAATCAGGGTCATACCGGGGTCTCCAGTTAGGGCAGCGGTGCCTCAAACAATGCACACTCCCGACACAGGCGACCCACACGCCATGCGTGTAACGGTCGGTCAACTGCTATAGGTACGCCTGTATAGCGTGACGTCAATTTAGTCTCGCTACCGGGCACCAGAGTGTTTTCAACTAAATTTCAAAACACTCTGGTCAACTTGGAAACACTCACTCGATTCCACAAAAGTAATATGTTGCAGCAAGGTTACGTTTATATATGCTTTAATTATAACGTAACATACAAATATACGATATTAGGACTGAGCGTTTTGAAAATGATAGGTGAGTGTTTTCAAAATTAACCGTACTGTTTTGAACTTCGGCAGGTGAGTGTTTTACTTTAAGTTGAAAACACTACCGTAGCGTTTTCCAGGGGAAGTGTTTTAAACTCGCTACACTGGGACGCAAGCACAACTGTTTAACCAATGCACCACTGAAGTCGAAGACACAACCGTGGCACGAATACAGCTAACCTGTAACCGGCTATGATATAGTACCACGACACGAGCCAGATTTCTTCTGTTCTCGCGAAGTTGTCACAACATGTTCGTCTAAGTCCGTCGTGCGTTAATGATATCTGAATGAACACGCTGGCTAGTGGCGCCATGCGCCATGAATGAGGGCAACCAGCGAAGAAAAGCCAACATTCATATCAAGAATCGGACCGTCAGATTCCATATCAGTGCACAAGCTGGCTATTAACTTAATGAAAGACATTTACAATCGCGCATAAGAATGACCGCCACCGACTAGTGCCCGGTAGTGCTCTCTCTTCTGTTGCATCAAGGTTTGGTTATATACACGAGTGTGCACCAAATTGAAAGGTGCCTCCCAAGCATGATTTTTGTCGTTCAAATTAATTTTGTGAAAAAGCAAACTTATTTAATGTCCACTACATCGCGCTAGCTCGCTCGTGCAACCTGTTTATGTATAGTTTGGGTGAGACCGACGGACAAATGATTTAAATTATTTAATATTTGCCCACACATAAATTAAAATTATTTTCAAAATTCGAATATCCACGCAAATGCGCGATACGATTATACACGTGTTTCTGTGTTCAAGTTGTCATCGTTCATTGCGTGCTCTCGCGAACACCACTGACAAGCTCCGTGGTTTAGATAGGCTACTTGTAGGTCCGGTAATTGATTGATTTGAGCACATTACCAGATGCAACAGCCAAACTAAGCAGGAGCAAGCATTTGTTATTAAACCGACTGCGGTATAACTTAAACTATTCAGACTACACATTTTAACAAGTTCTTCAGCTCGAATTAAATGTATATCACATCAATGCCAAGCTGCCCTAAATAAAAATATATTTGCAATATGCGTGTGTCTTCCAATGAAATCTTCTTCGACTACAAGTATACGTATATGAAATATAAGAAAAAAAACAGTTAGTCATTTTCTTATTGAAATTTGAACTCTTTACTTACACTCTGTGTAACATGCGATACGTTACTGGTAACTGTCTTACAAAAACTACCACGACAGGCGGGGCTTTTTACTTGAAATCCAGTCTGTACGCGGTAGCGAAAATTGTGTTAAGTTGTCGAAGAAAATGACGCCGTATATCAACGAGGAAACCCAATATAGAAGGCAACGGCAGGCGGCGGCACGGCAGAGGGGAACGGGACTGGAGTGATGTTTACGTTGCGCTAACCACTTAAGTGTTTCTATTCACGTAGACTGGCGGCGAAAAAAAGTCGACTTAAGTTGGCTGCACATCGAAAGCTCTTATGGAATCATAAAAACGCCGACGGCGCCAACGACGGAGACGCGTTCTCAAGGCGATTTGTGGCGGCGGATCAAGGCGTGATGTGGCGGCAATAATGAAGATCTATCTAAACGAGTGTTCGCGACGACGCGTTGTCTAGGGGCAGAGAGCACTGCTGGTTGCCCCGTTGACGGTCGGGCCAAGCCGCGGAACACGGACCTGTGGCGGCCTATCCAAGACCGGGGAACAAGGACGAATCATGGACTATCCGAAGCCGGGGAACATGGACGAATAGCGGACTACCCAGGGCCGCGGATCACGGCGGAATGACGGACTACTCAAGCCCGGGAACACGGAAGAATGGCGGACTACTAAGGGGCATGAACGAATGACGGACTACCCATGGCCAGGGACCATGGATGAATGACGGACTATCCAAGGCCGCGGAATATGGACGAATCTGGGGACCGTTTCATTGAAATAATAAACTCACAAGGAAAAATCCACCGTTAAACAGAATCCGTTGTTAAGTTTAAAGAGGTTTTTTCCAAATGCCAAAAGCCGCCGCCGTGTCACCGAGAACTATTTCCGTGTCACACCGGGGAGAGTGTCCCGGTGGCGCCTCCTGGTGTTGGCAGTTCTCAGTGTATATGATCACTGTTAATGAGCGAAAACAATCTTACAGAGTAGAATGGGACTCGTGAGCTCATTAGAATGTCAATGAAATGCTACCCAAATCTAAGTCATTATTATTGCGGAGGGCCCAGTTAAATATCACCAGTCCCGTGAGTCCATGACAAGTTACATTTACCCCCTTCCGAGAGCGGATATCCACGAGACATCATAAACAGTCTCCTGCTTTGACCGACAGGTGCGCTGTCAGCTGTCACAAAAAATTGCGACAGTCTGACGCCGCTCATGTCAGCGACGACTTGACGCACGCCAAGACATGCCAATAATTAATATGCACTCGACAGCACCTCATAATTAAAAGTCAACGGTCCGATAAAAAAGGACGATTTCGGGAAAACGACTTAGTGTCAGAATATGCCGCTCCAGTGTTTAAATGAGACACGTCTTTGTTTGAATATTAAACGCCATTGGTTGCAATACGACTTGTAAACATGTCTCTCAATATGATGCGTAATCGTTAAGGCGAGTGTGTGAATCTGATACGTCACTCTTAAGTAGACCTACTGTGTTTGCGTAAGAAGCGTCATTTGTAAACTTTAAGACACGTCATTTGTAAACGTTTTATTTGAATCAGCGATTTTTTAAAATATAATACGTCGTTCCATAACTAAGACGGGCAACCGTTTTCACGAATACGACGTGACATTAACAAACGTGTGCACGAAGTAGCCGTGGCGCCTCGTCTACAAGTAAATTTGTTTGATGTTTTCACTAGGACTAAATTTACGCACTTGTACTAACGATTTAACACGTCGAAGTGAATTTTAGATAGTCTTGATGTTTTTGCGAAATTATTACAAAAACGAGGCGACAGAAAATTATAATTGCAAATTCTCAGTAAACTGCTAACACCTACACACCGTACTCGTGCGTCAGCGCTCAGCTATGGCGTATCGCGTCCCTATCTGCTTAATGCAACACGGAGCACACGCAGTCCTCACGTGACTACACGTTGTTATACAAGCTGACGTATTTGTGATTCGATCATTTGAATTGATAGAATTCTGGTAAAACCATTCAAGACAACGTTCTCTTGGTAGACTTGGTTCCTGTTATCTCGGCCAGGACTCCCGTAAATAACGGTCTGAATTCGCCATGAAATTTTCGTCGAGTTAGACGTGGTAAAGTAACGGAGTGCACACATATCGTAAACACCTGGAATCAACAACCGCTGGAATGACTTGTGGCGTTTGCTGCTCAGTTCACTCCATGGTAAACAATGTTGCTGACGTAGTATTATAATAAAAAAAACAGGGAGAGGAGGGAGAGGGAGAGAGAGCGAGAGAGAGAGAGTGAGAGAGAGAGAGAGAGAGAGAGAGAGAGAGAGAGAGAGAGAGAGAGAGAGAGAGACAGACAGACAGACAGACAGACAGACAGACAGACAGACAGACAGACAGACAGACAGTCGGAGACAGAGAAGAGAGAGATAACAGCGAGAAAATATACATAAAATGGAGAAGTCATTATTTTACCTACTACACCCGGGAGATAGCGAAGTTTGTTTCTATAACCAATCGTAGCTAATCTCACATTCTATGATCGCCAAATACCAAATCATACATATGTTACTTTGCGACGGATCACAGTTCTTACCACACATCAGATCACACCACATTTATAATTTTACAAAAAAAAGTACCTGGATCGACACCAGGTGCATTGGTACTGCCCCTTGTGTCATTATTTAATACACATGCCCCTTTTGCACTTATTTAATACACATATTATATAAATACATTCGCACGCACGCACGCAACTGCGTGTGTGTATAACTAGGTTTGACGGAGACAAGAAAACACGGAGAACAGTTATGAATCTAAATGTGCTGTGCGGATGGACATATTATATAGTAACGGTGTTTTTTTTCTATGAAAGTAGCGCGCCAACATTCCGCGTCATCCATTAAGCACTTGAAACATTCACAAGAGTCAGTCACTTCATCAACGTAACTTGCCTCAATATTCCTGTCACGTGTGTTTACATACGCGCACGGTGTGCGTCATTAAATACGCCTCTACAACGCTTGGTCGCCCCAGGCGATAAACCGCCCCCGGTCCCGCTAAAAGCCCCCAATTTAACATCGACCTTTGAACGCCCTGTCGGGTGTGCCTCTGCTGAACGCCCCAGCAGCACTTTACGCCGACAATTTTTTAAACGATGGCGTAAATCGTACGCTGTCGCAAACGAGATCGTTTTAGATCAATCACTGTTAGCTACTGAAATTGCTTTTTGGGTAGCTTTCAGGGGATGATATTAAGCGATTTATTTTTCGTATTTCTAACTTTATGCAATGTGAATGCGTGTTTTGTTATTTTATTTTTGATTGATTGATTTCATACAAGTAATCTGCCACATAAATATAATAATAAACATAACAATTGTGATATATATGTGTACGTCACCTTCTTTGATTTGAAACCATTTTAGTCGTGGACGTAATTTGTGTTTCGACCCAAATACTACGTTAACTGATCGTCTCGGTGGATACTTACGTATACACAGGTAAAGTCAAGCCGTGTTTCACACTTGTGGTTCGCTAACGTTGCATTCTGAGCTCGTCCATCTTGTAAATACAAATGTCCAGTGAATCGACACTTTCCAAAACCCTGTGTTACACGCCTTTCCTCAACTGCAACGCTGCACATATGAACTTTGTTTCACCTAATTGCAGTGGTGAAATATGAGTATACCTGTAGGTCTACAATGTTGTATTATATTGTGTACGAATCGTTAAAGGTATCAATTTTGATAATCTTTATCATACTACCATGTTACAGGTTATACGCTACTATCAACTCCAACATCAAATGAGTTTTAATGGATTACAATGTTCAAGATAATCAGACCGCTATCGCTTTAATTTGAGTGTTTCGGCCAGAATATCGCATTTGTAAACGGAAAACGGTAAGATTATAGGACACAAAATCTTAACAGATTAAAGCACATTTCGGAGGTCGTGATATTAAAAAAGATACACATAGTTTATAGTGTCATTTATAACGTATTTTACGAGAATCCGGAGAAGACTGTGTGCCTTCAAGGGGCGGTTGCATGCGCCTCTAATGTATGTTACCGGTTGGCGATGGCAACAGTGATACCGCCTCCACGTCACCTGTCGCGTCGGATCTGTCAGTTGGTTGTCAATGTTGGGAAAGTCGCCACAAGGACGGGCTTTTAGCGCGCGCTCATCGATACGAGCGCGGCCGAAGACGCGGCCCTGGTAAAAGCAGTCAATTAGCGGATAAATAATGCCCCTCCCGGCGCAATATCATCGCGTAATGGCGACTGGCGTCTTTAATGGCGCTGGCGTCTGACGCCGAAACGAGACCTGAATTCGACGGGCGTTCAACGGATTGGACGCCTGTTTTGTTCCGGAGACAAGTGGTGTAACTTTGCATCGTACTCGGAACGATATTACTGCTAAGATGAGTCTTGCTGGAAGGTCGCGGGGGCCTCTATTTGTTTTCGGGGGTCAACTTCCCGCCTTTATGAGAGACCGCCTCCCATCATTTCTAAGATTCCATTGTTTTGCCACTGCCTCTAGCCAGGTACTCTATAAACTACCCTGTTTAGTTTCCAGCAATCTACACGTTCTATTTATTGACTTGTACGTAACGATGTGAGGGTCACCTGAATGTGATTGCGTTTGATGTGAAACATCACTGAACTGTATAATCAACCTTAGACTGTATAGTTACTGAAACATATAATTCTTGAGATTAATGCATTTTAAAGAAACTGTGTATTATTCTGAAAACCGAAGTATATATATGCATATCTAAAACGCTGGATGCAGGCGTCCTACCCGATCAACCGCACCTTGTGGCAATCATTTTAAAGTAGTCATTACTCTCCAGGAAAATGCAAAATACCCCACACGCTACACCAAGTGTTTACTTTAACCTTATAAAACAGCCGACGGCCGCTTGTGGCTAGACATTGCCCCCCGTACAAGGGCCGTTATCTTAATCTGACAGAAGTTGCCTCGGTGTGTGTTTGCGAGTTTACCCTACACACTTTGAGTATGTATTACAGCACCCTCTCACGGTAACAGACGCAGCATGTGCTTTGATGCGCTTGAAGCGCTCCTAGCTTTCCGCCCATAGCCTAACCGCGATGGGCATCACACGATCCGCTGTACTGAAATCATTAGCACATTCGCAGAAGTAGTGTTTATTTATGTTTGCAGTCCGCGCGAAAAAACACCGCGTCGTGCGAATGGATATCCGCCGCGAAATGATGTCCCGTAGCACGGCGGATGCGGGATTTTAATCGTGGACGTTCTCTTGCGCGTGATGGGTTGTATTTCATCTCGACGGTACTTTTTTCTTTAACCTAAAATATGTTTTTACAAGCACACTTTACTGCAAAAGTGTTTCAGTTTAATTAGCATTTAACCGTTGGCATATAATTTGCCACAAGTTATGTTAAATCGACATCGACTTAGCGGTAGTGTATATTTTAGTAGAAAGAAGTATAACATATATAATGTTCTTCCTATGTTGTTCTCATTACGCTATATGATTTGTCTTAATTTGGTACTGTAGTGAGTTCAATAAATTTGATTTGATATTTGTAAAAAAAAGGTAAGTAATAGTATGTGTAGTCATTTGTGGAAAGTAATTTTGTTCAAAACGAATTCCGCCATCTTCTTTCACGAATCATTTGTTGTTTGTTTAATTTAAACGTAAGTTCTTATACAGCGCAGTATCCAGTCCATATGACTGCTCATAGCGCGTTGCACTTTACACCCTGGCAGACTTTTCAATAGCACATCATCTCGAATTTTCCGGGAAGCATTCAACCACGCTGCAATTATTGCGCGAAGACTATTTATACACAAATATCCACCACTGTCTATAGTTAGGTACTCATTCCTACAGCTGAGTGAACTGGAGCAACGTAGAATGAACGAACTTACCCAAGGTTCCAAAGGTCAGCAAGAGGATTCGAACCCGGGGTCTTTCGAATGAGTGTCCGACGCTCTAAACGGTGAACGACACATCTAACCACTACGCCACCGCGATCCACTGTACTACCATGCGATGCAATATTCTAGCACACATTTCTAGATTATTGTAAATAACGCTGCACACGTGTGTGATTGTATTAATGTATTTCTGTGCGGTTTTTCACTCTCAACCGCAAACGTATACGCTGTGCGAATGTTGGAGTGCGTCGAAGGTCACCGCGAGGTGCAACAGGAAAGGTCCCGCGAACTAAAAAAGAACTAGCCTTGGAGAAGGGATAATTGGAGGACTGGAAACCTGGACAGTTTGCGGCGAAACTGACAAAAACAGTTCCCAGGGTGTATGGTTTGGATAGAAACAGGGACAGATGACGGCTGCAAACCAGATGGTTTTTCACTGAAAGAAGGCGGGTTTGGTCTATTCCGTCATAATGTCCATCTGCTTTGACGATATCGACGTCGACGACGATTATGTTTTTGTTTATGTTATTTATGCAGTTTATGTTGTTACTTATTGTTATTGTTATTATTATTATTGTTGTTGTTGTTGTTGTTTACGTCGCTACCGCTGCTGCCAGACCAACTAAGAACTGAGAAAAGCAGACATGCCAGAGGTTCCAACGCGGGCGCCCAGGAGAAGTCTGACGCCTGCTTCAGACACGAGAGACCGTGAATTAGACTGGCACCAAGAACGCACGACACAACACAAAGCGCCAGTGCTCGTCTCAGAGAACGGTCGCGCTGCTGCAACGGTTTACAGCGCGCAGTTATGCCATTGGCGGCGCCGGGAGAATTGCACCAGACTGCGCCCACGGCGTCCCTCCAAGTGGAAGCCCTCCAACTCCCGGGTTCGCGCGGGATACAGTAATTGGCCGTGACAGCCCGGCAGCGTTTCGGCTCCTGTCGGGTCCCGTCGCGCGAGACGGGAGCGCCGCCTCGCACTCGTATCGGCGCGCGCGTAATGGGCTTCAGACTTCCAACGCGTAATGCCAAATTAAAAGGAGTCGAGTTTCGCGAAAGCACAACCGAAACTCCAACACCGGGCCAAGCGGCGCGCGGGTGCGTCCGTTGATTGCATCCAGATACTCGCAAGAATTTCGTCGCCGCCGCGTCTTCACGGGGAGAATCGCGCCAAGATTGCCTCTAGATTGCCTCATGCATCACCATTAGACATGTGTCTCGCGCTGTCGTACAGTGAAGGCGCGACAATCCATCGTGCGTTTGCATTGTGTGTCGCGAGGCGCTGACAGCGTCGTCGGTCGCCGGTGACGTATTAAACGGCAGCGCGGCGAACTGCGTGGATTTCTAAACGTTGGCGCATGCGTCCGGCAGATGCGATCGCCGCGGCGTCGTTTATCAAAACACGCCGTTTATATGCATCGCGAATTATCGGGCGGCAGGAAAAAACCTTAAACGATGGTTCGCGGTCGGCGCAATCTCGCCAGCTATGTATACGACGGGGGTGGGGGATGTGACGTCACGGCTCCGCGCAGGGCAGACGTGCTGCTGGAGACGGGAACCATTTGGGTCTGGGACAGAGCGTACCGCCTGCGTAAGACCAACGTGCCGTGTCAGCGGTGACAGGTGTATTTTGTTACGTCAACAAACAACGTCGACGCGTGTATAGTACTGTGATGAAAGCGCATCCCCCGAGGCGGGGTGCGTTTTTATTTCTAAATATAAATATGGATTTAAAAATAGCTTACCGTGTAATAATCAGTAATAGGGGAAATGGATCAGGAGTGCGTTTTGCCCCACGTGAAGAAATTTATAAAATCTTTATGTGATTGTCATTGAAATCTAAGTTTTTGCTTGGTGTAGATAACATGGTTTTGTAATTATAACACTATTTATATTTGATGAAGATAATAATGGTGATGTTGCTGTGTTAGTCGTGTTAACTGTACACGAAATATGTGGACCAAATAGTGTGTGATTCTAAAGGGGTGCCCTTCGCCCGACATCACTTTTTTTAAGGTACAACGCCGGCCGTGTTTCAGGCAAAAAGACGTACTCTGCTGCCGGGCGTCTCACCCGAGTTCAGTCTATCAGTAGTTCCACAAGAAGTGGAATTACTTAAAAATATATACTAGCCAAAATGCCCGTACGTCTGTTGGCGTCACATTCACATAGGCACTGGTGACGATTTCCTGAGTATTTGTAAATGACGTATTCATGGATTACATTTCTTATGGCGTAATTCGCAAAGCAAATTACGCGTGACGTGCTCAACTAATCAGCGTACCAATCGCGAGGCTCGGAACAACGCGTTGCGTCATTAACAATCAATTTACCTGCGTCTAAAGTCCGGTACGAACTTTAGACGGTACCCTAAAACCGTTACCAAACCCTTATTAGTTGAGGAATTTCGAAACAATAAAGCCGTTGTTGTTCCCCTAATGGATCGTAGGTTAATCGCTAAATGTTTGGCGTTCGATGTGCAAATTATCTAATAGGGAAGCATTAAGATACCCGCACACAGTCACTTACACAAAGCATACACCCGTACCCTAGCTCTTTTAAAGTATGGATAGTGAAACCCGCAATGGCGTTTCTGTGTATCCTATATAACCCGAGAGAAAGTATTTCAAATATGTCTTATATGCAGTTAACCATAAAAAAGAACACCATTAACAACAATGCGAAATACTATTAGTCGCGGAAGACAAACGCCAGAGAAACTTGACCAGGCGTCGTCGCGTTCACCCGACGTCAGTGCAACAACAGGTTACTTGGAATAAGGAGAAGGCGTGATGCACTCTCACAATATAAAAACGAAGGGAGAACAGTAGATGCCCAGGGCGGCATTCTTGGCACAATCATAAATGAGATCATTGATTTAATGACATTAAGTTCCCCTATCATTATCCGTCGGTCGGCGCTGCAGCGAGATCAGCAGCTGAGCAGCAAGGTTTGCTACCAGCAGCTTTGCCGTATCTCCTGCTGCCTGGTAACCCGATAACCTTTTAGCGCCAAGTGAACCCAGAAACGGGCACGACGGCCGAGCAAGGCAGGCGCCCAGGAGTGGCTTCTCTCTCGTTATAGCTGCACAAACGGTTCCCACGCCCCCCGAGCGACGCCTCCCGGTAGGCGCACGGGGGCTGTTTAAAGAGGGGTCCGTGGGTTGTTGAAATTAACATTTTAGGTTTAAATTCATGTTTAGGAACATCGAATAAAGGATTAAGTCTGACGTACAGAAGGTGGAAAGGAGCAAGCAAGAGTAGAAATTGCGTCAGTCAGTCAGTCAGTCAGTCAGTCAGTCAGTCAGTCAGTCCGTCCGTCCGTCCGTCCGTCCGTCCGTCCGTCCGTCCGTCCGTCCGTCCGTCCGTCCGTCCGTCCGTCAGCCAGCCAGTCAGCCAGTCAGCCAGTCAGTCTGCCAGACGGACAGAAGACGGACGGGCAGACAGACAGACAGACAGACAGACAGGTATGGCGGGGGGGTGGCGGGCGGGCGGGCGGGGGCGGGCGGGCGGGCGGGCGGGCGGGCGGGCGGGCGGGCGGGCGGGCGGGCGGGCGGGCGGGCGGGCGGGCGGGCGGGCGGGCAGGCAGGCAGGCAGGCGGGCAGACAGACAAACACCAAACCAACCAACAAACCAGCCAACCACAGGTGAAACTGTTAACGTTACCTAACAGCCTATACCTGCCACAGCTTGTCGCAAGACGACGCGACCAAAACATACGAAGTACGCACGAGCTGACGCATGCGCGCGAGGCGACCGGAAGCGGGTGTGACTCTCGAGATAAGCTCGCCGACGCCGTCGCGCCGGTCTCAGACCCCCATACTGCTGTGGTCGGACAGTGCACAAACGGTGTTCGCCAACGCGGCATGTGTACGCCCCCAGGCGGCGCCACAGGTGTCCGGGGGAAGTGACGCCTTCCAGCGGGCGCGCCGAGGCGCTGCTCGCTGTGTCGCGATCCATCACTCGGCTAGTCTCGCCATTGAAATCTCTCCTCACTGCTGTGTCCGTTGCGGGCGCCTGGACCAAGTCCAAGGAAAGACTTCTTATTCTTAGCCCTCCCCCTGGTTCCATGACATGTTTCGCGCTGTCGACGACACTTCTCCCAAATTTCCTGAAATGTGCTATCTTCAGCAATGATCTCCCACTCTCGGCTGCCCTTACGATATCTCTCTTCACACTGTCTCTCCATCTTAACTGAGGCATTCATCTTCTTCTTCTACCCCACCCCCACATTTGCTTCCCGTGCTCTCATTGGCAATCGCTCCTCACACATTCTCTCTGTATATGTCCATTTATTTTATACAGCCATATAATTATACACAATAGTTATAGTTGTAATTTTTGTACAGTTGAAACTATTTTAACTGAATAATATGGTTACACGATAAAAGCGATCAAAATTGTATGACAAAAATCTGATTTTATTTGATTTACTTTGTAAATAATGTATAGTGTTTTAGACGTGTGTTCAAAACACAACAGTGGTGCTGTCGAGGATGACTGTTTTGAACTGTCTACATCGGCGACCGAGGACAGGAACCACATCGAACGGAACGAACGGAATCAACTGAACCGTTATCGCCACGAATATAAGAGTTTCGATGACAAAGTCATGTCATTCGGCGCAGTGACGAAATGGCGCGCGAACGGAATACGGTCCCCGTGTCCCCATTCCCCCACCGCTGACCAACGCACCGAGGAACCAGCAACGAGACGACGTACGGGAATTAAAGGCGACGAAGAACGTGCCTCTTAGCGTCGCGGTTGTCACTATCGACGCGACGACAAAGAAACGCTCCTCGCAGACGGATGAAATGTCACAATATTGTGACACACGATCTATCTCGGAGTACGGCCGTGGCACTGAAATTGCGACGTCACCCAAGCGTGCCCGTCGCGTGGTCTGTGTCAGCGCCGCTAGGGGGCACGTAAAGAGGGAGTCGAGTCGATAATCTAACCACCCGGCTGGGTCTTTGAAAAAGTTAATACATGTTTCATCTAGCTTTGAAATGTATCACAGTACTGGCCGAGCTATATACATATTTATATAGGTTAATTTGTACGTGGAAAGCCAGTCGATTTGATTGGGAAATTAGTAGTGCAATTATAAAGCTAGACCGAGTATGATGCTCCCATATTGTATGTAGTAGACAACAAATAATGTCTATTCTGACGATTGAACGCCAACTCAGATCCAGCGAAAAGTATTCAGCCACTTCGTAAACAATTTGCAAAATATATTTTAAGACAATGTAATAATTGTATTTTACCATGTTCTTACTAATGTGACTGTTGTCCTGAAACAATGATGACTGGACGAAGTTTCTCAATTTCCTAAAAGCAGCGACAATATTTATAACCTTCAGACGCATAGTAACCGAGCGAATGGCGGTTTGTGGGTTGGCATTTTGACCCGACGCGTTGCGGTTTGTCGTCATACTTGACCCGTTGTGGTTTACTTTCATACCCGATTTTTTAGCGGTGAGTCGCTCCTGTGGCGGTTTTAGGAAATAGCCCCCCTTCGGTAATTGTTTTTATAACTTGTTGTGCGACTATTTGGTACCTTAACAAACGAATTTTGACCCCTTTAAGGATCCTAAATACATCACTGCGACGTTCGTCTACACTGCGTTCCTCCGCATCGAACCCGGACGAACGACGGATTCCACGGCCTTGTCCACGGCCACAGAGGCCCGAGCCCCGTCGGATATAATTAGTGCCGTGTACCTACGCAAGAAGTCGCTGCCAAGTATTTCTAGTTAATTAACCTTCCCCGAGAAAGGTGTGACTGCAAATTAACCCGACTGGGCCAACACCCATAAATAACAATGCCGCGGCGCTCGGAACTGGGATTGAACCAGAGAAAGAATTCCCGGCCATTAGCCCGATACCGGAACCCCAAAATATTCGCGACACCGTAACTAGGCCATCCCGCTAATTACGAGTATACTCTGTAGCGTTACATCAATGGTCGTGTGTAGTGCAGTGTATGCCTACAAGAGCCCGTAAACACAGACTGGACGTAAATATAGGTTTGTATGTCGTTACATATTTCCCTAGCGGAACGTTATTGTGGAAAAGAAGCTATTCTTGGCCTCTTTCACGGTATTCCTATATAGACATATGTGCTCTGCATGCGCAATATCTGCATGGTGTATAATCTTCCCGGCCCCTCTGCCGCTGTCGTGCTATATAGCGAAGCATGTGAACACGTCTGTGTTTGTTGTAAGCGCAGTGACGCGTGGCCAGTGGCGAAGAATGGAGACGGACTGAAGGAGTTAACGAGGAGCAGCCACTGTTTCATTTTGACCAGATTGACTCGCCTTCCGACAAACCACGTCGTCAGACAGACGGTCATTCTCAAAACAATGCTGATGAAAACACATATTCAATTTATATTCTAAAATAATCGTTTCCATGACAATCGAAATTACGCCATAGCCCGAAACGATTAACATGGCGACACAAATTACCAACATCGGTCAATTTCTCGAGAGAACACGCAGCTGTGTGACGTCACCGGTCGATCGACCCAGCCAGTTCCGACAACGCCGCAGCAAGCACCGAGTTTCTAGCGACGTTCCTATCGCAGCCGCCGAGCCGGCCGACGCCTGATCGCATTGTGTAGCGGCCGCGCGGTGGCGTCGACCGGGTCTGCGCGCCGGCCGGCGGGCCCGTGTCTGCGCGATCTGCCGGGGCCGCCTCCCCGGCTCGGCGCTATCTGCCAGCGCCGATCGCCGACTCCGGACCACAATGGTCGCGGGCTTATCGCCGCCATCAGATGTGTCGTACGCCGGCGCCCGATAAAGGCACAACAGTCGATGCGCCCACCCCGAGTTGATGCCCCCATTTAATATCCGCCGCGTGTTTATTGGACCAGTGTTGGCGGCCGGCGAAGCGTGACGAGATAGCGGCGGGTGAGGACGCTGCTCAATGAGCGGCTTTATCGCGCATCGTCGCTTTGTGCGCTCGTGGGGACGTGCGGCGGGTCGCACTGCACGATCTGATCGCTCCCGGTCGTAGCTGCCGGCCCATCCGCGCATCTGTGGCTTACATCAAGCCTGCCTTCTGCCCCCGATTCTGTCCCGTGGCGTGTACAGGTAGAATCTACAGGTGAACCACCGCGATAAGTCCCGACACGAAGGAGCGGTAGTTTTCCGGACCGCTACCCGGAATACTGCACGGGTATTGTTTAGGGAATTTGTGTTGTTAGAAGAGAACGGCATGGTTTAATATCTGCCGTGGCGGATTAGGATATAAATGGTCGTGTCATGTCGTTGTTGTCATAGTCATCGTCAACATCATAATCTTCATTAACACTAATATCACTAACTGAACCACCAGAAACACGTTTACCACCGCCACCACAACTACCCCCGCCTCGCTACCACCGCCATCACAACTACCCCCGCCTCGCTACCACCTCCATCACAACTACCCCCGCTTCGCTACCACCTCCATCACAACTACCCCCGCTTCGCTACCACCTCCATCACAACTACCCCCGCCTCGCTACCACCTCCATCACAAGTACCCCCGCCTCGCTACCACTGCCATCACAACTACCCCCGCCTCGCTACCATCTTCATCATCATCACAACTACCCCCGCCTCGCTACCACCTCCATCACAACTACCCCCGCCTCGCTACCATCTCCATCACAACTATCCCCGCTTCGCTACCACCTCCATCACAACTACCCCCGCTTCGCTACCACCTCTATCACAACTACCCCCGCCTCGCTACCACCTCCATCACAACTACCCCTGCCTCGCTACCACCTCCATCACAACTACTCGCTACCACCTCCATCACAACTACCCCCGCTTCGCTACCACCTCTATCACAACTACCCCCGCCTCGCTACCACCTCCATCACAACTACCCCCGCCTCGCTACCACTGCCATCACAACTACCCCCGCCTCGCTACCACCTCCATCACAACTACCCCCGCCTCGCATACCACTCGCCATCACAACTACCGCCTGCACCACCCTCCATCACAACTACCCCCGCCTCGCTACCACCTCCATCACAACTACCCCCGCCTCGCTACCACCTCCATCACAACTACCCCCGCCTCGCTACCACCTCCATCACAACTACCCCCGCCTCGCTACCACCTCCATCATCATCACCAACATCATCATCACAATAGTGTCATAATCATCAATCATCGCCAAAGCAGTTATGTCATAGTCATCATCCTCATATTAGTCGTCGTCATCATCATCATCAGTAACATCTTCATCATAACAGTCAGTATAGCAGTCGTCACAATCTTTTGTCGTCGTTATCGTCACATTATCTAACACTGAGTGTTCCCCGTCTCGTTCTTCGCCAATGTTCCCCAGTTCAACTTCTAGACTATTGAAGAACATCCAGTCTATCACTCGCCTTCCCTCTGGTTTCCCTATCCCTCTTTGCAGTTACACATTCCTCACTACATCCGTCCGTTGAGCGGTTCCTCTCCTAGACCAGCCAGTCTACACCCAAGTCGACGCATTATTGCGATTCCGCTAAATAGAGCACCGTGCCACGACATCATTTAGTCGGCTTTATAAGGCCAACACCCGGGTCACCGCTATGTTGTTATTATAATAATTAACTTGTAACAATATTATCGTCGCATCTGTAGGGTCGTTGCTAGTCTGCGATCCTTATATAACTCCATTGCTTCATAAAAGTGGCGTAATTTCAAGAGAAGACAGAGCATTGGATAGATCCAGCGAGTAGCAATGGTTCTCCAGTCAGTCAGCGAAACGGCTGATTGTGTATTATATTATGAGCATTGGATAGATCCAGCGAGTAGCAATGGTTCTCCAGTCAGTCAGCGAAACGGCTGCTTGTGTGTTATATTATGAGCATTGGATAGATCCAGCGAGTAGCAATGGTTCTCCAGTCAGTCAGCGAAACGGCTGCTTGTGTGTTATATTATGAGCATTGGATAGATCCAGCGAGTAGCAATGGTTCTCCAGTCAGTCAGCGAAACGGCTGCTTGTGTATTATATTATGAGCATTGGATAGATCCAGCGAGTAGCAATGGTTCTCCAGTCAGTCAGCGAAACGGCTGCTTGTGTGTTATATTATGAGCATTGGATAGATCCAGCGAGTAGCAATGGTTCTCCAGTCAGTCAGCGAAACGGCTGCTTGTGTGTTATATTATGAGCATTGGATAGATCCAGCGAGTAGCAATGGTTCTCCAGTCAGTCGGCGAAACGGCTGCTTGTGTGTTATATTATGAGTATTGGATAGATCCAGCGAGTAGCAATGGTTCTCCAGTCAGTCAGCGAAACGGCTGCTTGTGTATTATATTATGAGCATTGGATAGATCCAGCGAGTAGCAATGGTTCTCCAGTCAGTCGGCGAAACGGCTGATTGTGTATTATATTATGAGCATTGGATAGATCCAGCGAGTAGCAATGGTTATCCAGTCAGTCGGCGAAACGGCTGATTGTGTATTATATTATGAGCATTGGATAGATCCAGCGAGTAGCAATGGTTCTCCAGTCAGTCAGCGAAACGGCTGATTGTGTATTATATTATGAGCATTGGATAGATCCAGCGAGTAGCAATGGTTCTCCAGTCAGTCAGCGAAACGGCTGCTTGTGTATTATATTATGCGGAAGTGGATTGATAATAGGCGCGGCGAATTAATACGCGTTTCCCTCTCGCTCGATCGGATGACGGTTTAGGAAAAAACGGCTCGCCTAATCGTTGCCTGCGGCAGTGCATCATTTGGTCAGGGCTGAACGCCGTGTCGTACAAGTCGAGGGAATGCGGTACGCGCATGTCGGTGCGGAAGGATACAAGCGTTTCTTCAAGAGTAAACATATGCTTGTGAGACGAAATAAGGTTCGAGGAATGTTAACCCAAGTTCACTGACGACCTACTGTGAGCACTGACTTGTACATGTATATCGATCTCTAAGTTGACGCTGTCAGATGTGCTATAAATGCACGCATTCTCTCTAAACATTACCTCTTACGGCCACATGAACCGCAAGTATTCATGACTGTAATAAAATATGACGTCACCGTCTCATCTGCCACAATTTAATTATAGCCTATAATCACCATGGACATGAATAACCGTTGATAACAACTGTTAAAATGAGTTGTGTAAAAGCATGTTTATATTATTTGTCATTTTCCTATCTTTTCAATCCCACATGGTGAAACACGTATATTAAACTCCAACTTTTGGTTAGCCTAGTGTGTAGACCTAGTCAAATGTCTAACACGAAAAATCTATGTGATAACAGTTTTACCTGTAGAATACTTAAATTTCACTTTGAATCATACTTGACATTGAGAATGACCATTACAAATCAATGTAAACTTAATCATACAAAATGGCCTATTGAAATAGGCAGGTAGTTCAACATTGACATAAATTATACCAATGCATAGGTCTAGTATCAATATAGTGCCTAACAGTTACTGTTTAAATAAGCAAGTAAGAATGATAATCACATTTGTAACTGACAAGTTTCATTAATCAGCATTGCATGCTTGATACTAGTAGCTACACGTTGTTTGGGTGTGCTTTTTCATTTTGAATCCACCACAATGTACAACTTCTATAACTGGTGATACATCTCCTAACCACTGTTTTGCTTTAGAGAATACAATGCGTATTGTCTTGTCACTGTTACGACACAACTTTTTTGCCATCATTTTTTTCAAGACAAGAACTGACATAATTGTCTTGACAGATAGAAAGTCAACGCTCTTCCACGAACAATAAACACCTATAGCATCGCCAACACGGAATGAAGAAGGCATTGTCTATCTGGGTCGCTCGCTCCGTTGTCAATACTTTCACAAGACTGTTCCCATTAGGGGAGGTCAAAGAACGTTTTCACAGAACAACCAATCCCGAAAACCTTTTTTGCATCGTGACATGTCTTGTTCGTCACACAACCGACGGTGACGTCATCAACGTTAACACAATTACTTTACCCTTTATTGGACGTTGATGCCCTGAGGCAACGTACCAGTTTTATACTTTTTGCTTGGTCTATTGCCATTTTTGAGAAAAAAAAAGTATTATTAATGCCAAATCAGTGCTGTCATATTAAGTTAGTGTAAATAAATATTTATTTCATATAGTTTTATGTGTATGATCTGTTGTATACAACATCATAACATAGCTGGTGAAGAATTTTTTTATATGTGGAAAAGTTGAGATAATTAATCCAATAAAGGGTAAATTAAAGGGAGGCTGTCTGTTTCTAGTTTGTTCACTTATTAATTAATATAATGTTCGTAAGACTATACTAACTGCATTGGAGGTATACTACCCGCTAAATTGTGTTTAGCAAGCCAGTAATAAAGTTCGCAATTTGGAAGATACGACCTCGGAGCATGTTCAAATAGTAAACAAAACATCCAATTCCAAAACAAGCTTTATCGACAATACGGCCGAGTCGGGCTGAGTTAACTGCAATACCTTTTGATATTCAACGATGTCCCAATTTTCCACGTTCAATATAGCAGCCTTCCTGTTAAAAATACGAGGCCTGCTAATTCCGGGTAGAGGTACTGAGTGGCTCCCTTTAAAATGTAATTTTCTTATTCTTTTTCCATTATAGCTCGTGTCTGTGTTAGTCATTTAAAGTGTGGCTTGCGATTGTCAAGTTGGGTTCTTTCTCATAGCTGGTGGCACCGTTAGACATGAGATTATAATTATGTGAGTCAACCAATAACAAGTTATACATACCCCCACGTGTGTGGGGGCCATGGTGGGAGGTATTGTCTTTTACCTGAGACAGACACTAGGTAGATCCCTCTATATAAATAAGGTATCGTATAGTTCTAGAATGACATTTATAAACATATTGCTTCTACGGCAAACTTCAAAGGCACATTTTTGCGTACCAATTATATTGTCAACAATCACGCATGTGGGCTTTTACACTTCACCCTTTGGCTGATCCGCTCACAAGAACACCAATATAACACAGACAGGATGCATTCAATCTCGTTGCAATTACTGCACGTTAGCTATTCAGTTGTCAGCTATAGTTCTCACAGCTGAGTGAACGGAAGAAAGGTGGCTGAACAAAATTGCCCTAACGGTACTGAACACGGTGATGAGAACTGTGACTAGGACATATCATGCCACGGTCAAACAATTTCACAGTGTGAAAAGTTACAAGTCGGTTTGAATAAAAACGGTACATGTTTATATTTGTATTGTCACCAATCTGCAGTGGCGTTTTAGCCAAACCCTAACATTTTATTTTGAAAAATACTCAACACTAAAGATGCTGCCCATCGTTTCTCGACCCAAACAATCCAGATTCTGTATTCGCACGCACGGGATCTTTCCATCACTGACACCTTCGGATATGTAAACAGCAATTAAAATGTAAGCTTATGCACGACAGTAATTTCGTAGTCTGTGAATGTGCTATTTCATTTCACCTATTCACAATCTATTTTTCAGGAGCAACAAATCCAGAAAAAAACGGGTCACCCTCTCACAATCACTCACACTTCATTCGTCTATTCTGAAGGCGGAAATGAAATAATGATCTCTCCCCGGGTGTCGTCGAGGGGAGCGAAGCGATAAGCCGGGGAGTGTGAACCGGCGGCTCGAGGCCTTCTCTCCCGGCGGTGTTACTGGAGAAGGTGCGAATAAATCGCCGTTCCCCTGATCCGTCGTCGAGATAGCCGGAGTCCCGTTACCCGGCCCAGCCTCGCGGCGGGCGCCGGGGTAAGGTGATCACGGCTATTAGGGTAACGCGAGGAAGACCCCGCCACCGCAGCTCCCGCTGCGACTCAACAAGTGGCGGGGACGGATAAGTTACTGTAGGCAACTTCCGGGTTGATGACGAATGAAATGCCACTGATTTTTGATATTTTGCCACGATATCCGCTTTCAATGATTTCTTTGTGCACAATGAAATAATTTCTGAACAGGGAAAGGGGCAGTTTTGTAGACTACGATGCTTGTGCTGAGTGCAGGTTTAATGTCAGGTTATTGATTGGTAGGAATTGCAGGTTACTGTTGTGTAACGACCTCGGTGCACGGGCAAAGGGATACAGGGATATTTTCCGTGTAGATTTTCTCAAAAGTGGTACGGTAGAGTTTGAAAAAAAAACATGTCGGTGACCAAACAACAGCATAGTGTACAGTTTTTTTTAAATTAAAATATAATCGCAATTTCGTGCTCATGTTGGAATCGCCTGATTCACGTTTTAATATGGGTCTCAATTAAAATAGCCAAATTTAGCGATAACTTTCGCACACCCGGATATTTCTACCCACCCACCCTTATTATAATTAGTTAGGGCTATAACTCACGCCTCTGACGTTATTGTCATGGAGTTTGTGTGGCGTATAATTCACATGTCTACCACAACACATGCTCCTTTAGTGAACGCACCACTTCCCAGAATGCACCAGCAAACAAACATGTTCACGTTGGTATACTGGATAAATGAAATGTCTGTCTGTCGGTTTGCGTCTTCCGACTGACCTATGTTACGGGATTCCCATTTTGTACTTCACGCTACACGGGCCTCTGCTACCAGCATCGTCGCAGTCTTTGTTGCGTTATTAAAGGGAGCCAGTCTGTTCCTCTACCCGCAATCAGCGGGCGTAATAATTTGTATCAGGAAGTCTTGCTGTGTTGAACGTGGGAAGGACATCGTTGAACATCAAAACGTATTGCAATTAACTCAGATCGACTTGGCCGTATTGCCAATAAACTTGTTATGAAACTTGATGCTTTGTTTACTATTTGTTCCGGGGTTGTATCTTCCAAATTGCGAACGTTATTACGGGCTTACTAAACACAATTTAGCAATAATTCTTCAACGTAGTTAGTATATTCTTAAGAATATTATACTAACTAATAAATGATAAACTAGGAATATACTGCTTCCTTTTAACCAGCCACAGATGTCGCTGCCGGAGACACGACGTCTGCCACCAGAGGGCGTGCTCGGCGACTTGTCTCCGACCAGCAGCCGCCGTCCATGCTATCGCTGGTGCACTTCGGCAGAGGATGTGTGTAGATCCCGCAGTTAAGGCCTTCCGGTTTTATCGAATGCACTTGTCTCGTTGATCATCCGTTTTATCAATTAATATAATATTAATATTGCATGGGAACGTGTTCGCCACACGTTACATAAATACGGTGTGTGTATGTGAGTGTGTGCGCGTGTGCGCGTGTGCGCGTGTGCGCGCGTGTGTGCGGGTAAGGTGTGTGTCGCGCGCGTGTGTGCGGGTAAGGTGTGTGTAGCGTGCGTGTGTGCGTGTGTATTAGGATGCATACTTGATAATCATTTATTTATTTCATTTTCATATCGGCACGTCTGACTTTTATAATTATACCTTCACCGTCATTGCAACAATATTTGTTGTATAATATAACGATCTCACTATATTACGCAGAATATATCCGCTCTACACTTAATAATTTTCCGATTCACTATATAATGTTCCATCAGCAAGGGAATTATACCGCCTTATCTAGATGCCGGACCCAAATCGAACTGAAGCGTATTAATCCTCAGGGAGCAATTATGATTGCTCAGCGAGCCCGCTGGTCTGCAAGAAGTAGCTACTAACTCCGCTTAGTGCCTGTTCTATTGATCGTGGACGCTGCTTAGGTGCATCTCGCTTGATCAACGTCTGTTTTCTTACTCTGTTCAAACGCAAAATAACACACTTCCAACAATCATCTTCGGAAGAAAGGTCGCCTCATAAAACACCCATCCTTTGCAGAATAACTTAACTATGCGATTTTTGGAATGAATACAGGCTATTGTATTGTTGTTTTTCTATCAATTTGCACATTACGGTATTGTGTCCTGTGGGATTTTCACTGGAATTTGTCCACCGCAATTATGACCTTTGTGGTTTGTCCTTTGGGATTATGTCCGAGATTCGGTTCAGAGATCAATAATATTTTCCAGATTGGATGGGCTCTTAACTGTATCAACCGGCGTAGGGCCTACACCGACTCGATCGATTTCAAATAGATAAGCTAAACGGATAAACGAGAAAACACATGTTAACCCCGAATGTGATTACAACGTGCGCTTATCTGTATATCCGGTCGGCTCCGACCGCAACGGGCAGACGAGATACGGCACCGGAAGTCTGCCAAACGTGGCACTCGGCGCATGCGTCAGACTTGTGGTCGGGTTGTATTCACTAAAGCACGTCCAACAGACGTTTGTTCAAATACCACGGCTTCCAGATTGGGATCAGCCATGCCAATCAGAAATTAGGCAAGATGAAGGCTTTATATTAAAAAACAAGTGTTACTAGTTGTAGTATTATTATTATTATTATTATTATTAGTAGTAGTAGTAGTAGTAGAAGTAGTAGTAGTAGTAGTAGTAGTTGTATTATTATTATTAGTAGTAGTAGTAGTAGTAGTAGTAGTTGTAGTATTATTATTATTATTAGTAGTAGTAGTAGTAGTAGTAGTAGTAGTAGTTGTATTATTATTATTATTATTAGTAGTAGTAGTAGTAGAAGTAGTAGTAGTAGTAGTAGTAGTAGTTGTATTATTATTATTATTATTAGTAGTAGTAGTAGTAGTAGTAGTAGTAGTAGTTGTAGTATTATTATTATTATTATTATTAGTAGTAGTAGTAGTAGTAGTAGTTGTATTATTATTATTATTATTATTAGTAGTAGTAGTAGTAGTAGTAGTTGTATTATTATTATTATTATTATTATTATTATTATTAGTAGTAGTAGTAGTAGTAGTAGTAGTAGTAGTAGTAGTAGTAGTAGTAGTAGTAGTAGAAGTATAGCAGTAGCAGTAGCAGTATTACTGGTAGTACTAATAGTTGTAGTAGTGTACATTTTTATAAATAAAACAATGTTTTGGTACAATAGTACCAACAATTATAACACTGGCTCAAATTCCCACATTGAATAACTCTCATCTTTTTCGTAGTTTTGGTGAAACCATAAAACAAACTATTAATCATATAATATTAGCCCCAACATTATTTCAAGTGTTTCTCAAAACTGGAAACTTAACGTGAATACGCAATTAGAAATATGCATACGATTGTGCGAGTGTTGATGTTGATGCCTTTGCTTGCGCTCCTGGACACAGATTCTGTGCTGGTTGAATGCTAAATGACAACCTGGCAACCGCTTGTAATTTAACATGTACAACGACGAAAGTAATTTCTTTTCACTAAATGTATGCACTTTGTATTAAACCGACACTACATATATATATATATATATATATATATATATATATATTATTTAGACTAGAGAAAACCTGACACGCGATGGGCTGAACCAGTCGAGGAAGCAGCTTTAACTACAGTATGGTCAGGTATCCAGTACTACCTAAATCGGCCTGCCTTCATAGAGAGGTATCCAGTACTACCTAAATCGGCCTGCCTCCATAGAGAGGTATCCAGTACTACCTCCATCGGCCTGCCTCTATAGTATGGTCAGGTATCCAGTACTACCTACACCGGCCTGCCTCCATAGTATGGTCAGGTATCCAGTACTACCTACACCGGCCTGCCTCCATGGTATGGTCAGGTATCCAGTACTACCTACATCGGCCTGCCTCTATAGTATGGTCAGGTATCCAGTACTATCTACACCGGCCTGCCTCCATAGTATGGTCAGGTATCCAGTACTACCTACACCGGCCTGCCTCCATGGTATGGTCAGGTATCCAGTACTACCTACATCGGCCTGCCTCTATAGTATGGTCAGATATCCAGTACTACCTACACCGGCCTGCCTCCATGGTATGGTCAGGTATCCAGTACTACCTACACCGGCCTGCCTCCATGGTATGGTCAGGTATCCAGTACTACCTACACCGGCCTGCCTCCATGGTATGGTCAGGTATCCAGTACTACCTACACCGGCCGGCCTTCATAGATATGTATCCAGTATTACCTTCACCGGCCTGCCTCCACAGAGAGGTACCCAGTACTATTTTCACCGGCCTGCCCCCATAGTATGGTCAGGTATACAGGACTACCTACATCGGCCTGTCTCCATAGAGCGAAGACGCTCCGATGTTGATTCACGCCCTGCGCCAATGGTACGCGCCAATTACAACCGATGGAAATGGGTGGCGCTTTTTTCGAGCTACGAGATTCACGCTGTTACAGGGAACCCGCGATTATGTTCATTATAAACGCGAGAAGTAAACAGAAGCCGACTCTTCGCCTTTTAGTGGTTCATCAATCACTTCCCTACCCGCCTTCTCCCCCCTCGCGGGCGGCAAAAACTATTTATTAATTGGATCTCTCGGTGCAACGGTCCCGTCACGGCGAAAGGCGCCTAAGGCACTGCTCGCGTCATGTCCTCATTACGGCAACGCGTGACACGACTGTGTCGCTGAGTCGCCTCGAAAGACGTGTTGTCGGCTTTTTTTGTCTCGTGCAAGCGTTTGACTGAGGCAACTAAGTTTGTTTTATTTATGTACTTAATGCGTCAAGTTGCCAGTGTATTCGCATTTATACCCCGAACAAAAATAACTGGGAACTGAGCTCGCGTATTACGTGCGTGTGTTCAAATATAGTTGTGTCTACATACGTACACGCACGCACGCAGTCACACACTCACACACACACACACACACACACGCACGCACGCACACACACACACACACACACACACACACACACACACACACACACACACACACACACACACACACACACACATACGGCCTACATGTGTATGTAGACAGTGTTCTGCTGAATAATATATATTTGCTATAATTACTATTATTATGAGTTAGACCCCCAGCGGCCGACATGAACCGAACAATTCCAAACCTGTTTTTAAATATAGCAGACTATTATTCTTAGCCAAATATACACGACGAATTATAAGTCGTGAAAATCTCTCATTATCGACATAAGACAAATTCCGTTACAATTGTAGTGATTAAGAACTTCAGTCTGCAAAAGAGGAATGTGCGTTTCGGATTTTGAATTGATTATATCTTCTTAATGACACGGGCTGGGTGTAGACTTGAATAGTTGCACGTCGTAGTGTTTGCTATTACATCGTCGTGGTCTCCTCGCGTCGGCTTTGTAGACATGTATGTATATCTATCACGGTAATGCCACAGAAAGAATGAAAAATATCAATTCATCTTAACGATGAATTCGCGATAAGCGAGATAATGGTTAAGCTATAAATAATGACAAGGTCAAATCGAAGTACGATATGTTGTTCTGGTGAACATCAATCGTTACCGCGATTATTTACATCAATCGTTTGCATGTCTTTAACAAATGGTAATCATACGTTATGTCATGTTTTGTTTGTTAGACAACTCCAGAACATGTTACAAACAGCACAAATTCCTCTTACAGCAATGATCTATCTCAATCTTGATCCATGTTTTCAACGGGACCGTACCACGATTTTCGTTTGTTAGCTGAACAACTGCTTTACCGAACAAATGAGACAAATTTCGTATACAATTTATTGGTACTTATTATGTCTCGGTTGGATGAAAAGTTTTATTTATGCAATGCATGTTATTATCATCATGATCTTTCATAAACAACACGACTGGACGGTAAAATAAAAGATCGCGTTACATCAGCAGACAGACCAATATACCTTCACCCTGATCTAAAGGTGAGATGGAACGTTTTCATGGGATGGATGACATCGTTGATTGGTCTTTTAAATGTTTATTGTATGCAATATCTGACGATAAATCGGCTACAGCAATGACTATTCAAACGTACAGTGTGAAAATGTAATCAGTGATGGTGAGTCATAACAGAAACATGTAAATTAAAATAAAACCGTCTGCCAATGTGCTCAAGATAAAACAACAATACCTTGTGATAAAACCAGAGTTGCTTTTGTAGCACGTAAATGGTACCGCGTACAGTTGAGCCTATACGTAAAGATGTCGCTTTAACAAGAAATAAACATAAGTCGCTACTAAACATGTTTAAACACCAACCCCACTCTCCCATGTCTTAACAATCATCTTGCCGACGCCTACCTACGACATCGGATGCGCATTTGCGTTATTTTACCCGTTTTCACGCGCGGCCGCATACGTCACGCTCCACTGACTCCGACCATCCCTCGATAACTACCCCGTCACTGGCCTCGCCACCCTGCCGTGCTGCCCTTACACGCCTTATCTCCACCTGCGTCGACGCGCATTCAGCCCGATTTGGGATGCACAGATAGCGTGTGTCCCAATTCGAAATTCGCACAGCGTCGCGGACAAAGAAGCGCATAGTTCGGCAACTGTGTACCAAGCGCAGTGCGTGATTCGAATGCCGGCCCACGTCGGTAATTGTTAAACTTACATTGCTATCTGACTATTGAATCATCACAACCATGTGTAGAGCTCTTTGTGCGTCGGGCACAGACCACAATGGAAGGTAGTACGCCAACATCCGTACGTTAGAAGTTATGGAATTCCCGTTTAAGATATGATGTCGACAGCACATGTTGTTTAGGGGATATTTCGTGGGTCAGGTTAGGCGTTGGTTTCTTTTGCCGGGGTCTTCGTGCGGGGAAATCACGGCAATTACGACTGGTAGGCAGATGGCTGATGACTCAATTATGTTCCAAATTGGCTTGACATTGTTGTTTTTGGTAGAAACCCTGGGTAGTTACAGAGTTGATATTTGTACAATTTTGTATTGGAATGTTCACGAGTGGAATGTTCACAAAACTACTACCTATATAATAATTATGAAATAACGAAGGGGACATATATGGATATGTGTGAACGTATTTGAATACGTTGTTTTGTTTTCAATGTGTCTCACTAAAGTTAACATGGTATACTCTTACATAACTATTACAGTTTAGGAGCTACTATATTTATATGTGTCCGATATTCTTTAGTTTTTAACCACACAACACTGTAAAGAAAGCTGCGACATAGTTTATCAGGTTTATCAAGAATACATTTTGTTTACTATTATTGTAAGGTTCCATGCTGAATATCGTAAGACATGCTTATGTTAAATATTTATTAATATGTGTGGCACTGACTAGACTCTGCAAACGTCGTCGTTGTCAATAACATACAGGTGATCAATATCATACAAGGGATCAATATCATAGAGATGATCATAGAGGTAACCAATACCATACAGACTATCAAAACCACGGAGGTGACCAATATGATAGCGCTGATCAATACCATGGAGGTGACCAATATCATAGCGCTGATCAAAACCATGGAGGTGACAAATATCATAGAGGTGATGAATACCATGGAACGGTTCCTCCGCCAGTAATCGCAACAATATCCATTGTAGAAGAACATAATAAAATACATCAGAAAATGAACCATCGTTGTCGCCGGCGTCGTTCTACCGTGCGCTGCCGGAATAATATCCCGTTTATTGTCCGACTATGATCACAAAACTTAATAACCGACATATACACTTCCGCGAGCACACACGTTTATGAGCATCATAAAAACAATGTATCATAAATGGAATGAAATCTACATAGTGCCATCCCGAAATAGGCAGTCATCAATAATCCACATCTATACATGCAACAATAAAACGTACCGCGAGACGAACAGAAGTCGTCCAAACGGCGTGTAGTCGTCATATTGACCGTGGTCATTAAATGACCAACTGTTTGAGGACGACAACAAAAATTTTCCGTCGTCTGTTCCATAAAAACGCTTACTGGCAACGAATGACAAATGATTCGCAAAATTAAACATCCAGGATGAAGCTGATTCTCCCACTGAATATGCAATAATAGTATGGTGTAGGAGCAAATCGGATTTGTTCTGGAAAACGACGATTTCAACGACGCCATTTAATGCGTCTAACAGTACATCTGGACTCGGTTAAAAGGAACATCATTTAGAAAAGCACACGAGATCAAAAAATTGGTCAAACAGAAGGAGATGTCATTTTCAACGCAGGAGTCGTCGCAGCTCGTCATCGACGACACTGTTACGAATGTTATGCCCGGGGTCGTTTATCTCTGGCTCGCTGTATAGTGCGTGCACACTGGACCATGCAGGGCAGGCGACAATTACCCCTCTGCGACATGGGCGAGGCTAAAAAGCTAAAAGTAGTCCCGCCCGCTGGTAAACACAAGCCAAGACACATCGGTGCCTGCCCTAGGCGATGGGGCGTTCTGGCGGAATTACGGTAAACTCGGCAGATGGGCCACGAGTGTTCCGACACTTTAATCGAGACTGCATGTTCCTCGTATTTGTTACCATAGTTTATTAATACTAGGGTTCATGTGTTGAAGGTGAACTGTCAGCAAAATTGCCTTTAATAAGCCCGTAACAATGCAGTGTTCGTGATTTGAAAGTTGCGCCAGCGAAATGTTAAATTTGTAAACAAAAGATTGATATTATAATAAACACATATTTTGGCAATAATAACGGACGCCAGTAGTTTTTTTAACCGCAATGTCATTTGGTGTTCGGTGTGGTCGCTGGGTTCCCACTTTCAGGACAAACAATTCAGCTAATTTACTGCCAGTATTATTGCTAACACCAGGTATAAAGGAAAGCCCAACTTTCTCTTAGATAATACGTACACTATAAGGTGTACTTTTACTCGTTATAAATATTATTTCTTACAGGATGTAATGCAGGTAACATAAATAGTTAAAATGTAATATTACGTTTTTTGTTTTAGAGATATAACAGTCGAAGCTGGTGCACGTCGTTGCACCGCGGCTGTTGGTACACCGATTCCCTCATAAAATAAAATTTCGGACACGCTTCTTCTACGTCGAAATGAACAGTAGAAGTTTCTTGAAAATTATTTATGTCAACTTCACTAGTATATGACATGATCTATATCAACTCGCGGACGAAGTTCAACCAAAACCATTGATACGGCTTTAAAGCAGCATAAATAAAATGACCGTTAGCATATCAATTGTGGGCTGTCCCCATACTGGTGGCGGCGCAGCAATTCAAAGGCGGCCGCTCGTTCACGGCTACTTTTATAATGATCAACATCATACATAATTACATGCTACTAAACTGCGGTTACAATATTTGACCACAAACATATTTTTATATATTCCAACGTATACGTGTGTATTTCATTACTACTACCACTGCTACTATTACAACTATTTTTTGCCGAACTGTAAATTGTAATACCGTGTTTTTACACCTACTGCAGCTAAATATTGGCCCCGTTTATACCGTTTCGTTCGGACAGCCAGGCGAGAACCTCGGGCCGGCCGTTATCGCTACTAGCCTCGCTCAGCCGTAAAGATCCCTATACGCGATATAGGCCTATATATCGTTTATTGAACATTGCCGAAGGAAAGAATCGCGATAAAACGACAAGCTTTGTTAATGTTAATAAGTAGCACTACACAAGAACAGGCGCAGTGCCTGGCCTCTTTCACAATATGTTGTGTGCGATGTCTGGGCCGATTTCATTGTCTTTCTGACGGTATCTCAAGCAGCCACGTAGCGACAACATTGCCGTACGACGGAGTAGTGTAGTTTAAATGGCGTCATCGCTCGTAGCGATGTCGGTTGATTAAATACGTTTCGTGTCCCGTCGACCAGGTAGGTTATTGCGTTAGATTTAGTGTGTGCGTACGCATGTGGGTAGTCCAAAAACATTGACATGTTATGAAGTTGTTAAATCTTATTAAACGTAGTTAAATCAATACACGTTTACGTGTCATGTTGTACGGACATGTTATTGATCGCAATATTTACATTACAATAATTGTGTTTTATTTATCTATTATTTTCATTTAATGCCCATGAACAACGAAAAGCCAAATTAAGAAAACCTGTCAGACAGGAACATTATTCCCAGATATTTTGAAAAAAGTTTATAGATATTACCTCGCTAGCAAAAAGTTTGGATTGGAAGCTCCTTAGCTGTCTATTGGGCCTAAGCCGACCTACTCTCCGGGACTTGCTATGCAATGTTTGTGGAAGCTTTGGTATAAACAAAGCAATGTAAGTCGCTAATCGAGCGAGCGATCGTTGACTCGCTGAGCAGATTTGCGTAACGACTATTTACTTTGCTGATGCGATACTCGAGCAGCGCACACGACACTGGCCGGCGTAACCGACCGCTGTGACAAACGGATAACCGCAAACCATAATCAGGGCTAATCCCCTGTCCAATAATTATGGTCGGCACGTTAAACCCGAGCTCGTACACTACCTACTTACTTAGAGACCAAACACGCCGCCAACAATAGCGACTGAGTAAATATTTCCCGACGACTTTGAAAGCAACTTTTGTCGTCGCTGATGTCGACTTAGCGGCGTTGAATGGTTGAACGCGATGGGGTGTATCCAACCTCCCGTGACGCGGGCAACTGGAGCCCCCGTTAAGGCCGGATCGGGTGAACAAACAAATGCTCGACTTACCTCGTTCGTGGCCACGCGCGCCGGAGACGACAACGGCTGCTAGCAAGACTAGGAGTCGACGAATGGAGGCGGCGGGGGAAGGCATGGCCCCGGCCTGGTGGCTGTGTCGACTACGGTCTCTGTCGTGTATCGCCGGCAGCGGCAGAAAAGGAGACGAGAGCCCGGCAGCGGGTCGAGCGGCTTACTGAAGTGACCCCGTACGGTAACCGCCGCGTCGACGACGCACAGCGGCGTAAACACTCTGGGAGATCGCTGGGACCGATAACGGGGCCCAATCGTCGCTGATTGGCCGCTCGCTCACACGGCACTCCGTCCGCACGCCCCGCTCTCGATCCCTGCCAGCGAGCGACGGTGCTCGGGCCGAGGCTGAGTACCCGGGTTGCCGTGACGTGCAGACCCGGTGAGGTCTGATACAAGAACAATCACTCCCCACAGGCAAACGATTGTTAACATTAAAACAACAGTCGACATGACGGTTGTGCTGAGCACGTTTACGATTAACATTTCTTACCAGGCGGCAGGGTGAACAGACTGGGGAACAGATGGGGAGAGGAGGGGAGACTGACGGACGTGTTGAGTGGAAACTGAGGGATAGGATGTGGGAAGGATTGGGGAAGGTAGCTGTGGAAGCAATGGGGAGAAGACGAGGAAAGAAGGAAGAAACGCAGGGCAGGGACAAACAGAGTCTGTGGTTGATGGTAATATATGTGTATAGACTGGGGAAAAACTGACTGAGAGTAAATGAGAGAGAGAGAGAGAGGGGGGAGGGAGGGAGATAGAGAGAGAGAGAGAGAGAGAGGGGGGGAGAGCGAGAGAGAGAGAGAGGGGGGGGGCAAGATGACGACAGGGAGACGCTAAGACACCGGAGAATCTCGGTGTCAGGATCATCACAAGTTCACCGGGAAGCATTCCTCGGAAACCTCCGCTGCTGTGACACTAATCACTGGGGGTAGATCTGAAGTCGAACAGGTGGTCTCGTGGTAGAGGGATCGAAGGAACAATCACAGGGAACGCCGAGGGAGTGTCGGTCGGTTGTAATTGGGTGGAACGATGAAGGGACGAACGTATTTATAGGAATGCAGGTGGGGAAAAAGACTAAGGCAACGAGAGGGAGGATTGGGGGACGGCGACTGAGAAGGCACAACCTCGCAACACCCTATTATAGTATAATAAAGAGTTGGGGGCATTATTACGCTTGGTCAGGGGCTCGCTTTAAGTGTGCCTATGTCCACTGTTAGTCTGCGTCAGTCCGGTCTGTCTTCAAGGTCAGTCGGGTTAGACAGGTCTACGATGACTGTGATGTTTTCTAGGCCAATTTTTCTACTGGCGTCTCGGTCTTCTCGTGCCCTCTTGGGTGCCTGGCATGATTGTTTTTGAAATAGTGTAACAGTTATAACGGGTGACGTGGTCGAATCACGCAGAAGAGCTTGCGTCGCTTTACTGCTGGCAACAGCGGCTCTTGTTCTCTAGCGCTGGAGACAACTTAACATCGATGATGATCCTCGATTTTCCAACTCCTCCCTCGGCTTCTCTAAGTTTCGCTTCTCCACTCGTTTCACTCTCGCTCGCTCTACCTCTATTCCAAGTATGGTCGCAAACGTGAACGTCATCGTGTTGTTTCCCGTCATTGCCACGTCCTCCACTCTCTCGCCTGGCGTCTTAGTATTAAAGTGCCTCCTGGAAATGTCGAATAATTTCAGAATGTAAGACTGCGTCGACATATAATGTAACACACCACGAAGTACAAAATTGCATATGAGTGTAATCGAGCGTAAATAAAAAAACATGCTTGTTAATGTCAATGTCGTATGTCCCGATTGTGCAAATGTGACTTGTGTGTAAAACATATGGTAGCTATGATGTTGTCTTGAGTCACGACGAATGTAATGCTGTGACTTCATATCTCAGCACAATAATAAACATTATTGTCTGACTTTTTTGTAATATCACATGCCACTACCAATAATAGTTAATAATTTATATTTTTGACTGCAGTTGGTTAATTTGTTTTGCACAATGGTCATCAACAACAAGCGATCCTTGTTTCTACAAAGCCCAATTAAATGTAGCATTGACCCTTAACTGGAACATAATTATGTGAAAGTTCCAGTGTGTGGGGCCTTCGCGTAAGCTCACGCATGCACACGCACTTACGCACACTGCATAACTATTGTCAGACCGCAGAAAGTGCACATACATGGGAAGATTGTTCGTTGTGTGTTTATTGTGTTTACCGCGTTGATAACGACAAAGCTAATAACATCGACCCCCCGGAATAGCGTCGATGACACATCGCTTGGCGACGACGACGTTGTCGATGCATATCTGGCCGATATCTCATCTATATCTACTGATTTTTTTTTAAATTACAGACATTCATTTGGTCACGAAGGTATCGACCAGGATGTGTACGTATCGGGCTGTGTATGACGACATAGGGTCAGCGTTGTGCGTCCGACCGACCAGCATGTCTGCCGCTGCTGCCCAGATCGCCTCTGCATCATCTCCTGGCTCGAACCTGGCCAGAGCGGCGCGCACAAATATATGGCCGATTAATATTACGATAAAACCGCCGATGCCTTGTTGCGATCGGCCGGCGCTGTTTAATATTTATTTACACGCAAATGGCACGTTCCTTGTGGCGACCGTGTTCTATTTTCTGACCGCCCGATACAAACCTTGGTTTAAGACGCACGACGGTCCTCACGCAGATAAAGATATATGTGTATGTTGCATTGCTGAAGGGCGTGCGACTATCGGATACACGGAAATAATTGAGACGAGATGTCTCAACTTCGTTTGTAGTCGATAGACAATCGCCTTCTCAAGAGTTGACGCGCGGCGATGACAGATGAAAGCTTTGTTTTTGTTGCGTAGCCCAGTTTTATGATTTGATTTGACAGCCGCGCAACACAGGGGCGAGTGTTGCTGAGACCGATAGGCGCGGTACGATAGGCAGAATAGCCGAGGCGATAGGCCGAGGGCTGGTAGCGACAGGACGACGGCCCGGGGAAATATTGGCGGCCTAGGGCGATAGTCAGGCAGGGATGCAAGAGAAAAACAAACGACATGTTTGGCATGTGCATGCACACGTGTATTTACATACATACACACGTGTATTTACATACATACACACGTAGACAAACAAACAAACACATAAATACGCACGCACGCACGCACGCACGTTCAAGCTCACGTTCAAATTCAAATGTACGCACTCGCACACTCGCAAGCACGCACGCACGCATGCACACACGCACGCACAAACAAAAACACACACACGCATGCGCGTACACACATTCACACATATACACACAATTAATGCACACTCGCACAAACGTAAGAGCGCGCGCACGCACACACGCAAACGCAGAAACATAGACATACCAATGTGGCAGACAAATAAGTACGCAATTTGACCGACGCGACATAACATAATTAATAGTAAATGCCACAACAGTAAATATTTATGCTACAACGGAACGATACATACTTAACATCGACTTCGATGGGTGCAACTTGATCACGTGACATTTCGTTGTTCCGAACAAATCGTCTTCGCCTCAACAGTCGACACTATTATTTATGTTGTTCAAAAACCCACATTGAAGATCTCCAAAAATTTCCATTTACACCCCCATTGTGACTGACCAAAACCCCAAATGCACCGCAAAACGACCTCGTCCCTAAATATTGCGGGCTAATCTTACCTACAACCCCCATACCTAAAATACTGGGGACTCAAAATTAAGGCGGCAACACACGGAATGTTGATCTTGCATTGGATGACGCTAGCTCGGTATACAGTGTACATGTACATTCTCTTTGGATAACGTTGACATATTTAAAATGCGACGAAATTTGTTTTTTTGCAAATATCGCCAAATGCAGGTCAATCTGGACATCCGATTTGCCTAAATGACTCAACTATACGATGACAGTTAGGCCTATCCCGTGCATAATTCACCAGCGATAATTTTAAAGAGCAAAGCTAAATACCCTAATCAACAACACCCCTATATAGACTCACGTCACGTAGTGACTTAGATTTTTGCGACAACGACAAGGCATCCATTTGCAAAATAAATATTCGTTATTTGAACACAGATGGCAGAGCGCGACCGTTATACAATGAGCGTAGGAAACAATGGCTTCCAGTAGTCTGAAGCGGAAAGCGTTATTACGCATGACCGGATCTGGCGCGCCGTTAAAACACCCGCTTGCATTTTAAAACTACGCCTTGTGAACAAGCCACACAAAAGTTTAAAATATGATTGATGGAATGCGAACGTAGACATTAATTTCAAGAGATACCAACTTTAATCTGATCATATTGTACCATCATTGTACACGCGCTTATTATATAGCATTATTTTGGTCTGGAAACTTGCGTGTGGCTTTTAGATGTGGATTCTTCTTCTTCTTCTTCCATATAAGTGCATAACCCCACTCTGCAGCATTGTCGCACCGGTTCAGTAATTTTCGTATGAGCTCACAGTCACAGGGCCGACTTGGCTCTTTAGCGTCTATTTCGCTCATTAACAGTGATTTTGCATACTGAAAACTGTCAACACTATATAAAGCGCCACCCGGAAACTGTCGCCGGTGTATCACGGAAATAGTATCATCGGTGATATTGTGGAGGCTTTTTACATTTTGAAAAAGCTCCTTGTATTTAACATCTGATTTTGTTTAATGATGACTTTTCCTTATGTGAACTCATTATATTAATGAAACGGTCCTTCCTTTTAGCATTACTAGGCCCTATGCTATGTTCAATTTGCACCATGCACCCCCAATTAGCCAGATTTCTTTTAATGCGTGCAATAAACATAAACGACGTACACAGAAATATTGTTGGCATTAATCACAGCCCATATCTAAAGTTATCTATGCATATTTCTGTGACAAATAATTCATGGTCTTTCAAGAACGTGTGACTGGCCTCAAATCAAACACGGTAGGT
This sequence comes from Paraescarpia echinospica, assembly GCA_020002185.1. Taxonomy (NCBI): domain Eukaryota; kingdom Metazoa; phylum Annelida; class Polychaeta; order Sabellida; family Siboglinidae; genus Paraescarpia; species Paraescarpia echinospica. The sequence goes on along the minus strand of CM034531.1, from coordinate 29,784,796 downwards.
TGTGGTGTATGTGGCGGCGCCTGTCGGTTTTCTTTTAAACTAACTTCTCACAATGCTCATTAAAACCCGAGTTAGCGTGATTAAAACGTCGCGTTTCATCGAAAATCGATCTTTTGCACTATTTGTCATAAATAAACAAATGCCTGTTCACATCGCTTGGCAGGTTAAATTAACAGATCTGCCTATCTGAATGGAGCTGTTCGGTTGAGTGACTTGGTTCGCTAGATAGCAGTGACAAAGCGATCAATCAGTAAAGATTATCGCTACAAACTAGACGTTTGTTGTCGGTTCGCCGTCAGACCAACATCAATTTTGTATATATCGTTGTTGTCGCCACGACGTCGTCCTGTAGTCTTATGAGTCGTGTGCACTGCGGTCGGCCGTTTCCGTTGAGCACGCCACATGACGGCGCGCCGTGGAAAAGTCAAAACAATGGAAGTACGTTTTCGTATTTGAGCGAATTCAGAAGTTATTCTGATATTATTGTCTAACTCACCCCCACACAACAAACCAAAGGCTGCAGTAACCATTACAATATTTTGAACTTAAATTCGTTCCCATGACCATTTTATTTATTTCTGCTGTCGCCTATTACGGCACAGAGTGCGGCAATAATTTTCCAGTAAAACTAAAAACAAAAATCTCAATACAGATCTAACTACCGTAGTGTTTTTCATATATATGCATCGCCAATTGATGGACCAGAGGCGATGGTTAGAGGACGTGAATGGATATATAATTATATATATACATAATCAAGTATTCGAGGCTATATTTGGCGGAAATAGATCGTAGAAATTGGTGGTGCAGAAAAGTTGATAAACAAGTGGAATTACTGATTGATAAGTATTATTCGTGCCTTAATATAATTCATAAAGTTGCAGTAAACATATATATTGAGTAGCAGTTGTGTTTAAAATTAGTTAATTAAAGTATTTTACAACATCTTAGTATAGTGAGTGATAATAGGGTAACTTAGCCTTCGATAAGTTGTAAACAAGATTTAACAAACCTGATTATGTGTTAGAATATATAGGAGATAAAGTAACAACCATCAAACTACTTACATAAGATAATATATGTGTAAGCCAGTACTTGCTAGATATTTTGATTAGGTAGCATTGTTGTTAAAACTAAGCAAGGGCGATAGTCGGGCGGCGTAACGTAACGTAATTGATTGTATTTAAATTAGGTCACTACCGGTAATTTTAGCGTTCGTGACAGGATAAATAGTCGGCTGTGTAATTGAAATTTGTAACCTAAAGTGTGCTGTAGTACACAGGAAACAGTCTTTATAAAGACTAAGTTAGTTAAGTTATTGAATAAATTCTAATCGGGATATGACGCCTTGCAAGCGGCAAGTCAAGGCAAAGCGACACTTGGTGTGCGATCACTGCCACAGCTGGGTAGATTTTGCATTGTCCGGCTTTGGGAAGTCATGGGCAGAAACCATGGAGGAAGGATTCACCTTTCAGTGCATTGGGTGTTGGAAGGTGGAGTGTTTGCAGAAGGAGATAGTTAGGTTGACAGATATTGTGAAGGGAATGGAGATTGGAATTAGCAAGGAGGCAGGTCGAATGGAGAGAGATGACAGGGAGAGAGGTGAGAATACTGCAAGACTGTAGGAGAATAGCAGTGGCAAGAAAACTGAGGAAAGGAGATTGAGAGGAGGGAAGGTGATTGGAGGGGAAGACATTGGAAAATCGACAACAGAAAACGTGACAAGCGTGAACGTGACAGGGAAGAAAGTGACCGTAGAGAAGGAGGGAGGGAAGATGGGACGGGAGAGGAGAGAAGAAAATGAGATGGGACGAAAGATGAAGGGACGAAAGGAAGTGAGAGCAAATGTGATAGAAGAGAAGTCGATAAAAGGGACGCTGACAGGAGGAAAGGTGACAAGAGAAAAAGCGACAGGAAAGAAAGGATCGGAAGAGAATGTGACAGGAGAGAAGACGACAGGGGAAAAAGACAACAACCAGACAGATGCAAACCGAAGAAGGAGCTACTCTAAGGCAGCGATTGATGGGGCAATGAGGAAAGAGAGGGTGTTTATGGACGACTCCATTATGAGAAAGACGGACAAGACACTGAGCGAGGGGAAGGACGTCGTTGTTTGTCTACCGGGGGCTAGGATTGAACATGTGACTGACAGGGTAGAGAAGGTATTGGGACATGGCAAGGGAGGGTCTATACTGGTACATGTAGGAACACATAATGCAGAGAGGGAGGGAACAACAGGGATAGTACAGAAGTACAGAGTTAGTGAGGAAGCTAAAGAAGACAAGAGTTGAACAGATTATTCTGTCAGGAATTTTGCCAGTAATGGGAGGAAGGGGGGCAACGTATAGAAACTGCAAGAGGATGGCGATCAACGCACTAGCTGAGCAGATGTGTGAAGAAGAGGGGGTGGGATTCACAGATTTATGGGGATACTTTGTTGCGAGGGAAGATGAGTACATGAGAGATGGCCTCCATCTTAGTGGAAAGGGGGCAGCAGTTTTCTCAGAGAACCTTGTGCGATCTGTTGACAGTGGGACAGGTAGCATCTATTTAAACTAGATTCGCAGGGGGTACTCACAGAAAAGCCTGAAACTGGAGGCATAGATAAAGACAGCACAAATAAATCAGCAAAGAACAGTCTGGAAAACTCTTCTAAAGCTGGAAATAAATGTGTTTGTTTAAATGCAAGGAGTATAGTAAACAAAAGAAATGAACTAAACATTATGGTAGAAGATATTGATCCTCACGTAATAAGTATAACCGAATATTGGACCACCACCGATATATCAGATGCCGAATTGGGACTGACAGGGTATGTAATGTTTAGGAAAGATAGAATAGGAAGAAAGGAAGGTGGAGTTATTTTATATATTAAAGAATCTATCCAGGCTTATGAAATAAAATTAGAAAGCGAAGCAGATTGCGAAGAAGCTGTTTGGTGTAACATAGTTACAGGAAACTCAACGTTAACAGTTGGGTTAGTTTATCGAAGTCCAAACATAAGCATAGAAGAGAATGAAAAAATACAAAACGCTATAAGGGATGTAAGCAAACGGGACTGTATTATTATGGGGGATTTTAACCACGGACATATACACTGGAAATCTCTACAGAGTATGGGGAGTGAGGACCACAAGTTTTTAATTTTAGTTCAAGATACTTTCCTTTCTCAACATGTGCTAGAACCAACCAGGGGTGAGAATGTGTTAGACATAGTTTTGTCTTCACAGAATGAATTATTTGACAATGTCAAGATATGTGATCCAATGGGGAGTAGTGATCACAACCAGATACATTTTACCATCACAGTAAAATCAGAAAGGAATTGTAAAAAGCAGTATAGGAGAAATTTCCACAAAGGAATGTATAAGGACATGAGGAAATATTTAGCAAAGATAGACTGGAATAACACACTGAAAAATAAGACAGCAACAGAATGCTGCAATATATTGAAGAGTGAAATTAAGTGCAGAGTCGATAAATGTGTACCCTTCAAAAAACAAGGGAAACGGCCCAAAAAGAAACACTTATCGAAAGAAGCCATTAAAAAAATTAAGTATAAACAGATGATGTGGACATCATATAGATGTACTGGAAATGAGAGAAGTTATGAACAACAATTAGCTAGTAATATAAAACATGACAGCAAAAGTTTTTTATGCGTATGTTCGCAGCAAACAGAAAGTTCAAGATAAGGTCGGTCCTCTAGAAGATAGTGCTGGAAATATAATATCAGAGGGATTCTTAATGGCAGAAGACCTGATTGAGTACTTTAGTTCAGCGTATAGCAGAGAAGATATTAGTTCACTGACAGTACCAGAGGCTAAGTTCAAGGGGGCAGATTCAGACTATTTAGGACAATTAATTGTAAACCCGGAAATGGTAGCTAAGAAAATAAGGGCTATGAAGGATAACAAATCACCTGGAGTGGATAGGATTCCGCCCAAACTACTATTGGAAATTGTAGAACAAATTAGCGTACCTCTTGCAACAGTTTTCAATTTGTCATTGGAAGAGGGAGTGGTTCCTTTAGAATGGAAAGAAACAAACATTATACCGTTATTTAAAAAAGGTTCGAGAAACAAGTCAGATAACTATAAACCAGTGAGTTTAACATCAGTGATTTGCAAATTATTAGAAAGACTAATTAAAGATGACAAGGTGGATTTTCTTGTTAAACATAACATGATAAACCCATCTCAACATGGTTTTTTTAAAGCGAGGTCATGCTTAACAAATATGTTATGTTTTTTGGAGACATCACGAAGTGGGTAAATGAGGAAGCACCAGTAGATATCGTCTACTTAGATTTTCAAAAAGCTTTCGACAAAGTACCACATCAAAGATTACTGCTTAAACTAAAGGTCCATGACATAGGACATGGTATAATAAACTGGATAGAAAAATGGCTTTATTGACAGAAGACAACGTGTAGTAGTTGATGGGGAGGCTTCAAACTGGAAATCGGTATTGAGTGGGGTACCACAGGGATCAGTACTAGGACCTACATTATTCTTAATATATATCAACGATTTGGATGATGAAATAACATGCAAGGTGTTGAAATTTGCGGATGATACAAAAGTGTTTAGAAGGATTAAAAGTGATGGAGATAGACAACATTTACAAGATGATCTTGACAAGTTGATCAAATGGTCTGAAAAGTGGCAAATGCTGTTTAATTTTGGGAAATGTAAATGCCTCCACACAGGACATGGGAACGAAGAGGTAGACTATACAATGGGGGGGTACTGTATTAAGTACTACTGTAAAAGAAAAAGACTTACGGTTAACCATTAGTGCTGATATGAAGGTTTCAGAGCAGTGCGGAATTGCAGCTTCAAAGGGAAATCAAATCCTTGGATTAATTAGGCGAAACATAACGTATAAGAAAAAAAGAGCTAATAATACCGCTGTGCAAAACAATAGTTAGGCCTCATTTAGAATATTGTATTCAAGCATGGAGGCCATATCGCAGGAAGGACATAAATATGCTAGAAAGAGTGCAGAGGAGAGCAACTAAAATGATACAAAAACTGAGGGATCTTAGTTACGAAATACGCCTAAAAAATGCGGCTTAACAACACTAGAGACCAGGAGATTGTGAGGAGATCAGATATAAGTGTTTAAAATAATGAATGGTTATGAAAATATTGATAGAAATATTTTTTCTCAGTTAAGAAAGATAGAAAGACTAGAGGACATGAAGTTACATTAGTAAAGGAGAAGTGTAGATTAGATGTAAGAAAGTTTTAATTTTCACAAAGGACTGTAAATGAATGGAACATATTATCTGCTGATTGTGTGGGAGCTAGTATCATGTATATGTTTAAAAATAAAATCGACACATACCTCAGAAGGGCGGGATACACATAGATAAAAGGGTCGGACTCTCGATAAGCTAAAGGGCTCTCTCTCTCTTTCTCTCTCTCTCTCTCTCTCTCTCTCTCTCTCTCTCTCTCTCTCTCTCTCTCTCTCTCTCTCTCTCTCTATATATATATATTTATATATATGTATATAATTATAAAGAAGCTATACTAGAGCTGGCGCCTCGGAGGAAATACATTTGCAATGATGAACGATCTAGAGTTTAGTATAGATTCCATGCAAGGCGGAGTGTCGCCAATTGCCAACATAATCCAATTAGGCGATACAAATTATTGTCGGACCGACAATTCACTTTAGCAAATTACCAGGTGTAACGAACAAAGTCAGTTCGATCGACCAATCAGTCAAAATCAAGCACCTTTTTAAAACTGACTGCGGATATTACTTTAACAATGTCCACACACTACACTATGGACACCAAAGAACCGGATTCACGATGGACTAAACCGGTCAAAGAAGCAGTTTTAATGCAACGAATTGTAGGCTCCCTAGCTATTCAGACAATGGCGTGTTTAGGGGGATTGGTCCGTGACCCATTTTGCTTAATTTGTTCGTTGTGCCACGTGGTCGCATGACAAACTAATTGATGACTACGTGTGGCGCCCCTTTGCTCCACCCCTTCCGAGACCATAAATACGACAGTTAGTGGCAACAACGTACGCCACAATTCAATGCGAAAATACATACATATATTGAGTTTGTTTTCGAGAATCAATGTCAAAAAAGTTTATTTGAACATTATCTTTCGTTGAACTGAACTGTTTCACATACATTATGAATAATTTCCTTCAACTACAAAGTCGTTCTTAATTAAACGTGCTTCCTTAATTATATTTCTTTCGCTCATTCGTTTAATTTTAGACTAATTTAATAAAAGCCATAGTACACAATATTGACTACGACATGTTAGCTCGTGTGCAGGGCCTACAAACAAACTAAAGTATTTTTTATTTGGGCCCAATAAAAATTATAGTTCTCATAGACTATTTTATATGTACACCCCATTATAAGACAACGATATATTTACCATTATCCGGGCTAACGATTAAAGTAAATTGTTTTCGATGAACAACAAAACTATGCAATATCTTTAAACCGACTGGGCTTAATACTTCAAACTTGTTTTCACGTAACCAATAACTATACAACTAAATATCAACTACTCTATTTCGTGATGATTTAACCAGTTATGGCGGAATTTTTCTGTTTACGGTAACATTTTGAACATTCTAATTTCAATCATGTAAACAAGAATGCAACTTTAAAAGGCAGTCACAGTGGTTAAGCCTTTACGCACGCACGGATTAGGGAGTTGTTACTGACTTTTGAACCGATCACATTACAAAGCAGTTTTAATACAAGGGGTTTATTGTGGCGTTATGTGCGCATAATACTGTTACATCCCGTCTAGACGGTGTTGCTCCATTACCACGGCGCCAACTGGCGGCGAAGCCACAATTCACGGACGACGCCATAAAATATTCAATTAAACATCTGCGACGTGATGAAACGCTCAATTTCCCGCTGAATGGCCAGCGCCACGTCACATTCTCCGCCACTTATTAATATGAATTATAGATGTAGTCAGACAACGTATTTATTGTTCACATGGTGGCTAAACATAACGGACTTGATCGACTGATTTGGCGACATTAACCCAATATCTATTAAGTGCATTATGGAAATGTTCATTCCCGTTATAATGAGCAGTTTTATTGGCGTCGATCGAGGAGAATGTATAACCAAACGTGTTTTCAACGTTTATAATAGAATGTTTCGTGAAAAGTTATGTGTTTTAAAATGTTCAGTTGTTATTTGCATACATTTCTATTTAAATTGACGATCCTTTGAACGACAAGTTTCTTTATAAGAAAACATATCATTTGTTTGGCTTAATTGTTGCAAGATCAAGAAAGCACGTTTCTTCGGTGAACGACGTTCTGGTGCTGTCATATAGCGACTAGATCAAATACTACACAGTTCATGCAACAAGTCACCGGAAAGACAAGAACAATGTGTCGATTTTAAAGGCGTCTTCTCAACTCGAAATCTTTACTTAACCCATGTCAATTTTATTCCTGAAACGCAAACCTACTTCATATCCACTAAGAATACAATATGCTAGCTCGTCCGTGCAAATTATTTTTAAATATATTTTAGTGAAATCACGAGATATAGTCATTCAATGTTTGCTTAAATGTAGGATACACGCAAGACGTTTTTTTTAAGAAAACATTTGATTATATATATATTCTCGGTTAGGGCACATACAACCGTGATCACAATTTTTCCTATGGCCGTGAAGTTAAAGTTGACCTGCTTCTATGCAAAACTCTTAGACAAAAATAGGTAGTGATGCGGCCGAACTTCTTTCTGGTGTAACTTCTTGGTGCCGCCTCCATTTTAATTCTTGTTGTCGTTGAACGTTCGAGTGAATTAACATCGCATTAAATGGAATTGTTGATTTGCGCATTTGTGAAGTACACGTCACTTGAGTTCCCGTCAACTTCAAGGCCCTCGAGGCCGTATAATTCGCGGAAATCGTACAATAATTATTGTGCGCCAACGCAGTTATTGCCGTTAGGTACTGACCGAAGCCTGCACGCGAAGGCGAAGACCGTTTTAATCAAGGGTTTGACTAAAAGGCGCACGACCACGAAGTTAACGAACGACCACGCACGACCATGTAATATAATTTGTTGGTAGATAATTTGGCCGTTGATGGTATATATACATGGTTTGTGTGTGCATTATTAAACATTTTTAGTCTGTATTTCACCCAGGAGTTACATAATTTAGGCATTTTATCCGATCTTCCGGACGAGTATTTAGTCGGTAGGACAGTAGCGCCTAGCGGCACCTGGCGAATGGAACCGTAAAGTTACCACAAGCGATGATTAAAGTTTCGAATTTGGTTACTCCAATGTGAAGAACATATCTGAAATTTGGCGAGCTGCACACACATACCTCCTACGTGCCACCAACAGCCCGCTTGGTTACCAACACTACATACATTTTGGTCGTGCGTGGTCGTGCGCCTTTTAGTCATACCGTTAATCAGCGTTACAATTACAAAGTTATGGAACAATTTCGATCAGGGTTGGCAGGTTTCTGTTAAGACGGTTTCTACCGCGGTTTAATTAAACCGTGGTGTCTACCGTCTTGTCAGAAATACCTTTCTGACATTAAAATGTCAGAAACTCCATTTTTGATACATTTTCTTTTGTAAGAGTATTGTCTGAGACTGAGCTTATAGTTAGGGGTTTAACCCAGTTTTGCTAGTTTAACCTAGGACTGGGTTAAACTAGGCTTTACTCTATTTGATAACTCAGGATGATAGTATTAGGGGATATTCTCGATATTAATACAGTTGGTACGTGGATTGAAGGTGGTTTTAAACTTTAGTAGTGGTGTCATATTATTGATGTCATTAAAATTGCTCTTTAAATAAGTGCCAATTTGTTTAGCTATCACTGTAAGTTAACCAGATGATAATTATGCGATTGGTATGTTATGTTATTGACTGAAACAACTTTTCTGCACATGACCGATACAAAGGTTTCCCTTCAGATGGTAGTATTTTTCCAGCCAGAAACTCTAAGTTAATACGAAGTTAATATCCTCCCTATTTGTAGTTCGAGCAAAACCCAACATCCGGGTCTCTAAGCCTCCGGCTGACATTAATTTGTTATGGGCGAGCGCAACAGTCGTAAATGCAAACACTGGTTGTGGGTATGGCTTGTCATCCTAAATCAAGAAAAGTTAAACAAAAGTACATCGAGTCATTGTCGGGGGATGTAAAAACACGGTATTTGCACAATATAGCACTTGTAGGTAAGGAGGAAGAGATACGTACAAAATTGCGAAGAAAGACTCGTAGCATGACTTGTACTTGTTACCAGTTCTGACCATAATCCTTTTATGTGTGCCAGGAAATCCATAATAAAAGGCACTGTTATCAGTGAGTCATAGCCATAATATGCATATGTTGCTCTCACAATGAACAGTGCCATTAATTTCTAAACCCGGGGGAGGGGGAGCAGGTTAAACTTGCCAATATGCTTGATGGAGGTGTAAAGTGATTGGCCCAATGCTTTCTACTCAGCAGCCACCTGTTGTAGCATCTTCACATAAATATATACTGTTACATGTGAAAGAAGTACAAATTCATTACCAACATTTTTTAGACATTGAATAGTTCTTTCTAGTTCTAGTTCTTCTAGTTCTAGTTGTTTCCAGCACTCTGCAACGTTGTATTTACTGACTAGTCTGTATATATTGTGGTTATATGTTATGATCTTATGGGGTCTCATTCAACTAGTCAACCTTTTTCAGAACATTATCGCCAAACCGACCTTTCTATGCTGGCACTGAGGGTGGTCACTGTCAGGGTGCTTGTCGTCCTCAGTGGTTCTTTTACGTCTCAAATTGAGAATAGTAACTTTAATAGTGCTAGTAGCACTAACATCTTAGTTTGCACCATGTTTAAGGGTGGCAGACCAGCTAAGGCTGTGTGGGAACAGTTTGTTAAAGTAGAAAGTAATAGAAAAACAGTTGCTAGATGCAAGCTCTGTTGTCACCATATGTCATCCAAGTGTTTCCAGTCATTGCTTCATCGCTTATGCAATTAGCAAAATCATAAATTTATGCATATGGCATGCATTAGCTTCTGACAGTTTCTGACGTCAGAAATCTGTCAGAAACCAGTTTATCTGTCAGAAACCAATCTATGACAGTTTCTGACATTGTCTCGTCAGAAATACCTTCCTGACTGTCAGAAACCCAACCCTGATTTAGATGAGCCGCCTTCACAGGAAGTCGTAGGGCATTTACTGAGACATGTAGATCTGACCACCTACGGTCAGGGACAACCTAAGTAAACCTAAGTAAGTCATCCTTCAGGATGTTGTGCCAGGAACAAACTAAAACACTCCACCTTCCCCTCATTCCTGATCTTATCTCAAATACTGTGTAAAGTGAACTTTTAAACCCAAAAGGCAAAACTGGACAATAATATCGGCTTTGGCTAGAGGTAAGTTCCTCTTCAAAATTTTATGTGAATTATTAAATAAAAACTCTGACATGTTACGCTTTTAAGACAGTTGGTGCTCGTCCAGTTATGCCTTGTATTTGTGAAGCAGGTTCAATTCCTGCTGATGTTTTCATACTCAAAACATTAACTGGTTGTTTCACATACTAGCTAGGCCTAACCCCTACCCGAGTTACTACCCAAACGGGTAGTAACTAACAAAGTACTCATTTTGTTTGCATGGAATAATGACAGAAATTGCATTACAGTTTTGACAATTTCAGAAACTGTATTTTGCTACATACTCTATAATAATGCAATTACAAATTCCCAACTTCTGTGAAGATTAAGAACCTATTCTATTGGCTTCAAAATATTTCATTTTGCATATATCCAAATGTTTGGATATGCAAAATGAATAGTTTGAATTGAATAAGAACTACCCTGAAGATTGTTCAGTAATCTATTCTATTGGCATAGTTTATGACATTATAGCAACACATATTTTGATTTAATTTCACTTTGTATGGTTTTAATTGCAGTTTCATGGAATATGTGCTTGCAAGAGCACTGTCATTGCTGTTTTAAATGGGATTTAATTTTTAATATAACAACTTTGTGTTAGCTGAGGTGTAGCCAACAGTTGTGCGATGCAGTACTTTTGTATGTGGCAATGAATAATCTGGTGGCTATATGGAACGACATCCGTCATCTCAATCGTACGTTAGATCAATATCACCGACTGATTCAAAAAGCCCAGGAGACGTGCCCTAGAGTGCCCATCGTAGTGCCTGGTGTACTCTCGCGTTATGATGAGTGAGTATGAGTTCTAGAAAATGTAGTAATAATAACACTTAAATTACCCAAATTACAAGATGTCACATGTACCAAAATCAGTACAAACTGAAATTGATGGTCTTTCTGTAGATGATTTTATTTATCTAAGGAAGGCCATTTTCTGAATGCTGATGTTTTGCTGTGATGCATAAATGCACTCCGTGGTTGCCTGAGATAATTATTGTCAATAAAATTTTCATTCCAGCAACATTCTGCGATCCCTTTGCATCAGACGAGGCCTCAACTTGAGGCGACACGACAGAGACCAGTGCCATATACCGGGGTAGTCATTTCACTTGTTAATTAGGTAATTTAAAAGTCAATGGAACCATTATTTTGTAACAGTTAATCATACTTATGATAATCAGAAAGCTGTACATCTGTGCAATTCAGCATCGAACATAGATCTTAACAGATGTTCATATGTTTAGTGGTAATGAACGTTTAGTGGTAATGCACGTTTAGTGCTGGTACTGAATGTGTAAATGATAACAATTATTGTATATTATTTCATTGATGACTTGTATCATGTGTACAAATTAATATGATACCTATGGTTGTAATCAGTAATTTTACCAACACCGAATGTACACGTTTGTTAATTTGTCTGTGTCTGTGTCACACTGTACAGTAACTGGGAAGGCATCATATCAGTCCACATTTCCAGCAGTAGTTAGCTAATTATCCATTACAGACATGTTTATTTGTCTGTGGTGTTTCAGTAATTGTAGATGCCACAATAGCATGTTTATACCAGAAAGGTTTCTATGGTCTTGCTAGTCTTAATTCACAACTTCCATCAGATGATATTGCTTATCTATGAAACATATAATTTTATTCAAATTACGTGAGACCGGTGATCATGCAGTGGATTATTACAGGCACATTCAATGTTAATATGCTATTACAGAAAAAAATACTTTTCCAAGCAGTAACCATCACAGTGTGAGTACTGGTTCCAATAAGAATAGCAATAAACAAAAGTCTATGCCTACGCAAGCTACTAACATTAGCAATCTTTCTCCAAGTAATACCGCTGCCAGTTATATTCATAACAGAAGGCAACAAATTACAACCATACATTCTCCCCTTAAAAATTATGAGGAGTACTGAAACATCACTCTTTCTTGATAATGCAAACGTAGCCACTCATATAATTAATAAGCCTGTGGTTTTTGGTGCCGGAACAAGATAGGTGAAATCCACTCTTGCTAACAAATAATATAACAGAAAATCAGTTCAGGTTGATTGTGCAAGGTGAAAATGCGTATCATTTAAACAAATATGTAGCATTACAAGTTCGAACACTCATTGATAGAACTCTCCCCAGACATGCACATGACACAGTGCATGGTGCAACTAATTTAGCCAAATTTACAAATCAGGTAAACACTTCCAGGGGTAACTTGATAAATTGTATCACGAAAAGCATAGATCTGGTTCAGGCTGGAAAGGTCAGCCTCATTCCAAATTAGGAACAACATGGGTGGGCATTTGTTGCATCAGAAGACGATAAACCATTTGCCAATGAACATTCGTATTCATAAAATGCAGCTAGTGAAAATGTACTTACACAGTTGAACACACAGGCTGCTAAGTACCTTCCTGTTCTGGCACCAGATGATGGCATTTACATTGTAATATATTCCTTACGATATGCACTTGCTTAGATTTCATTCACACACGACAGCCTTATTTCTGTAAACATTTGCATGCAGTGCTAGCGACTACAAACCGTTGCCTTGGCCAATTAAAATTGTTAGAGTTGTATTTCGCTACTGTACCCAAAATTCCTCCTGGTTTATTTACACTCTTCCCCATTAGGAGTAACATAACAGGTGGAGATAATGTTTTCAGGGGTGTACTGCAAAGGTCTCACAAGGCAACTAAATCAGAACAACAGCAGGCTGAAAAGGGACACTTGCTTAAACTGCTTCATGATCCTAATAAAACTGTAGCATAAACTCTCCTTCCTGGTCATTCATCAAAGAGTCTTCCTCATAAGTCAGGTTTCAGATGGAACCCACAGTTCTAAGAAAAAGTGATTATAAGTTTAAATTTCCTGTATTTAATATGAGTGACCCCTACCAGCCTTAGGTAAAAATTCCACACAATGCTACAGAAACATGGGGTAGGAGAAAAAGATCTATACGAAAAATATATGGATTAACAATAAGTGAGTTAGCTTCAGAAAATGCAAAAATATCGGCCTTCAAAGTTAACCAGTTGGCAATAGCTCGGGTACTCAAAAAATTAATTACATGAATACATCATGTGGCGATGGTGGTTGTGAGAATATAGTGAGGCCAGTAATCGATTATGTTACACCTAGAATTGGCTCAGTTAGTCAACAGAAGAGTCGTTTGAGTAAATGACATCGCATGTTCTTTTAACACAAAAGTCTGCTGCTGCTTTGCTTTCTTTTTTCAGATGTACCACCAACAAGTAGTTCCAAGCATTCTGGTGGCCCAGCTTTGACAGCAACACAAACTTCCTAAACAATTTGGCATTTAGTTAATAAATGGGTTGTCACAGTATTTTCCTATAGCATGTGTTGACACATGCAATAGGAAACTAATTTCTTGTAGTCGATTGGAACATCTCTACTTGTAATTACCTTGTCTAAGTTGTCAACATAATGTGTGTGATCATGCCTAATGTATTTGTAGTTTTCCATATGTTACAGACCAGAGACGACGGGGAGAGGCCGATGCCGCCTACTTCCACATCAAGAAAACAAACGGCTCTTTCCAGAGCCTTAACATTGTTACAGGTTTATGCTGTTGGCACAGGTTTTATTGATGCACCAGGTGGTAGGTTATGGACAGATATGCTTGTCGAATCTACATTCTGCTTCCACTACTGGTGATTTATACGAAATGGCAAGCATATTCCATTCATGTCTGCCAGAATATAGCCTCTCATAAAACAAGACTCGTTGTAACCTCAACAAAGTAACCAGTGGATATAGTGGTCACTGTAGGGCACCAGGCTAATTAAAGGAGGGATCTCGGAGCAGTTATGGGCAAATAGCTACCACAGAGTGTTAAATTAATCTGAATAGTCACTTCTAATTTGTTGCCGAATACACACAACTAAGACTAGTGTGAAAAAACTATATTATGTCAGTCATTAAAAAATTAATCACATACTATGTCCTAGAAACTGAATGATACCCAGAAATATTTTGTTCATTAAAAAAATTACATATATATTATGTTCATTGGATAGAATAATTATATTACCTATACAAGTGTCATTTGTTGTAGTAGTTTTTCCATATGTCATTGATGATGTGTATTTGAAAAATAAAATAATGTTGGCTTTATTCCACCACATAAATACATGTGTCTGTTGTCTATTCTATGCCTAAGAAAACACCCTATGTCTGCAGTAAGATCGGTTCTTTTATAAATTTTGAATGTTGTATACTCTATATTTCACCTCTGGTACACCTGTTTTTTCGAAATTTATCCCAATATCTTTAGGTTTTGCAGTTCGGCCTGGAAATATTTCCCAGAAAAATTGGCTACCTAAGTCAAATGCATGTAGGATCAGTTTACTTTTACAGAAATATTCAATAGTTTAAATACACACTAAAAGCTACAAACAATTGTGACCTGCTAGTCCAAGATGATATGCTTCTCGTTGACGGAGTTTCCATCGTGAAATCATCCGGTATAGATTAAACTTTCAAATGTTGGCATTGTAGCACAGCGGTAAAACCTCCGGACTCTCGACTGAGAGACCACGGGTTCGAATCCTGTGCGGCGGTGTCGAACCTTGGGCAAGTTCGTTTACTCTACATTGCTTCAGTTCACTCAGCTGTATGAATGAGTACCTGGCTATAGTTAGTGGTGGATATTTGTGTATGAATAGTCTTGGCACATTAATTGCAGCGTGGCTGAATTGTGTTCGATTGAACAGGACTGCCAGGGAGTGAAGTGTAAAGCGCTTTGAGCAGTCCATAGGACTGGATACTGCGCTATATAAGAACTTACCTCTACTTTTTTGTATTTTTTATAGACGTTACCTAAATGTATTTATTTTGATGTTTTGACAGTGAGAAAACCATAGCCAAAATATAGAATGAAAACTTTTTTTCTCCAAACCATTTTGCTTTTTCAAGATTCTAATTGCTGTATCTCTGGAAATATTGTGAACATAGGAAACATTGGGGTATTGTTTTTTTTTCTCTGAATGTGCTCTATGACTATATGAATACGCAATAAAAACAACATATTTGTTTTCGCGAACGTATCGTTTATGCATGGTGGGTCATAATTTATGTCAACAATTTTCAAAACATGTTCACTACATAACAAAACATTACATGGTCATAACTATAATCTGTTTCATGTTTTAAAACGGCAACACTGAATATGAGTACAATGTCAACATGATGTTGATGCTGGCACAAAATAATCACAGTGATAGAATAGTCAACAATGACTGTGATCACTACACAGAAGGAAGGAAGGAAAATAAGCAAATACTTTTAAAGGAAATAAAAATAAGGCATTAGCTAAAATCCTTTCTTCATGTGTACACACAGTTTAACCTTGTATGTAACATTTGACAACACTAAAAAAATACAGAAAAATACATTTGTAGCATAAATTCGATTTTAAACCCGTCTGTGTAGCGATTCCCGCGGAAAATAAAATTTAATGAGCTAGGCGATCACGTGGTATCGGGACGTCACTTATGACCCACACTCGCATCAGGCCGACCCTTTCCATGCATTCAGAGCATGTTTACAAGTATAGCTTTTGGGTCGAAACGAGCGTCAGAATGAGTTATTGTGCAATATTCCGATGAAATACAAACACTAGTCATCATAGAGGAACAAGCAGTTATCTTACCGTTCCACATGAATCGAATTTTATTCAAAACAATGAATGCGAATGTGCCTACAAGTTGACTAGGTTTCGCCGAGTTTGGGCTCGTTTTCAGAATAATTATATGGAATGCAACCAACGAGAGATAATCTACACCAATAAACATACATAGCAAACATATATCGTATCCAGCTACAGAAAGTAACGTGTATAATCTCATAATATTACTAGAATATCGATGTATGAAGGAGGAGTTGTTCAATTTATCATAACAACTTAAATCAGTCAGCGAATTTCTATCGGTCTTGTTAGCTCGGTTGGTAAAGGCGTTGGTTCCTTAGTGTTTATTTTGCAATCGGGCGACGCCGGTTCAAACCCCACACCAAACCATTGATTTTTTTACACTTTTTTTGTTTTATGTTTTCACGAAGTAATATAAACAAAATTTTTATACTATGATGCACTGTTTATAAATATTTTGGTAGTAATTATTTATTCGCCACAAAAATGAAAATATGGAATTATATAACGATTTTTCTAAATTTTATTCATCCAAACAAATATAATATAATGGATATATAATTTATTAATTGTATATATATTGTACGGTAATATATTGTAATTATATATGTGAAAACAAATGGTGATCTGTCTGGATAAATAAAATTGAGAAACATCGCGTTATATATAATTACCATATTTTCATTTTTGTGGCGAATAAATAATTACTACCAAAATATTTATAAACAGTGCATTATAGTATAAAAATGATTTGGTTTATATTACTTCGCGAAAACATAAACCAAAAAATAATAAAAAATCAACGGTTTGGTATGGGGTTTGAACCGGCGTCACCCGATTGCAAAATGAATGCTGAGGAACCAACGCCTTTACTAACTGAGCTAGCAGGTCCGACAGAAATTCATGATACATCGATATTCTAGTGATATTATGAGATTATACACGTTACTTTCTGTAGCTGGATACGATATATGTTTGCAATGTATGTTTATTGGTGTAGATTATCTCTCGTTGGTTGCATTCAATATAATTATTCTGAAAGCGAGCCCAAGCTCGGCGAAACCTAGTCGACTTGTAGGCACATTCGCATTCATTGTTTTGAATAAAATTCGATTCATGTGGAACGGTAAGATAACTGCTTGTTCCTCTATGATGACTAGTGTTTGTATTTCATCGGAATATTGCACAATAACTCATTCTGACGCTCGTTTCGACCCAAAAGCTATACTTGTAAACAAGCTCTGAATGCATGGAAAGGGTCCGCCTGATGCGAGTGTGGGTCATAAGTGACGTCACATCTCGGCATCCCGAAAAGCGCGCCAAAAATATGCATGTTCGAAAATGTCCGGATGTACAGCATTAAATGTGGAATTTCTAATTCATTGATTTTTTTGATTGTTTTTGGCTTGGTGGACATGGAAATATATAGCAGGATGTAATTTAACATGAATTCAAGCCATAGATGTTTTTATTCCCTTTAATGAAAAACCGTCCCTACAGAAATGATTACATGCACACAACTGATTAAGCAATATGTTTATAATAGAAACGATTTATATTAATTGGCGTTGGTTTCATCTCGTTAAGGCGAAAAAAGAAACCCTAGGCTTTATCTACAAACCCTAATATTTTTAAACTGCGTCAATTAGACCCACCAACCATTGCAACGAGGTCCCCCGCGACATAAAGACCACTTCCGTCACAAGCAAGTGACAAATGGGCAGGCGCCGCAGCGTAAATGTGACACGTGATGCGGGGGATTCGTAACGCAATTGGACATTATTTCGCGGGGGGATAACAGCATTGAGAATATAGGTGGGCATTTTTTCTAACAATATTTCTAACAAATTTGGTGGGGAAATTATATTCAATATTTGTACAACACATTTAGCTAGTCATTTTAGTTGACGAGAAGGGAGTACGCAGACTTTTATAATCCTCCGACTTATTATTAAATATATGTCAATATTATGGCCTTTAAAATATGTTTTACTTATTGACATGACTGCCGCTTGGGTAATTTATTACTATAATTGGCATTCATTGGCACTTCGTCTTGTGAATGAAAACTTTCTAATATATAATCTCGAGTGCGGTTTTTATTTTATAAGGGTGCCCTCTTAATTGTTGAAGTATTCTCCATCAGTCCATGATGAAGAAGTTCGCTGGAGGTATATTTTCTATGTAAATCACTGACAATTATGAACACCTAATATAGTAATGGTAAGTAGCCAGGTCGGCCCTACGTTACTACCGTCGTTAGTTTCGAATGTTTTAATATTTAATACATTAAATACTATCGACTTGCTATGCTAATCTGAATGACTAATTTTAGGTATCGCCCTGGTCGCTCTATGCTGTACATTCTCACTTACGTTGACATTAACTCGTCGTCTGCATGTTGTATATTATTGTGGCCGTAGTGCATGCACATAATTTTTTATATAATAAATTACAGTTGCCATTCTCCGTCCATCCATCCATCCATGTATTGTATTAAGATACTGTAATGTCACTGCATCCTCGACTGATGCAACTAATTGACTGAAGAGTTTTGTATCACCCGCAAATGTACAAATAAATTATTATTACAAATACTATCGTCTATGTCGTTTATATTTAAATAGTAGATAAAAATTGGTGGCGTTGCATAACTGCTCCCAAGACTGAACTGTATAGTGACCCCAATCTTTACAACTGACCATGATTTCATTTTGGCATTCCGACCTTGACCGACCATTTACGACGATTCGATCGTTAATTATACTCTGCTGGATGGCCATTCCGTTACTCATGGATTGACATCGCCTCATGGGCCACTCTCCAATAAAGTCTGACAGCTCGTTTTTTTTAAATTGCTAATCGGCCGTTTGTTACCTGCTTAGAAAAATATATACTGCATTTCACAAAAACGGTTACGCCCGGCCGGTACCAAGTTTTTGTTGTGTTTACCATGGCGCGATCGTATGTGACATGGCGTTTTTTCTGAACAGGTTTTTTATGGAAACAATTCTTATATGTAACATGAATTATTATTTATGTATCCATACATTTTGAAATAATTTTGTTTGTTATATTTTTATCTCAATCCACATTTTAGCTTGATATAGGGCGTAACCAGTTAAAGTTTGGCTGTTTTTTATTTGCACAAAGATCAAATTTACAGAGAATATAACAGTAACCGTTATAAAATAACATCTACATCAAAATATTGAATATATATCGGTTTACTAACAACGCTAACTTTTTAAAATAAACAATTTCTAATAGTGGCACATTGGTGAAGAAGTTTGGCATCGGGCGTCAGCGTAAAGAAAAGGCCAATTAGCAATACAAAAAATGGGTAGAATTATGTACCTTATGGAACTATAATCATTATTATACTGTGTTACATCGATAAGATAATTTACCTTGGCATCAGATATTAGCAAAATTTAATTTCCAATATTAAATATTTTTCAGGGGTATCAGAAATAAGTGCATGTTTAAAAATGGAAAGCCTATTTAATTTTGGGTTTTTAGGCTACTTTAACAGGAATTAGGCACCTTTACTTGCATGTTGCTATATGGAGTTGTCCATACCATAAAACACCTCGTCTACAATCCAATGATGTGTCTAACTTATATGTGAGATCACAAATGAGGAAATAATAGGAAATAAAACAACGTTGAAAGTTTAAATTTAGACGAACTGTCAGACTTTTTTGGAGAGTGGCCCTCATTTGCACAGTACGTGTACTTTCATCGCAAGTCGGTGTCTTAGTAATGAGCTAAAGATTAATTGAGTTGAACACCAGTGCATTCAGGATTATACGTTATAAAATTATGTTTATGTACTTATACTATATATGACTATACGGGTATGTAATAACTATAGTTATACTGTGTAAGGTACAGTCAAGGTACCATTAATTTTATTCCGATTTTGTACTAACTTATTTTGCTAGGAGTGACCTTTGATTGCGACTTCAATTTCAGACAACACATATCCCAAACGTGCCGTTGCTGTTTTTATCATATCCGTGATCTTCGCCGCATTCGCCGACATATGTCGCTTTCTGTCGCTAAGACTATCGCAACAGCTCTTGTTAGCAGCATATTAGATTATTGCAATTCCCTCCTTCATAATATTGCTATCAAGGATATTGCAAAACTACAACGCGTCCAAAATTGTTTAGCAAGGGTAGTCACACAATCTCCTCGATTCTCCCGCTCAGTGCCACTTCTAAAATCACTGCATTGGCTCCCCGTGCGATATCGCATTATGTTTAAGATCTGCACAATCACCTACCAAGCCCTTTCATCCAAACAACCTAGTTATTTACATGCAATGCTCACACCGGCTAAACAAGCCAGACAACTTCGGTCGTCTAGTTCGAAGTTGCTATCTGTTCCTAGAGTTAAGACAAAGGCTGGAACTCGAGCTTTTTCAGTTGCCGCGCCAACTATATGGAATTCGCTTCCCGTTAATGTTAAATTAGCAGAAAATATTGTTACATTTCGTCGTCACCTCAAAACCTATCTTTTCAATATCGCCTATCCTCCCTAGCTTCCTAGCACATTCATCCATTTGTTGACGACTTTCGCCTAGCACACGAGTATGAGAATGCTTAATCCTTTGGTTTTGGTGCGCCACTGAGCTCGGATTGTCTGAGGATATTGGCGCATAAGAAGTTATTTATTATTATTATGTTTTTTGGAAGATATAACTAAGTGGGTAGATGATGGATCACCAGTAGATATCATCTACTTAGATTTTCAAAAAGCTTTCGACAAAGTGCCACATCAAAGATTACTGCTTAAACTAAAGGCCCATGGCATAGGAAATGGTATAATTAACTGGATAGAAAAATGGCTGATTGACAGAAGACAACGGGTAGTTGTTGATGGGGAGATTTCAAACTGGAAATCAGTTTTGAGTGGGGTTCCACAGGGATCAGTACTGGGACCTATATTATTCTTAATATATATAAACGATTTGGACGATGATATAGCTAGCAAGGTGTTGAAATTTGCAGATGATACAAAAGTGTTTAGAAGGATTAAAAGTGATGGAGATAGACAGCATTTACAAGATGATCTTGACAAGTTGATAAAATGGTCTGAAAAGTGGCAAATGTTGTTCAATTTTGGGAAATGTAAATGCCTTCACACAAGACATGGGAACGAATATGTAGAATATACAATGGGGGTACTACTGTAAAAGAAAAAGACTTAGGGCTGATAATTAGTGCTGACATGAAGTTTTCAGAGTAGTGTGGAATTGCAGTTTCAAAAGGAAACAAATCCTTGGATTCATTAGGCGAAATATAGCATATAAAGAAAAAGAACTAACAATACCGCTGTACAAAACAATAGTTAAGCCTCATTTAGAATATTGTATACAAGCGTGGAGGCCATACCGCAAGAAGGACATAGATATGCTAGAAAGAGTACAGAGGAGAGCGACTAAAATGATACAAAAACTGAGGGATCTTAGTTATGAAAAACGCCTAAAAGAATGTGGTTTAACAACACTAGAGTCCAGGAGATTGAGAGGAGATCAGATAGAAGTGTTTAAAATATTGAATGGTTATGAAAATATTGATAGAAATATGTTTTTTTAGTTAAGAAAGATAGAAAGACTAGAGGACATGAAGTTACATTAGTAAAGGAGCAGTGTAGATTAGACGTGAGAAAGTTCTCATTTTCACAAAGGACTGTGAATGAATGGAACAGATTATCTGATGAGTGTGTGGGTGCTAGTAGTGTGAATATGTTTACAAATAAAATCGACACATACCTCAGAAGGGCTGGATATATGTAGATAAAATGGTTGGACTCTCGATAAGCCAAAGAGCTTCCTTGTCCACCTGCCATCTACAGTTAATTCTCTGGATGGCAATATTGTTAAATCTTGTAAACAGGGACGCGGGCAGAAGGCGCTCGCATAAACCGTTTCGTGATCGTTGTCTGGTTGTCCGTTAAGTACATTGAAGACATGTTGTTAATTAAATATACTTGTCCCATCGTTAAAACACGCATAAGTGTAACAAGGTCATTTTTATTATGTTGCACTAGGTGCTGTCACTGGTATTATGCTGATTTGTGATGTGAATTGGTCTTAAATTTTACCAGCCATGGCTATTGCTATAATTTGCCTTTCATGTATGACCTGTTATATTTTATCTTAACATATGACCTTTATTGTACTTGTATGTTTTAAAACAAAAACACATTACATGGAAATTTACCATGCGAGACTTTTACCGTGACACGGGAGAGCCCGTGTTTCCAGTTGGTCAGCCCCTATGTTTTTAGTGATTCCGCCATACGTGTGTATCGCCTGTCATTGTTGTGATCTAGTTTGTTTGAACGTATACCTAAATAGAGGTTGGTGAAATATTGCACTATTTGCTATGTCGCCGAATCTTGATATTTCTCTTGGACTTTGTGTCTTATGAGTGGCAGTCTTGATACTTTGTTTGTTTGTTGTAATGCTTCACTGTAGCTTTGTTGTTCGTCCCCGCTAAACCATGAATAGTGGGTGATATTATCATGCAAGGCATTTTATTTAACTATTTGGTCGGAACCCAGGTTTCTAGAGAACACCTTTATCTATGGTGACCAACTCTAATGTTGGACTTGGATGACATCTGTCCCGTAGATGTATATTTGCACAGCACAGGTTAATTTGCATTTATTTGGTGGTGGTGTGGATGTTCGGTGCACAGTTAGTCGCTAGATGGTGACACTATTTTGGGCTAGTCGGTGACAGTTCACAACTAAGTTGTTTGCACTGTAGGTTGTTAATGGTTGTTGTAATCCACTGCCATTAATGTCTGAATAATCGTTTGAATAATTAGTGTATAATTATGTGTAGCTCTAGCTGGTTTGTACTCCACGGTACAGTGAATGGTAGAGATACTGAAAAGTTAATTGTTGCCAATCTGTCAGATGCCCTGTATAATGTTTTGACAGCAGTAATTTTATTGTTTATCGAGTGATTGACACCCAAGTAATAATTATGTATTTTGTATTATGCAGATTATGGCTCGGCTGTCAAGAAAGTAGGGCCATCCTGCCGAGTACCGGTTATTGTTGTTGACGGTTGTTCTCCTAGGGTATTATTTCATTGGTTTTAGAAACTTTAGTTTGTTTTGTATAAAGTTGAGATTAGATTAGTGTGTGTGATATACGTGAAATCATTCATTCTTTTTTTATTGTTATTAAACTTTATTATTCTGAATTACTCTTGTCTTTTCCTGATATTTTCATAAAATAACTTTGCTTATATTTCGTATACAGTAATAAAAATAAGCTCTTCCTTATTATTACTGTGGCCTATTTAGAACTTTTATTAGTAATCAGGGCTTACATAAGTGTACAGATTCCGGTTTTGAACACAAAACTCGAAAGAATAACAACAGCCTAGGTTACGTGGCTCAAAGCTCGTAGTTCTAACAAATTCCGTTGGATGGCGTCATATATGGCGCTAGCTAGAATGGTTGAACACAAATAATTAATGACACAGAGCTTGGATAGACCATGGCCTGTAGGATTTGTTTCTTTAATATATTGTAAATGTTGGCAATGACATTACTTTAATTGTCCATAGTACTAATAGATAGCTTTAGGCTTGATTTGATTTTAGTGTTTATAAATGATGCACACTGCAGCTTCTAACGTGATTTTATTTTAAATGGTATGACTGATTGGATTCGGTTGCTTTTGTTCGACTGTAACTCACTTTGATGAAAGACCATTTAAATGTACAATTCCTTATTCTGTAACTCGCACTGATGAAAGACCATTTAAATGTGCAGTGTGTTACAGCTTGTTTTGCTCCTATTAAAGTAAACAGTGGGTTGTATGGTTTAACTAGAAGCTATAGTTTATCTTGATATTTCATGTTCAATTAATAAGAGAAGTGTATTTTTAGCATGATGACAGTGTTTTCTTTATTACATTAAGATACACATAACAGTACCTCGTAGTTTCATTCAAATGTGTCCATTTTGTATTAACACAAGCAGTGCAACTTATAACATACGCCATTTTATAGACTGCCAGACATTTTTATAGCATGACGAAAATGAAATAAAATATTACAATATGTCTGCCTACTCTATTGTTTTCGCAATAAAATGTTTAAACAAATTCCTACCCTATTTTAAAAATCAATGTTACAGGAAACACAACTATATTTTATTGTGGCCTAATCTAAGATGGCTACATGGCCTACACCAGTGTCAGGTCGTATACGCCGTGTTCACTGCCTTTTTTCGGACAAACACAAGTGTGACAACTTGGTACAGCCTGGAGAGTTTAAAGGCCATATCCTGGAGGGGGAAAAATGCTAATAAGTATACAAATATGCATGCACATATGTGTTCTGCAATATAATGACAACCCCGAAACCACACATTAAACGGGACCTGTCCTGGTGCAGGCTTCGAAAAGTCTGTTTTCCGGAAATGCCGCGAGGGGCAGAATCGTGACGTCAGTTGTGGAAAACATTCCAGGGATCGCAAGCGTTCTCGGCGGCTGGATTTCTATGGTGCATATGTGTGCGTTATTCATGTTACATAAACTTCACACATAGAATGTGTTGTTGGAAACTGCAACAATTCGAATCTGACTGGCCATTCTGTGCACGAATTTCTCAAAGAGCCAGTTACTCGGCAGACATGAGAACGTACAATGGAAGATGGGTTTTAGGCGTAAGTTAGCTGTAAATAAATCTGCCGTTCCTTAGAAGAACACAACAGAGGCGAAAGCGAATCGGTTACCGGCGAATCTGCGCAAGTGGGCCCGGTCAGTTGTCGGAGCTTCTTTACTGACACTGGTTCGTGTGTATACGGTGCCACACCATGCTGACTAAAATCAACATTTTCGATCTCGGCAATGTCATCCTCACTGTCACCGTAATATATATGATCAAAATTTTGTTATCCGCGTCAAAAATATCGCTGTCTGAACTACTCGAGTAAGTCGCCATTTGTATCGAGTTGTTTACATGACACCGCGCGACTGTGCAGGCGTGAAGCCGCTGCAGTAACTGACGGCGGAACCAAGACTGACGTCACGTTTCAGCAACAAATGCAAACCCGGCATCGCTCGAGAGTTTCTGTAAAATGGCAGATTTAAAGGCTCTTTTTATGTCGTATGCTCATATACGATATTTAAGCATTTTGGCAATATCATCATGTGAAAGGGCATCAACCATTTGTTATAAAGGGACAGAGCACATTTTACCCCAGGATATGACCTATAACATTGAATTTATCATCTTCTAAAGGGTGAAACAAGATAACAAGACTAAGGACTTGAAACCCTGAACTTTTACTGATTTGTTTGAATAACAGGACATTAGTGCTGGCTTTCTCCTGAACTGATGGCATGAAACATTCATGTGAAAAACACTGTATCCAACATGTACACATTGAGATAAATCATGTTGCATTTTGTCAAGCGATACATAGAAAAACAATTATTTCATGAGGCATGGTAACACGTGGTTTCACATGTCACAGTTACGCAATCTCATCAATCGTATTTCATATGTTAGTTCCAGTATGCATAACTTCCAAATGTCCCGATGTATGGTGGCATATCTCCGACTTTCACATGGAAAGTTCAATCTTCTGTTTTAGTAGATTTAAACACCATGTTGTTGGTGTTCACGGTTTGGGGCTTGATTAATTTAATCTACGTATGATTCTATGGTATAATTCAATGCGTTATAAATATAAATTATTACTAAAAAAAACATGAACATTATTTTTGAACTTTTCGTGCCGGATGTAGAAAGTGAACACAGTTTGCGTGTATTTCAGGTAAATCTGTTCAGAAGGTGGTCTCACCAATGGGTAAACATCCATTAAAAATTACAGGAAAAACCTTTCGTCATGCAAACCTATGTGTGTATAGATGTTTTCCTATAACAGTTTGGAAGATCCACAATACAGTCATTGGGAGACGGCTAGCTAAATTCACGTTTGTGTGTTGTGGCAGTGTATTTTTAACACGCACTGAACTTTTGAATTGGCCAATCCTTTTAATTTGCAGCCCCGAAATGCAGTCTTGGGTACGGGAAATGTCCATTAGGACACCATTTGTAAATACATCAACTGTCACGTGATACGTGATTACCACAATTACCAGCTTTTAATTTATTATTATACTTGCATATTTGAAATTATTCACGAATGTACAGTATAGTATGTTAATTATATGTACAGTGTATAGTATATAATCACGAAGTAGTGAACATTGTAATATATATGTAACGAATTACACACAGTTATATGGACACATTGTAGGTTAAATATCTACTACTATTAATGTTGGGAATAACTCAGCAACATGCATGGTAAAGCTTTCACGTAGGTCAGAAAACCATAAGCTGTAAAAATATCCAATATGATATTTGGAATGTACCTTTATACAATCTGTTTTGAGTTGTGTCGAATGCACATTGTTGTTCATGTTTGGCTCTGGGTATAAACATTACTTCTACTATATGTGAACTATTGGTGATTTTAGTTGTAGTATACGATCGAAGTAAACCTAATTGTGCCAGGTGATAGCTAACTAATAGTTAATTTGTAAAGAGATTTTATGGCGCGGCGAGGGTCTTCATTTCTGTCAGATGACTTGTCACCAGGATCAAATACGTTGGACGTGACACAGGATTTTAGTACTTAATTTGCCTCCTGTGTAGTCTGTAATTGTCTGAGACAATGCGAAACAACAACTGGTATGCATGAGAATACTATCGTTGTGGTATTTAAATACTTTCATGTCTGGCAAACAATGTGTGCTGGTGTCCTCTCCATGCGCAAAACAGAACATTTCGCTCGACAATTGAAGAACCTGGGACGAAATTCTCGAACTTCAGCTGGATTAAGGAATTTTGTTGTGATTAATGTACATTTCCAGACGAAACTTTGGAACGGGACGTCCTGTAGTCCTACCAGGTTGTATTGTAAGGTCACTCGGTGGGTGGCCATGTACTATTCCTGCGGTCCTAAACCCCTGGATCGCCAAATTTGGTTTGCCAAGCAATGTTGAGTAGGTCGCCAATATTCTCTAGACAGTCTCGTGGTTGTTGGAATCTTCATCTAGTGTCCCGCTTGCCCGTACCAGGTGCACGCGAAACAAATAATTCATGACAGGTAAGACGGTATGTGATATATGAAAGTTCTCATTAATTTATTTTTGTTATAACTTATCACTTGTACGTGAATTGATTGAAAGCGTTGGTCGCAAAGTCTCGCGACTAATTTTACGTCGTAACCAAACAAACGATCGCTGTTATAAAATAAGTTAAATGCGTCCCCGGATCCGATGAAAGAATAGACTATGCATAGTAATTGCTGTGTGTACTACAAGCCCCCTAATATGCACAGCGTTTCAACGTCTATAAAGTAGAATGTATATTTTGTTTCCGAAACTATCTATTCTATTTCATGCCCTTCCATGTTACGTTCGACAGTAATTTTTGATCGTCGAAATACACTAGGCGCATCACTTGTCCGAGCAAGCAGTCGTACCCCTTCAGTGATTCAGAGTCGTTTGGAATCTTAGCCGTCTCTTCGCGCATCAGGTGCACTGCGAAGTTCTCGCTCCAGTCATAGGGATCGCGATAGTAATGGTGCGGGTCGAGGTAGTTCGGGTGGGCCAGAGACGTCTCTTCCACGTGTACCAGATGCGGGAAGTATTCCCATATGTGATGGGCCATGCGAACAGAATCGTAACCCCATTTCTTCAGATCTAAGTTGGGGGATCGATACGTCTCGAGCCACAGTTGTATGAAGGGCGCTCCCTGTCGGCCGAGCATGACCCCACCGTTGAGCGAGTAGGGAGCCTCCCTACCAATGGTGAGATCGTACTTGCGCAGCGCGTTGAACGATTTCACGACAATCGCGTCGTGATCCAGGTAGATGCCGCCATAATCTGAACAACATAATACAACAATAATATTGAACTTTGATGGCGAATAAATCCCCGAAATCCGATTTAGGGTGAACAAACAATTTGGAATAATAATATTTCCAGTGGAGACGATCTGAGTTGTATGGGTATATTACAGAGACGCAGAAATCTAACAAAATATGGTGGCCGTAGCGATAGCACCATAACCAAGATTGGATCATATAAATTTGATTCAACAGGTAGTCGGAAGCAGGTGTAAATGTTTAAGTAGTGGCAGTGACAGTGGGCAACGGG
Source organism: Paraescarpia echinospica (assembly GCA_020002185.1). Taxonomy (NCBI): domain Eukaryota; kingdom Metazoa; phylum Annelida; class Polychaeta; order Sabellida; family Siboglinidae; genus Paraescarpia; species Paraescarpia echinospica. The sequence goes on along the minus strand of CM034531.1, from coordinate 29,756,467 downwards.
GTGCTTTTAATACAGCACACGCAGGACAAATATGCTAATGTGGGCGTTTATACAATAAAAAGATAAATAGAGTATTTTCCATTGCATACGTTCACACGGACCGCACGAACAGCAACGTATCATATAACTGATAATCTTCAACACGCAGCACTCCACACAAATACCTTGTTCTGGATAGCTATCTTGTTAAATCTTATGAAATATGAATGTCTCACGTACCTAATATGAGGTACAGTCGCAGAACGTCGGATTGTTGAGAAGGGTAGGCAAATTTCTGTCCAAATATAGATGGTTTGTCGTCCACGTGTAAATGGTAGATGTTGGGAACATCAGCCACGGTTCGCTTCCACCAGTAGCCGGTTGGAATTACGTCGCCGTGCAGCAGGATGTAATGGGGCTTGATGAATTTGTACGCGCTCAGATAACTGAGGTAGGTTCTAAATTTGAACTCAAGTGGATGACGAAACCATATATAATGGACAACATTCGGGACGACGTATTCGTTACTGTCCCCATATATTGCTTCTTTCGTCGGCTCTGTTTTGGTAGAAAGAAGCTTCGGTTCAGCTGCGCCCTGGGCTCGGATTAGATTAAAGAAGTCCGACTCTGCACAGCGCATTAGGGCCTCACGTCTCGAGCTTCTCTTCCAGAAATTCTCGGTAACGCCTCTGTATTTGTCTGACACACATCGCTTGGCCGTTTCTCTTTCAGTGCCAAACATCGAATCTCTAACTTTGTTGGATACACCATAACTAGGATGACTGCTTCTCCACACGTCACTCAAATAGAGCGAAATGCTCAGCGAGAGCCCGACGACAGAAATTATCAAGAACATGCGGACGTTCGTCATGGCGCATCGACTTGCCGTCTCGCTGAATAGGGAAAAAGAACATGCGTAAGACATGGCACGCCTCTTATGGTACCATTATTGTTACCAGCACGCGCGCGCACACAGACGCACCCACACAAACAAACACACGCACACACACAAATACGCGCGCGCACACACACACACACACACACACCAACATGCGAGCTGCAGCTTCATCACTTCGTGTTTGGTGATCCCGTCTTAAACAGCATGTGTTGACTAGAGTAGAATACCCCACGTCCCGAAAAAAATCGGTCACTTAACACAGCGGTTCTAAACCATTTTGGCTGCGACTCAAATTCCCGTCGCAGGATTTGCTTAGCTACCCATGTGTAAATAGATTATTTATGATAAATAATAACTTAATGTTAAAAGAAGTTGGCACCATATAAATACAATTAATGAAAACTAATTAGAACATTGTAGTAAAACGTAAACTTGGAGGAATCATCAAGTCAATTGTGTTCATTGGTTTATCGCCGTAGACTCCCCTTGCAAGTAAAAAACAAAGATTCGAAGTCTTGAAGTACGAGATCGGGAAGATGATTTGATTTCGACCATATTACTCTAATTAACCTTATGGTGGTGTAAACAATTAAACAGATAATTCATAAATAGCGCAATGTGCCATCAACCATTTTTGTTTGAGAAAGTGTAATTCGCATTAAGTGAATAAAAAACAGCACCGATTATATCCTCGTGTGATACAAATTTGACGACATTAAGCAGAATATCTTACCCATATGAGTGATATGACGTGCATATGAGACAATAAATTTATGACAAAGGCCGCGTGAATTTGAAATGTTGTGAGATATTATTTCAAATTCATGCAACATTTGACCAAAAATATTCGTTTCGCATTGATCCAGTATATGAATAAACCTAACAATAAAGACAATTTCAGACAGTCACATGACACTAGAGAATCTTGCCGACCCATCCAAAATAGCTCGGCGACCTAAAGAGTCGGTAACGTAACACATCCACCACGGGTACCATTTCCCCATAATAACATGTGATGTTGATGTTACTTCGTAATGACGGGGTGCTGTGCATTTGGGTACGCAAGTGATAGAAAACTAAATCGTTTATCCGAATTCGATCCGGCGGCTCTGTGAGGTAATATATTATAAAATTCAGTGTAGCATGTTCAAAATACCATGAAAAACATTAATGTAGTTTTTCCAACACAAGATGAAAAAGTCACAATCAAATGCCCAAGTACAAAACACTACGGTTATGTACACAACACTTACACATTAAGATAAAAACATTCAGTTGCCAAAATAATACATTTACTATTTACATTACAACTGTTTTCAACATGACCACAATTGTTTAAATTGAAGACACATACACACACATGCGCGCGCACACACACGCACACACCACAAATATACACACAGAAACACGCACGCGCACCCAACCACTCACACAAACACACCCACACAGACACGAGCGCACACAAACACACAGACACGAGCACACACACACACAAACACAGACACGAGCACACACACACACACAAACACAGACACGAGCACACACAAACACTCACGAGGCAAATATGCAATATTGCAGCATATAATAAATTAACTCACAGTGAGCTGTACATCAATGTTCATATAAAATTAATAACATTACTTTAATAAAATTGTAATACAATTGAGAGCTACGCAACTGGTGCATATGTAGAGAACATCACGTTAATTACTAGCAAGGCTACTAAGCATTACACCCACTGTGTTCTCACGAGACAAATATGCCAAGCCACTTCAATTAAGTCTCACCAAATTATTGTTCCCAGAGGACAATAAATACAGAGATCAAGAATGCTGCTAATATGTTAAAATAAGTCACTATATTGTGAACACTCAAACGATAAAAATTAGGTGCCCAAACGCTTGTTTTAAGAGTATCTGTCAGTAGAGGTCAGTGAACAAATTATATTATACAAATTTGTCGCATTCTGTACCTCCTGCTTGAAGGCAACAGCTGAAAGGGACAGGCAAGTGCATGCATGGTGCATGTATGTGCAATACGCACAGCTCTCCTCCTCCCTCATAGAGAACACTAAGGTCGATACACTGATCTCTACTTAGTTTTGACCCACGATTTACAACCTTCGTGAGTTTTGAGATGTCGGTGACTGAAATCCACCAAACCAGGCTAAAAATGAAAACATTAAGACAGTTTCAATGTGACAGCTGTAAAAAACATTTCACAATTTTGCTATCAACATTCAACTTACTGAGTCTACGCAGTAAATACAAGCGCTGCTGACATTTCTTGTACATGAACAGTGTATTATGTAAACTGAGGGAGTTATCAAGAATGGTCCCAAGGTATTTATAACTAGACACGTTCTACTAGTCCTCCATTGATATAGAGAGGTCTCACATGTTCAGCCTTCTTCCGAAAGTCAATCACAAGTTATTTGGTTTCGAGAACATTGAGCTGTAGGAAATGTTCGTCACACAAGTCATGTATTTTGTCAACCTCTGATTTAAAATGTTTTTCGCTGTTTGAAAAATCCTGCACGGCAGTGTCATCTGCAACCTTTATGTCCACAGAATTCTCACCTGAGCCTCTCGGATCAAGTGTAGATAATGAGCATAGCTGGAGCAACGATCGTTCGTTGACGTATACAGGAGGTCTGGTGATGTATCGTTCACTTTCCCATACTGCCCTCTATTGAGCAGAAAATCCAAGATCCACAAAATAATTCTGGGGTTGATCTGAAGTTGAAGAAGTTTGTTGCACAAAATGTGTGGTTGCATGGTATTAAAAGCAGAAGAAAGGTCTATGAATAACACTACACTCCTACACTCACCTTGAGAAGCGTGGCTTCTCAAGATGAGTGTAGGCACCATGTAAAAGTGTGATAATAGCATCCTCTGTCGACCGGTTCCGCCAGTACGCGAACTGCATAGGATCAATATAATCCAGGGGACTGTCCTCTTGTGGTGCAAGTCGGGCGAGTATTACACGTTCCAAGCACTTCACAACAATCGATGTTAGCGCCACTGGGCGGTAATCGTTCAGCTCAGCAGGGTTTGGTTTCTTTGGTACTGGACGAATTTCCGATAGTTTCCACAAAGTGGGGACAGATCGCTCTAAGGGCGAACGGTTGAACAAGTTACACAGCCCTCCTGTTAATTCAACAAAACACTCCTTCAGTAGGCTCCCCCTGATGCCGTCAGGACCTGAGGCTTTGCTGGGGTTAACCTTTTCAACACATTTCTAACTTCGTCTTTCTCTATTGGCACACATGATATTCTCCTTTATATAGCAACTGCTGTTCAATTTGCGTTTTAACAGCTTCAGTTTCTGAACTAAAATCATGTGTGTCAAAGCGACAATAAAAGGGATTGAGATTTTTCACCTGGCTTTCCAGATATTGTCTTGCCCTTTATTTCTTACTTGTTTGATCTGCTAAAGATGCAAGTCCTTGCCATGCCTGCTTCATATCGCCTGTTGTAAACTGCATCTCCTCTTTCTGTTTATAATTGTCTTTTGCCACGACTATCTTTTGTTTCAACGCCCTCTGGGTTTTTTTCGCTTTAAAGTGCTGACCACTAGCAAAAGCATCACCCCTCTGTTTCAGCAGTGCATTGAAATCTGAAGCTACCCAGGGTTTGCTATTAGGATAACACTTCACAGTCTTTATAGTCACGATCATATCTTCACAGAATTGTATGTAGTCCGTAACTTCTAATGTGTGTCCCTCTGTGAAAACCGACCAGTCAGTGCACGTGAAGCCCCCCTGCAGGGTCGCTATTGCGTCGCTATATCACACCCGCACCGATCTGTCACCGATCTTGGCTTGTTTAAGTATCTGTTTATATTTGGGCAGCAAGTGCACTGCGTTGTGGTCTGAAGTACTGAGTGGGGGTTTCTGCACAGCCGTGTAGGCACCTTTGATATTTCCATAGCAAAGGTCAAGGGTTCTGTTCTTCCTCGTGTTGCACGAGATATACTGCTTGTATGTAGGCAAAACTGTGTCAAGTTTACAACTGTTGAAATCGCCTAAATTAATTTGGTGCGGCCGGGGTGGTGTTTTATAACTTACTAACACACTGATGAATGTCATTGGAGGTGGGCACTGGTTGTATTAGCCGGGGGAGGGACGTAGACAAGAGTAATAATCACCTGACCAAATTCTCTTGGCAAATAAAATGTTCTCAGTGAAACACACATCAGTTCAACGCCCTTAGTACAAGGGGTTTCTCTGACATCCACAGCTGGACACCATTTCTCATTGATATAGATACACACGCCGCCTCCAGTGGTCTTGCCTGTAGCGGACTGATCACGGTTGACACGGACAGGTCCGTGGAATCCATTCGAGTTTTAGCCCAGGTTTCAGTGAAGCAAAGAATACAAGCGTCCCTGTATTCAGTCCGTAAAAGAACATTTGTAGTTCATAAATTTTGTTCCTCAGTGATCTGACGTTTGCAAACAATATAGTTGGGAGTGGGGGCTTGTTCTCATATTTCTGTAGCTTCCGTCTCAGTCGCCCTCTCTTTCCCTTCTTCCTGTTCACATGACGTCGTTGTTGTTGGCGTTGTTGCCGTTGTTGCTGCCAGTCGTGGAGGCCAGTGGCCGCCGCTCTAAGCTCAGGAGGAAGTCTGTCCATGCCATAAAGAGTTCTTTGGTCTCCACTCCACTGAAATTGAAGTAACTGGTCTCAGGTGTACCGCATTCCGCCATTTTCGATCAGTTCGCCCCACTCACCACGCACAATAGCGAGCAGGGAGAGTATCGAAATCACAGCGGTCTTCACAAACATGTCCATTTGCAGTCAGCAGCATAACCCACTCTTACTCTCGAACATTCACTGTACAATGGTAGTAGTGAACTGGTGCAACACAACAGAACGTCGACACACATGAGGCAGCAGTGCAGCGCCACCTACTCCATCTCGTGATTTCAAGGCAACAACAACAACAACGAGTGATACGACGGCAACAATTTTGAACACACACACACACACACACACACACACACACACACACACACACACACACACACACACACACACACACACACACACACACACACACACACACACACACACCAGTGCATTTGCTTTATCTCAGCAGTACTTTTACACCCGTCTGGATCGTTCAAGGTTCCACTCTTAATCCAATACTCTCAGTGGATTCATGGCGTGCACAAACAAGTTGGCCATCTTCGAGAACAATGTCTGTTGATCGCAGTTGGAAGTGTTTAATTGTCTTTGAGCTTCCGGGAGGGGTGAAATGGGAGTTTTTGTGAGCGTTACGGGGGTGTCGTTGGAGATTTTGTTGGAACCTTACGTGCTGTTGTTCTCCTCGTCGATCCCTGTCTTCAGGGGTGAGGCTGGCTTGGATACGTCGAAATTTTCTCTCTCTTCCTCCTCATTGTACTTGCACTACTTTCTTTACCACCCTTCTCCATGTTCCTCGGTCTTTTGCTCTTTTCTTCCATTCCCCTTTCCAACCCCCATGTCTCTCTTCACGCAATCCTCCCATCTCAGTCTCGGTCGCCCTCGTCTTCTTTTTCCCTACACTCCCATTCGCTCCACAAGTCCTGCCCAGTTCAACCGACTTATCACCAACTTCTTCTTGAAACTTTCTTTCACACAAACATCCTCCCTCAGCTTTTCCACACTTCGCTTATCTATTCTCGTTACCCCCGTAATCCTCCTAACCCAGTTGTTTTCGGACACTTGTACCCTCTCCTGTTGTTTCTCTGTCATTGCTGTAGTCTCTAGGCCATACAGGTATGCTGGTGTCATACATGTGCATAGTACCTTTCCGTTGAGTTTTCGCGATATGTGCCTGTCTCCCATGACACCTTCTACCTTCATGCTTTCGCCCCTGCTTGTATTCTCCTGCGAATTTCTGTCTCTGAGGAGCCATCTCCACATACCGCTCCGCCCAGGTATACAAAACTGTCTCTTTGTTTAAGTTTCTTCCCCTCCATGTGTATTGTTAAGTTTTTTGCTTTGTTGCCCAACCCACAGCATCTCTGTCTTCTCCAGATTCACTTTCAGTTCGTGTTTGCTGAATATATCCTTTCACTCTATCAGTTGTTCCTGTAAATCCCTTTCCCCGTCTGCTACCACCGCTAGATCGTCTGCATACAGTAGTTTCTGGAGAATATCTTTCGTACTGGTCTTTCTACTTATTAGTTCCATCACTGCGATAAACAGTAGTGGGCTCAGGGCACTCCCCTGTCTCAAGCCAACATTCACTTTGAATTCTTCCGAGATTCCGGGTCCACACACCACTCTGCCCCTCGTTTCTTCATATGTCCCTTCCACCATCCTGACCTCTGCCACTGGGACCATCTCAGTGTCGCCATTTCCATCTTTCTCGGTACCGTGTCATAAGCTTTCTCCAGGCCTATAAAACCCATAGCCATACTCTCCTGTTTTTCCAACTTCTTTTCGATCAGCTGCCTCAGAGCAAACATTCCATCGGCTGTACCTCTTACTCTTCTGAAGCCCTGTTGTTCTTCTCCGATTTCTTCTTCCACTGTTGTTCTTATCCTGCCATCCAAGATTCTCTCCAACATCTTCAGCATGTGGCTCAGCAACGTGATGCCTCTGTATTTTCCTGGGTCATGCACATCTCCCTTTTTTTTTCATATTGGAACTATTATCCCTGTTCTCCACTCCTCTGGGATCTTTCCCTCTTTCATTCTTTTTGTCCACCAGATTCCCACGCGTTCGGCCACCACCAGCATTTCCACTCGTACTTCATCAATACCTGTCGACCGACCTTTCTTCATCTTCTTCATTGCTCTCTCTCTACTTCTTCATCCACAATCTCCTTCAACTTTACTTCTCCCTTTACTGCACTTGGCAGATCTAGTTCTTTGCTTTCTTGTTGGTTCAGCAGAGTCTTAAATACTCTTCCCAGACCTGTAGCACATCTTTCTTGTCCGTAACTAGCTTTCCATTCCTGTCCTTAATCACTGTTCCAGTGTTTACATCTTTGCTGTCCTCATCACTCTCTCGGGCCATCTTATAGATCATCTTCTTTCCACTGTCCTCATCTAGCTTTCTGTATAGCTGCTCTTCCATTTCTCTTTTTGCTTTATCCACAGCTCTCCTGGCTGCCTTCTTTTTCTGTCCATACAGCTGCTGTATGGCAATGCCCGGTTGTTCTCCATTCCCCTTGATCCCTTCTATTTCTTTCCATACCTCTCTCTTTTCTCCAATTGCTTTCGCTATTGGGCACAGAAAGGGGTCCAGTTGAGTTTTTGTGAGCCTCGAGTAACAGCTTGGAAAAACGAATTCCCACCTAAACTAAAATCTTTAATAAGCACTCCGAACCTAATGGCGTTAATAATATTGTTACTAAATCCATCTTCTCATGGAGTACAAAGTATTTCAAGTTCTGTACCACTTGTCCACCTTACGATTTCATTCCGGACCCGGTGTAGCAAGTTGTAAATACTACCCCTCAAAAACACTACGGTAGTGTTTTGAGCGTACATTCAAAACACTACTGTTTATAATAAGTTCAAAACACTACCCATACGTTTTTCTCGATTTTTCAATTATTATGTGTTTGGGGCCATTCACAAAATACGTCTCGCTTGGTGGGAGGTCGGGGATCTCCGGGCAAGCGATACGAAGCTTTACGTGGAGTAGGATATCTTGGTAATAAGCGTTACGTAAAGATTAAAAACAAAGCTATTGACACCAGACTGATGTTATTAATAAACTTCGTCGTGTCAGCGATAAGTTCGTGGAATGCACGAATTCGTATAGCGTAATTTTATTATTTTAAACTGCTTATCGTCTGGGGGAAACGTCCGGGGGATGTTCGTATTCAAAATACGTGTGGGGTGGGCGAAGTTAATAGCTGTGGAGATGGAATTGAGGCTTCGTTCCCCAGAGATCCTAAATACTCTGATGTAGGCTTAATCATATAATCATATTATTATAATTACTGGCTGTATAGATCTAGATTAGTAAAATGAAACAGATATTAAGCTGACTCCAACCACAACTAATAATAATAATAATAATCTTAACACTAAATAATAATGATATTCCAGCTATTACCCTAGCCCCAATCATAACTGGCTCCAATCATAGCTAATAATAATAATAATCTTAACCCTAATGAATAATAACATTTCACATTTATGCCCATCATGTGATTGGTTCCAACGATTACCCTAACCCCAAACATAACTGGCTCCAACCATAACTAATAATACTAATAATCTTAAACGTAATGAATAATGACATTTCACATAAAATATTTATTCCCATCGTCGGATTGGTTATAATAACTATGTTATATATAATTCTAACCAACCACGATTGACACCAACCATAAGTAATAATAATAATAATGTTAACAGTAATGAATAGTTATTTATTCCAGTCGTCTGATTATCACACTAACTATTTATTCCCGTCGTGTGACTAGTTCCAACGTTTAAGCTAATTAACCTGAACCTCAACGATAGCTAGCTCAAACCATAACTCATTATAATAATGACATTAAACATAATTAATATTTATGTTGGTAGTGTTTTGAACTTAACAGTAGTGTTTTGAAAGTACGCTCAAAACACTACCGTAGTGGTTTCAGCTGGGTAGTATTTTGAGCGTCCTACACCAGCCATAAAACCCTTCTAAACGACTAGGCTGTATTTATTAGATTATTGTATAACTGAAACGGGATAGGATTATTACAATGCGAACAGGAGTTATCTTCCACAAACATGTGAAATCTTTTTACTGTTAGACCTACATTTATAAGTAGTTAAGACAAGGATCCTCGAGCTAAAGTTTGACTTATATACTACCACATAATGACGTCTTGGAAACGCTCATGAAGTTCGCGCATTGGAAAAAAATTAATGCTATATCATGCAATGTTTGAGGATATTTACCCTGATGAAATATGGTGAGACTTGTAACGTTCTTTGTGGACAATTTTGAGAACCCAATTCTCACGCATTGTTACGCTACCAAGCCGGGCATGTAAATCTCTTAAGGTTACATTCGTTTTCACAAAAAACTCCCTATAATACTAAGTATTTATAATAGTTATTATATTCGTTGCATAACTATATGATTCGCTGTTTACACCTGAAACATAAATATGTAGAAGTAATGTAAACAAAAGTACCTTGCTGGTGTATCGCTGGAATGTTGTTGAATTTTACCCCAAAACTGGCTGAACAATGCCTGTCGAATCGACAGCACAACGGGTTAACATTTAAACGTTCGTTAAGTAGCGCTCAACCATGACTCCCCACTACCTTGTAACCAATCGTCATTCTTGCCCACAGACCCCCTATCCCGCATTTAAGATGTACTTTATAGATGACCCGGCCCTTAAACGAGTTCTGTGATATAGGCATAGTAGCGATATTGTAGACAGTTTCACAAACGCACACACACACACACACACACACGCACACCCATACACACTCACACACACACACACACACACACACACACACACACACACACACACACACACACACACACACACACACACACACACACACACACACGAGCTGCAACCAGCTTCATCATCATATGATCCTATCTTAAACTCCGGCAACAATGTGGAACGTCATATCACGTCAAATCTCTAACATCATTTCCTCCGTTTATTGATGTAATGTCCGACGGCATACAATTAATAAATGAGAATATTTATTTGATAGGTGGAAAATTAGATATTGTAATAAAATCAGAGGGTTAGGGGAAGACACATATTATTTACAAACATCTTTTGTATTATGATACTACAAAAACGAGTAGTTTGTCTATTTGTTGCGCAAAACGTCAAACGCACACTAGCCTACCTACCTTTTGACAACTTTTTAACAGCATATAATTATTAATAGACTTATTAAAATAAAAACAAGCTGTCAATTTATAAAATTTGCTCAAATATGCTCATTTGCATATGAATCTCATAATAACAAGCATTTGCACTTGCACTTAAATACAAAACATTGCCTTTGTTTTTCAGGATAAAAACACTTGCCTTTGCATGTCATGGTGAGAATCTCTTGCATTTGCAACAGAAGCACTTGCAATTGCATTTAAAACATTTGTATTTGTCCGGGTGCTTAAGTAGTTATTCGTGTCATTGTCTGATACTGGGTATGTTAGGTTCATGTATTCCCTAATATGCCAACGATTATGCATGATTACTATTTCTGAGTAAGATTATTCCATATATCCAAATACAATCTAAAGAAAACTAGCCCCCATAAATGTGTAATATTAGCTACCCTTAACAAGTGACATCCATTCCATCTTCCCGGAATACTAGTTTGTTTGACTTTCTCCAATATACTAGTCTTAATTAAATATTTCTTGCCCATCAGAAAGTGCGTATCGTTCTGTATTTAGGACATGGCAGCAAACTGTTAACAATTAGATGATCTATATAAATATCAACTAGGCATTTTTATTTATAAATCCATTAACGGTCAACTCCCAGATAGTATATCATCAATGTTAATGAGAACAGAGAATGTTCGTGATCACAATCTTAGAAACCGAAATGGGTATTACGTCAGCTTTCAGCATGGTGGAACAATCAGCAGACTATTTGCAACAAAAATGGGCCAAGTGGCCCTGAAGTCCTTTGGACTAATACGTCTATATGTGACCCCGGCTGACCAAATGAGTGATCAGTCGGAAAAATTGTAACATTGTTTTCTTACAACCTTGTAAAGGTTTGGTAGGGTGCTTTACACGGTTTCAAAAATTATATGACTGCTGCAAAAATTTGCGAAGTTATGGAGCATTGAACATGGTAGGGGTCAAAAAGTGAAAATGAAGAAAACGGCTGTTGAAATTATATATGCAAATGGATTGCATGGAAATATTACATGCACAACATTCAAATGTGGCACACAGTATGTAATATGTATGTTATGTTGCAATGATACACTGGAAGTACAAATGTGCTGCTACAAAGACTTATCAAGTTATGCCAGATTATGTCTTTATGTGTAAAACTAAGAGGACAGATTATTTGAGAGGAAAAGGTAGACTCACTGTTTGACACAGTTTAAAACCTACAGGCAACTGTCCAGTTTAACAGGGGTCTAGTGGCTTAATGCTGTCTGTTGACACAAGCTTCTGCCAGTGACCAATTACAGATTAGTCACAGTTTCCATCAAAAATAGCAGGCAGAGAATATTAGCTCCACAGCTGGGTGTAATACAAAACAAGTTACAAATATAGTTACTCTGAGGTAGACAATTAATTTTAGTTAGCAAATTTAGCATTTTAGGGGGCCTTTGGTGCCCTTAGAATGAATCAATCAAATACAGATGTATTGTGTATAGTGGCACTACCACATGAAATGTCTATGAAAAATTATAGAAAAAGTTACTGAAAAGTTTTTGAAAAAATAACAAAATGGGTCAGCTGGACGGTGATAGACTGTTTGAAATTGAAGCCTTTGTAAAACTTTTGTCTCGACTTCACCGAAGGCGGTGTCCTGCTGTCAGAACTTCGAAGGTGTTACTCACCTAACTTACAAATATATAGGGAGCTAATGGACAGGCCCATCATAATCCACAGCACTACAAAATGAAGTATCTGAAAGTCACACTTCATATACTGAGTGACACATCTCGTACTGTCTCTCTGCACTGTCGCAATGTCCAATAGTTTCCTATCACAACCCTCGTGTACAATATACCAAAGCTATATATCCAACACCACAACATATGTATTATCATTGGATAGGTAATTGAATAATCTTTCAGATGAATGCAACTTGTAGCAGCAGAAAATGAAGCATACAAAAGTTACACCGCAAACAATGACATGCATTCTCAAAATGTGATTCATTCAAAAAATAGTGCTATATAATAGTAGTTTGTCAAAATGTACACAAACTGAAAGACAGTTGCAGCTACTGTCCACCAAGCAGTAGCAGAGCAGTTTTATAATAATAATAATCCACAAGTTAAGTGGCAGTGATCTTCCTTTTATCATTAATGTGATGTTTATTGTGAGCAGGGCGGACAAATGGTTATCATACGTAGACAGATACAGAAAGAAACTGAAATTTTCTATAAAAAGAACACGTTTGCCTATCAATGGCATGTATTTCCTATTGTTGCTGTTTCTGCCGGGCAGAAACAGTTTCTGCCTGGCATAAATCAAACAACCCTGTAGGTAATTATTAATCAAATGTTTTTTGGTGAATCATAGTTACAGATCATTAAGGGTTATGATGGAAGTAAAATGTTTACATGTTTACTGTTCACTGAAAAAAAAACAGCTCCACAGAACTAATTATAGTTATTGTTAAGATGTTTAACCTAGTTCCATTATCTGACATTGTGCCAACAGATTGGTGTATTGGGATCATTAAGCCTATATAATTATTATATAAACATAGCAGCAGACACTGGGACAGTGTGACTGCTGCCTGGCTAAATGGATGCAATGGTGCTTTGAAGTTAGTTCTTCTGCCAACTACCCTTTTCACACAAGCCTATATATGTAGTAGCTGCCAGCACACTACTGAGCCTAAACTACCATGCAGGTGTGAAAAACGTGCTGATGTATTTGAACTTGATCCACTAATTAACTGTCCACCAAGCAGTAGCAGAGCAGTTTTATAATAATAATAATCCACAAGTTAAGTAGTAGTGATCTTCCTTTTATCATTCATGTGATGTTTATTGTGAGCAGGGCGGACAAATGGTTATCATACGTAGACAGGTACAGAAAGAAACTAAAATGTTCTATAAAAAGAACCACATACCTAAACAAAGCGAATGTAATAGGTGAAGAACAGGCAGTGTTCAGATAGGGGTATTGGTTGAATTGTATTTGTCTTGAATGTCTTGTCTTGTGAATCTGTAATTATTAGTCTATATTGATACAATTGATTTACACAGTACCATGTCTACACAAGGCATGGCAAGCGTAAACAGAACAGTAGAATGCATTTGATATAAATAAAGTGTAGGATATTTCATTCTATAGTTGTCCAGAATATAAATTTTCTATGTTTGTCACCTACAGGTGACAGAATATTAATTTTCTATGTTTGTCACCCACATGTTTCTACAGACAATACATCTTTAACCAATAGACACCACAGTCACACCATTTTATAATAATTAAATGAACATCAAAATAAACACAACTTGCAATTATAGAAAATCAATAGTTTTGAAGATACAGTTTAAAAGTGTTAGGCAACTGTTCAGTCTAACAGGGGTCAAGTATGTCTACTCTGCCTGGGTGCTGTGACCAATTAAAGATTAGTCAAGGTCTCAATGGACTGGGCTGTAGAGATTAGTCACAGCAATTGATTTTGTGGAACAATACACAACATCTAATGTTGGGGGTGGTCTCAAGCGCCCTTCTCAAAACCACATCACTAGATAATGTAAACCTTTTGCACTTTGGGGGCCCCTTAGGTGCCCTTAGAATGACTCAATCAAATACAGATTTCTTGTATATAGTGGCAGCTCCCTAAGATACATCTATGCAAAATTAGAAAAAAGTTGCTGAACAGTTTTTGAAAAAATAGGCCAAATGTTACATTTTTACCAGTTTTGGGGTCCTTGGAGGCCGTAGGGAGCCCTTAAAATGATTCAATCAAATACAGATTTCTCGTGCATAGTGGCAATGCCCCAAGATATGTCTATGCGAAATTAGAGAAAAAGTTGCTGAACGGTTTCTGAGATACGGCAGCTAACGGCGGACGGCGGACGGCGGACGGCGGACGCGGAGTGATGGCAATAGCCCCTTGGACCTTCGGCCAAAGAACTAAAAATTATACAGAACCAGTATTCCGGAATGCCTCTCAGCAGTACGTGAGCTTGTATCACTAAACCTGTTAACAAGAAAACTAAAATAAGTATTACTATCAAGATACTTAATTCAGGTATTATTGCCTAGGGATTATTTACAAAGTGATAGATAACTTAATATATTAGTCAACATTACTTATGTAGTTAGTAGTCCACTAGATATATTAAATCAAAACAGAAAAGTCACATATTGGTATTTATTTTAACAATTGGAACTAAAACATGTAATACATTTCTTTTATAATGGTATATCTGTTGAAACAATAAATACGTATGTAGTGAATTATATTATTCTATTATTCACTATTTGTCATTCTAACATAAAACAGATGAATTATTTTTATTCTTAAAATTATAACCTGACTTCTCCTCGTTTGTTTTACAGTGTGATCTCACTCTAGTTGATCCTCGACAAAAGAGTTTCCAGCGGATCTCCTTAGTTGCACATATTATTTATCTATGGATGAGTACCTGACTATAGACAGTGGTGGATATTTGTGTACGGATATTCTTCGCGCATTAAATGCAGCGTGGTTGAATGCTTCCCAGAGATGTCGAGATGGCGTTCAATTGAACAGGTCTGCCAGGGAGTAAAGTGCAAAGAGCTTTGAGCAGTCCTGAGGACTGGATGCTGCGCTATATAAGAACTTACTTTTTTTTAAACATATAAATATTTATATTTTATTTGGAATTGTAGTGCGGAGCAGCACTGTATATAGGTCACACCCAATATAAGTACGCACAACCGCATTACACCCTAACAATACACCCCACACACACACACACACACACACCCTATAAATACCCGTGCTACACAATAGCCAGCAGTCCGTATTGCCGCCGCCGCCGAGAAGCACAGCCCCTCATCGAGGAGACGCTCCCGTCGGCCTTCGGCCTCCGCTGCGGGCTACTCCATTGTGCCTGCCCAAGTAAGTGCCGCGCACAATATTGGCGCTGTGAGCAGGGTATATTTCTGCTAGCGAATCTGCGTTATAGTTCCATGTTAGACAATTTATATTCTACGCGCAATTAACCAGGAGAAACCTGTCGGTTTTCAAACGTTAATTGTTAAAACATTTACGCGCCAATTTTCCAGTGTGCATGATAGGAATCTTCCGGTTCTGTCTACGCATAATATTATATAATTATACGTGATATAAGTTCTGCTAATTATCATATAGCAATATTCAACCGCTTATTTGAAAGTTTTCAATTCCAATTTGATGTCGGCACAACCAGTATGCCTATACTGGAGTGGTCGCTGGCAGCATACAACCAGCGTCGCCGTCGGTTGCTACGCGACTGCCAGCTGACTCGAACTGGGTTTAACCCTTTGATAACGCCGTGGTGTTTACATGACCCACGGATAGCTTTATAATTGAATTCTTTCTTAAGTTTTGTTAAGAATTTATCGCGTTTATGATATTCTTGTTCATAATAAATCAAGCTATATTGTTGATGGGATTATGTGAAGTTATACCATGTAGTTTACTTCCCGAATCTACTAATTGGATATTATCGACGACGTAATTATATTGTATCTATTGTGTGATACTGTTTTGCAGTTCTCACTAAAACGTAAAAATCGGTAGTTGTGCAATTGTATTGATTTTCTAAAATTATCTGCACTGTTCAGTTTGATTTGAATTACCTAAATTTTTTTAATCAATAGTGCCAGTACGTTGTTAAATAGTAGGCATTACTTTGGATACACAGTCTGACATTTATACTTACATTTACACGCATCTAGATGTCAACAGCAACATCTACAATTAACTTATACACATGCACTAAAGAACAGGTCATGGAAGTAATAGGGGTATCTACTACCAAGGCTACTAAAGTTCTGAATCTCAGGAAGAAGGACAAAAAAGAAATCCCTGACTTGGTGACAGTCACTGCTACTGCCACCACCTTTTGGGAAAACTTAGTAGAAACAGGACGGATTAGTCTGAAGAAGCTTCCAGTGAGAGCGACTGTTTCGCTAGAATGTGATTCTGAGATACAGATGTTAAAGGAACAACTGGAAAGGATGAGAGTAAAAATTGAAGACAGAGATTGCAAGATCCAGGAATATGAGCGAGGAAGGCCAGACAGGATCCGGTTTGATAACGACGAATGTGAATTCATGAGGTGGAGGGAAATGAAGAGAAGAGAGACGGAAGAACGAATGAAGAGAGATAGAGAGATGAAAGAAAGGATGAAAAGAGAGATGGAAGAATGGGATCACCAAACCAACAAACACAGGTCACAGGAGATAGGTGGTGAAGTGAGATCAATCCTTGATGCACATCCCAAGGATGGGATGTACAGTTCTGGTCCCTCACGTTTGTTGGGACAAGGAGCACGCAAGAAAGATGCAAACTCTCCAATTGGTGAGAAACATAAACTGGTTCACAGATACACTCCGGGCAGCGTGAAACGTGAACCAGTGGAACGATTAAACACTACCATAGATAAAGTTAGTCTACAGCAAGAACATGACTTAGCCCAGAGTCATCATACGACATAGCTGAGAATCATCACACACGTGACGTAGCCCATGGTCGAAGAAGAAAGAAGAAGAAAGACAGTAAATCACATGTTTCTCACCGATATTCCGACGAAGAATCGTCTTCAATGTCTTCATCGTCGTCTTCATCGTCTTCTGATTCCCTTAACTCAAACTCAGGGTCGTCTGACGAATCAGTGGAAGGGGATAGACGGAGGAATGACACACGACATCGTCCTTGAAATAGCCCTCCCGGACCTAAATTACCTATGTTTTCGGGGGACTCTACAGACTGGGATGCTTTTCTTTACCTGTTCAATGGTACTGCTAAACACTATCACTGGGGTAGTCATCAGAAACTACGGAGACTAAAGGAATGCATGCGTGACAAAGCCATAAATTATGTGCGGACACGCTCTCGCAAAGATCGCCATGATTACCATCGGCTCAAGAAATGCTTGAAGAACAGATTCTGTATGAAAGAAGACCCAAGCGTAGTGCAACGGAATCTCCACGATATCAAGTAGGAAGCCAACGAATCCCTGGAATATTTTGCGGATCGAGTACAACATGCCGTCTCGCTGGGATACAAAGGAGCAGGAGACAGAGCAATAGATAAATGGGCCACGGAGTTGTTCCTCAAAGGTGCCAGGGAGAAGAGGGCAGCTTTAGCAGTCAGCGAGAGGCATCCAAGGTCAGTTCGGAAAGCCTTGAAGGAAATGAAGAGTAGCATCAGCAACCAGAAGGCTGTCTTAGGTACAACACTGTCAGTTTCAGCGAGACAGGTAGCATTCGAGGACGAAGTGCTGGTATGCACCACGTATGCATCACCTGAGACTGTTGGTTGCCATACAACAAAACCGATGGAGGATAAGTGTCAGAAACCAGTCGGTTCTGGCAATAACAACAAAGACAAAGAGGACAGTAAGATAGATGAAATATTGAAGAGACTGATCCAGGTGGAGAAAAGTTTAGATCGGGAGCGACCGACGCCACCCATGAACAGTTAACCGCAATTTAGGAGATACGGTCGATCTCCCAATAGATACCAATCGCCGGATCGCATGCAGTCACCCGGCCATGGACAATCACCGTTCTTCAATGGCAGGTGTTACAATTGCGGGGAAACAGGTCATATGAGTCGCAATTGCACTAAGAATAGGAGTAGGTCCCCGTCAAGTGCTTCGTAGAATGCCCGCAATGACAGCTTGCCAATAAAAGAATAAGGGCTAGACTAGATGGCCAGAGTCTATCTACAGGGAAGCAAGGCCTGAATCATGACAAAGATAACACTGAAATGCTTATTTGTTTTGACAGTGACTCTGAGTTAACCACACATGTGAGTACCTCTGTATATCATTTGGAGAATGGAACGGAATATAAAGATAACACAAAAATAAGGACAGATACACCAGAAAATGTCACAGTATATGAGGCTAAACTTCCAGAGACCATGGGTTGGACAATGACTATTCCCATTAAGGGTAAGAGAATGTCAGCAGTGGTCGATACGGCCGCTCAAGCAACAATAATCAGTGAGGAACTCCTTAAGAATCTTAACATTCCTGTTCAGTCAAGTTCGAGTATTGGTGTACGAGGTGTAGGGCACATCCAGACAAAAGGGAAATTACTCTACCAACTTATCATTCAAGTAGGGAAGAATCACTATCCAGTAGATATGTTGGTAATGGATACAACAGACCCATTCATAGTAGGGTTAGACTTCCTGAAATCGGTGGGGGCAGTTTTAGACATTAATGCCAATATAGTCAGGATAGGCGACGAGGTAATACCTGCAACTATGAAGCGGAATCTGTCCAATGAAGAAGTTGTTATCTGTCGAGTAAAACTATGTAGAAAAACAACTATACCACCAAACAGTGGACAAATGCTTAAATGTCACGAAAGAGAACGAAAAGAAATGTGCCTAATGAATGAATTAGGCACATTTCTTTTCGTTCTTCCAAACCATACCCTTCAATGTCCGATTCATTGCTCTCTGGTAAGTTGCTCGTGCATTACATAATCCTTGTGCCATTCTAACGTGTTCAATGAGGCCATATCTGGTGATAAACGCTGTCTTGTGGCGATCTTCTTCTGGTTCAACGTTTATTTGCCAATATCCGCTAGCCATATCTAGTGTGCTAAAGTATTGATTACCCTCCAAATTATCTAGGCATTCTTCAATTAAGGGTATTGTGAATGTATCCTTGTGGGTTACAGAGTTTAGTTTCCTGAAATCTACACAATAGCGTAATTCTCCACACCACTTACGCATGATAACTGGTGCGGCAGCCCATTCAGACTCCGATGGCTGTATAATTCCCTGTTCCAGCATAGATTGTAACAGAGTCTCCTCTTCCTTTTGAAAACCCAGCGGGGTTCGCCTCATCCGCATCTTTACAGGAGCCGCATCACCAGTATGAATACGGTGTGTAGTGGCTGTGTAGTTACCCAAGTCGTCCTTTGCAAATACATCCTCATAATCCAATAATAATTTCTTCAGAACTTCAGACTCTGATTCATTGAGTTATACAATTGATCTTTGGTATAATTCTTGTACATGTGGAGCTGTTTTCCAACAGTCATCTTCCTCTAGCTCATGCTTAGCAATATCCGCTGTTATACTTGACAAAGGTGTTCCGATACTAGGGTTCGATGTTAGCCGGCTCTGACATAGAGCCTGAATTGGCATTAGCACAGTATTGAGCTTTGTTATTTCTGTTGACAGCCGGCTCTGACATAGCGTCTGATTGTCTACAGAATTTCCTGAGTTTGATGAAACGGAATGAGAAGCTGATAGCGTAATTGCTTGATCGGTTACCATGTCTGTTTTACTTCTCTCTTCGCTATGTACATCAATATCCTGATTTGGGACCATATTTGACGATATATCCTCAGACTGACCCGAAATTTCAGTGGCACACGCCAACAACTCCTTAGCGGGTATCGTGACTGGTTTATCTGTGAGGTTCATGACACGTAATGTTTTTGATGTTACCCCCGTTTACCACAGAATCTGGGAGCCATACAAAATCGCCAGTTGTTGCATTATCCATGTGACATTTAAGCATTTGTCCACTGTTTGGTGGTATAATTGTTTTTCTACATAGTTTTACTCGACAGATAACAACTTCTTCATTGGACAGATTCCGCTTCATAGTTGCAGGTATTACCTCGTCGCCTATCATGACTATATTGGCATTAATGTCTAAAACTGCCCCCACCGATTTCAGGAAGTCTAACCCCACTATGAATGGGTCTGTTGTATCCATTCCCAACATATCTACTGGATAGTGATTCTTCCCTACTTGAATGGTAAGTTGGTAGAGTAATTTCCCTTTTGTCTGGATGTGCCCTACACCTCGTACACCAATACTCGAACTTGACTGAACAGGAATGTTAAGATTCTTAAGGAGTTCCTCACTGATTATTGTTGCTTGAGCGGCCGTATCGACCACTGCTGACATTCTCTTACCCTTAATGGGAATAGTCATAGTCCAACCCATGGTCTCTGGAAGTTTAGCCTCATATACTGTGACATTTTCTGGTGTATCTGTCCTTATTTTTGTGTTATCTTTATATTCCGTTCCATTCTCCAAATGATTTACAGAGGTACTCACATGTGTGGTTAACTCAGAGTCACTGTCAAAACAAATAAGCATTTCAGTATTATCTTTGTCATGATTCAGGCCTTGCTTCCCTGGAGATAGACTCTGGCCATCTAGTCTAGCCCTTATTCTTTTAGTGACAAGCTGTCATTGCGGGCATTCTACGAAGCACTTGACGGGGACCTACTCCTATTCTTAGTGCAATTGCGACTCATATGACCTGTTTCCCCGAAATTGTAACACCTGCCATTGAAGGACGGTGATTGTCCATGGCCGGGTGACTGCATGCGATCCGGCGATTGGTATCTATTGGGAGATCGACCGTATCTCCTGAATTGCGGTTAACTGTTCATGGGTGGCGTCGGTCGCTCCCGATCTAGACTTTTCTCCACCTAGATCAGTCTCTTCAATATTTCATCTATCTTACTGTCCTCTTCGTATTTGTTGTTATTGCCAGAACCGACTGGTTTCTGACACTTATCCTCCATCGGTTTTGTTGTATGGCAACCAACAGTCTCAGGTGATGCATACGTGGTGCATACCAGCACTTCGTCCTCGAATGCTACCTGTCTCGCTGAAACTGACAGTGTTGTACCTAAGACAGCCTTCTGGTTGCTGATGCTACTCTTCATTTCCTTCAAGGCTTTCCGAACTGACCTTGGATGCCTCTCGCTGACTGCTAAAGCTGCCCTCTTCTCCCTGGCACCTTTGAGGAACAACTCCGTGGCCCATTTATCTATTGCTCTGTCTCCTGCTCCTTTGTATCCCAGCGAGACGGCATGTTGTACTCGATCCGCAAAATATTCCAGGGATTCGTTGGCTTCCTACTTGATATCGTGGAGATTCCGTTGCACTACGCTTGGGTCTTCTTTCATACCGAATCTGTTCTTCAAGCATTTCTTGAGCCGATGGTAATCATGGCGATCTTTGCGAGAGCGTGTCCGCACATAATTTATGGCTTTGTCACGCATGCATTCCTTTAGTCTCCGTAGTTTCTGATGACTACCCCAGTGATAGTGTTTAGCAGTACCATTGAACAGGTAAAGAAAGGCATCCCAGTCTGTAGAGTCCCCCGAAAACATAGGTAATTTCAAGGACGATGTCGTGTCATTCCTCCGTCTATCCCCTTCCACTGATTCGTCAGACGATCCTGAGTTTGAGTTAAGGGAATCAGAAGACGATGAAGACGACGATGAAGACATTGAAGACGATTCTTCGTCGGAATATCGGTGAGAAACATGTGATTTGCTGTCTTTCTTCTTTCTTCTTCGACCATGGACTACGTCACGTGTGTGATGATTCTCAGCTATGTCACTCGTATGATGACTCTGGGCTAAGTCATGTTCTTGCTGTAGACTAACTTTATCTATGGTAGTGTTTAATCGTTCCACTGGTTCACGTTTCACGCTGCCCGGAGTGTATCTGTGAACCAGTTTATGTTTCTCACCAATTGGAGAGTTTGCATCTTTCTTGCGTGCTCCTTGTCCCAACAAACGTGAGGGACCAGAACTGTACATCCCATCCTTGGGATGCGCATCAAGGATTGATCTCACTTCACCACCTATCTCCTGTGACATGTGTTTGTTGGTTTGGTGATCCCATTCTTCCATCTCTCTTTTCATCCTTTCTTCCATCTCTCTCTTCTCTCTTCATTCGTTCTTCCGTCTCTCTTCTCATCATTTCTCTCCACCTCATGAATTCACATTCGTCGTTATCAAACCGGATCCTGACTGGCCTTCCTCGCTCATATTCCTGGATCTTGCAATCTCTGTCTTCAATTTTTACTCTCATTCTTTAACATCTGTATCTCAGAATCACATTCTAGTGAAACAGTCGCTCCCATTGGAGGCTTCTTCAGACTAATCCGTCCTGTTTCTAGTAAGTTTTCCCAAAAGGTGGTTGGAGTACCAGTGACTGTCACTAAGTCAGGGATTTCTATTTTGTCCTTCTTCCTGAGATTCAGAACTTTAGTAGCCTTGGTAGTATATACCCCTGCTTTTTCCATGACCTGTTCTCTAGTGCATGTGTATAAGTTAATTGTAGACGTCATGTTGACATCTAGATGCGTGTAAATGTAGTGTAAATGCCACACTGTGTATCCAAAGTAATGCCTACTATTTAACAACGTATCGGCACTATTGATTACAAAAAATTAGGTAATTCAAATGAAACTGAACAGTGCAGATAATTTTAGAAAATCAATACAATTGCACAACTACCGATTTTTACGTTTTAGTGAGAACTGCAAAACAGTATCACACAATAGATACAATATAATTACGTCGTCGATAATATCCAATTAGTAGATTCGGGAAGTAAACTACATGGTATAACTTCACATAATCCCATCAAAAATATAGCTTGATTTATTATGAACAAGAATGTCATAAACACGATAAATTCTTAAAAAAACTTAAGAAAGAATTCAATTATAAAGCTATCCGTGGGTCATGTAAACACCACGGCGTTATCAAAGGGTTAAACCCAGTTCGAGTCAGCTGGCAGTCGCGTAGCAACCGACGGCGACGCTGGTTGTATGCTGCCAGCGACCACGCCAGTATAGGCCTACTGGTAGGGAGGTCGGTGAAAATGCAATAATTCATCAGATTGGCAAATGAGATACACCATTGGAAAGCTATATTTAAGAGATAGACAGCCATACCGGTTTTAACTCCCTGTGATAAAAATTGGTGAAGTTAAGGACAATTATGTAAAGGTCATTGAATAAATTTGTGTGACAGTTTTTTTTATCTGAAGGAAATGTGAAAATATAATATTGTACAATACAAAAATCTTAACTAAGATTTGATATTTTATGTATTTCCTTTAAATATAATTTACAAAAATAATTTTACATAAAATTATGTTAATTAACTAAGCAACTAACCTTTCGGAAAAGCTTACAAAAGTATCTCCAGGTCCCCCACTTTCAAATCGTCATCCAGCATATATATATGTGTACACAGTATATATGGCTCATTGTCATACACCACACTCAACCAGCTTGGAAAGCCTGCTACCCATAGGTTGGAGGTTATGCTTTAATGGTTTCCATTATGTTTTAGAAGTGGCAGGTATACCAGCAAAGTCATGTGGACGTCATGTATGCAAAGTTAGTAAAGTGTGTGTGAGAGTATAAGCAAAGCCAAATATTGCATGCATTGATGTAAACATTCTGCTTTGGCCTTGTACCATATAATTATGTAAACATATGTAGGTTTGTGTGTGTGTCCGCATATGTGCGTGTGTGTGTGTGAACTTAGTAAAGTGAAAAGGATAGCCAACTACTGCAAGCAACAATAAGCATTCCGCTTCACAGCATGCATGTACAACATATATATATATATATATATATACATACATATATATACATATGTATATATATATGTATGTATATATATACATTACATCAGATAATTCAAAGTTGCATAGCAATATATATTATACATATTGCTATGCAACTTTGAATTATCTGATGTAATGTTGTATCTACAAAGATCCGTTTGCAGAGAACAGCGATGGCTGGAAGTAGGATATGAAGAATCACTTCCACATCTGCATCTACATCAGAAAATGTTGTCAGCATTCCAAACACATTGTCCTTCTTGATGCGAGTAGAGTCTCCAAAGATAGGCGTACTCGTCCCACTCATTAACTCATTGATGTTTCTGCATGACTCCTGGCAGAATGACACGAGTTGCTGGTAGTGAGTGTTCATGTCCAAGATGTGAACACTCTTGTCTTCGATCAGGCATCAGAGGGGGCAGGTGATCAGCTCCTGATAAGTCCAAGTGCTTTATATCCAGCGAGAAACTGTGGCGTTTTTAAGTCGTTTAGAACGCATTTCAACAACCTGTTTGACGCACCTTGTTTTATTCATAAAGCACCGCATGTAATTGCTAAGAAAGAATGTCCTTGCAGCATTCGAAAATAAAATGCATGCATACCCATCACCGCTGAAGCAAAATGTTGCACCGTACCACCACCAGGAAAAGTTAAATCATGTTATATATATTCATATACAAATAGTTCTAGGAAGATACAGTAAAAACAACCCCAAAAAACCACCAACAAGCCAATGTTTATACATGCAGTTAGTTACAGCAAGATCAGTGCAGTGTAATTAGAAGTACGTCAGATGTCTGATTTATGGAGGGGTTGTCATTTATTTGTTGTTATTAATTGTCATATATTTTTGCATGATTACAACATGAAAATAAACTTTAAATATTCATATAACATCCACCATTTAATATATGATAGCATGTCTGTGCATATGTAAACACGAATAACAAATGCATGGCTAAAACACAACTTCAGAATAAAAGATTGCAATAATATGAACGCCTGGTATGTGAGCGATAATAGAAGAAATTCGTTGCCGGACATGGGGTACCTCTACGTTCGAGCTTGGGGCAAAAATGGGCAAAGGTGTATCTCCGCCAAATTTGCATTAATATTACGTTTATACATTAGTAAATAGCAAAGATGTAGTTTGCCAGAGTTTCCGCAAGTTGTTCATACCTTAGATCCTCTCTAAATATGGTCAATGTTCAACATGTCATATTTTTCTTGATTTTATTTCAATTCGTACAAGAATCAGGCCAAAAGAAAGAGTATAATTTTGCGATTTAAACCATACCGCCAAACATAGCATGGCGGGTAATAACGCGAGCACATGATTTTATGAAAACACCACCCTTCCGCGAGATTAAATATGACTGCGCCCGCAACGAAATGAAATTTCTGCGGGTGTCGTTGTTTCATCACGAATATCTGTATGGAGCATTACGAGTTCGCAAAAGCAGGTATTTTTATCACAAAGAAGACAGTTTCTTTTGATATAAAATATATGATAAGTCTTTATAAATCAAGGGACTTACAATTGTTTAAATATAGGCGATTTAACATTGCGTTCCAATGCAAACGCGTTTGCGTGATTTCTTCCGACCTCCCTACGTACTGGTTGTCCCGACGTCAAATTGTAATTGAAAACTTTCAAATAATTTCAAATAAGCGGTTGAATATTGCTATATGATAATTAGCAGAACTTATATCACGTATAATTATATAATATTATGCGTAGACAGAACCGGAAGATTCCTATCATGCACACTGGAAAATTGGCGCGTAAATGTTTAAACAATTAACGCTTGAAAACCGACAGGTTTCTCCTGGTTAATTGCGCGTAGAATATAAATTGTCTAGCATGGAACTATAACGCAGATTCGCTAGCAGAAATATACCCTGCTCACAGCGCCAATATTGTGCGCGGCACTTACTTGGGCAGGCACAATGGAGTAGCCCGCAGCGGAGGCCGAAGGCCGACGGGAGCGTCTCCTCGATGACGGGCTGTGCCTCTCGACGGCGGCGGCGGCATTACGGACTGCTGGCTATTGTGTAGCACGGGTATTTATAGGGTGTGTGTGTGTGGGGGGTGTATTGTTGTGGGGGGTGTAATGCGGTTGTGCGTACTTATCTTGGGTGTGACCTATTTACAGTGCTGCTCCGCACTACAGTTGCAAATAAAATATAAATATTTCTATGTTTAAAAAAAGTAAGTTCTTATATAGCGCAGCATCCAGTCCTCAGGACTGCTCAAAGCGCTTTGCACTTTACTCCCTGGCAGACCTGTTCAATTGAACGCCATCTCGACATCTCTGGGAAGCATTCAGCCACGTTGCATTTAATGCGCGAAGAATATCCGTACACAAATATCCACCACTGTCTATAGTCAGGTACTCATCCATAGATAAATAATATGTGCAACTAAGGAGATCCGCTGGAAACTCTTTTGTCGAGGATCAACTAGAGTAAGATCACACTGTAAAACAAACGAGGAGAAGTCGGGTTATAATTTTAAGAATAAAAATAATTCATCTGTTTTATGTTAGAATGACAAATAGTGAATAATAGAATAATATAATTCACTACATATTACTACAAATGTTTACGCTATGTATTTACTGTTTCAACAGATATACCATTATAAAAGAAATGTATTGCATGTTTTAGTTCCAATTGTTAAAATAAATATCAATATGTGACTTTTCTGTTTTGATTTAATATATCTAGTGGACTACTAACTACATAAGTAATGTTGACTAATATATTAAGTTATCTATCACTTTGTAAATAATCCCTAGGCAATAATACCTGAATTAAGTATCTTGATAGTAATACTTATTTTTGTTTTCTTGTTAACAGGTTTAGTGATACAAGCTCACGTACTGCTGAGAGGCATTCCGGAATAGTGGTTCTGTATAATTTTTGTTGCAAATAGTCTGCTGATTGTTCCAACATGCTAAAAGCTGACGTAATACCCATTTCAGTTTCTAAGACCGTGATCACGAACATTCTCTGTTCTCATTAACATTGATGATATACTATCTGGGAGTTGACCGTTAATGGATTTATAAATAAAAATGCCTAGTTGATATTTATATAGATCATCTAATTGTTAACAGTTTGCTGCCATGTCCTAAATACAGAACGATACGCACTTTCTGATGGGCAAGAAATATTTAATTAAGACTAGTATATTGGAGAAAGTCAAACAAACTAGTATTCCGGAAAGATGGAATGGATGTCACTTGTTAAGGGTAGCTAATATTACACATTTATGGGTGCTAGTTTTGTTTAGATTGTATTTGTAACAGAGTATATGGAATAATCTTACTCAGAAATAGTAATCATGCATAATCGTTGGCCTATTAGAGAATACATGAACCTAACATACCCTGTATCAGACAATGACACGAATCACCACTTAAGCACCCGGAAAAATACAAATGTTTTAAATGCAATTGCAAGTGCTTCTGTTGCAGATGCAAGAGATTCTCACCATGACATGCAAATGCAAGTGTTTTTATCCTGAAATACAAAGGCAATGGTTTGTATTTAAGTGCAAGTGCGAATGCAAATGCTTGTTATTATGAGATTCATATGCAAATGTTACATTTTGAGCATATTTTATAAATTGACAGCTTGTTTTTATTTTAATAAGTCTATTAATAATTATATGCTGTTAAAAAGTTGTCAAAAGGTAGGTAGGCTAGTGTGCGTTTGACGTTTTGCGCAACAAATAGACAAACTACTCTTTTTTGTAATATCATAATACAAAAGATGTTTGTAACTAATATGTGTCTTCCCCTGACCCCCTGATTTTATTACAATATCTAATTTTCCACCTATCGAATAAATATTCTCATTTATTAATTGTATGCCGTCGGACATTACATCAATAAACGGAGGAAATGATGTTAGAGATTTGACGTGATATGACGTTCCACATTGTTGCCGGAGTCCCACTGTTGTTTAAGACAGGATCATAATGATGATGAAGCTGGTTGCAGCTCGTGTGTGTGTGTGTGTGTGTGTGTGTGTGTGTGTGTGTGTGTGTGTGTGTGTGTGTGTGTGTGTGTGTGTGTGTGTGTGTGTGTGTGTGTGTGTGTGTGTTTGTGCATTCCAGCGATACACCAGCAAGGTACTTTTGTTTATATTACTTCTACATATTTATGTTTCAGGCGTAAACAGCGAATCATATAGTTATGCAATGAATATAATGACTATTATAAATACTTTGTATTATAGGGATTTTTTGTCAAAACGGTAGCGTAACAATGCGTGAGAATTGGGTTCTCAAAATTGTCCACAAAGAACGTGAGGTAATTTTAGGAATGACCCCTTAATTATTAATTCAGCGTTGTAAGTCTCACCATATTTCATCAGGGTAAATATCCTCAAACATTGCATGAAACAGCATTAATTTTTTTTCCAGTGCGCGAACTTCATGAGCGTTTCCAAGACGTCATTATGTGGTAGTATATAAGTCAAACTTTAGCTCGAGGATCCTTGTCTTAACTACTTATAAATGTAGGTCTAACAGTAAAAAGATTTCACATGTTTGTGGACGATAACTCCTGTTCGCATTGTAATAATCCTATCCCGTTTCAGTTAAACAGTAATCTAATAAATACAGCCTAGTCGTTTAGAAGGGTTTTATGGCTGGTGTAGGACGCTCAAAATACTACCCAGCTGAAACCACTACGGTAGTGTTTTGAGCGTACTTTCAAAACACGACTGTTAAGTTCAAAACACTACCAACATAAATATTAATTATGTTTAATGTCATTATTATTATAATGAGTTATGGTTTGAGCTAGCTATCGTTGAGGTTCAGGTTAATTATAGCTTAAACGTTGGAACTAGTCACACGACGGGAATAAATAGTTAGTGTGATAATCAGACGACTGGAATAAATAATCATTCATTACTGTTAACATTAGTATTATTATTACTTATGGTTGGTGTCAATCGTGGTTGGTTAGAATTATATATAACATAGTTATTATAACCAATCCGACGATGGGAATAAATATTTTATGTGAAATGTCATTATTCATTACGGTTAAGATTATTAGTTATGGTTGGAGCCAGTTATGTTTCGGGTTAGGGTAATCGTTGGAACCAATCATATGATGGGCATAAATGTGAAATGTTATTATTCATTAGGGTTAAGATTATTATTAGCTATGATTGGAGCCAGTTATGATTGGGGCTAGGGTAATAGCTGGAACCAATCAGATGACGGTAATAAATAGTGTGAAATATCATTATTATTTAGTGTTAACATTATTATTATTATTATAATTAGTTGTGGTTGGAGTCAGCTTAATATCTGTTTCATTTTACTAATCTAGATCTATACAGCCAGTAATTATACTAATATGATTAAGCCTACAGCAGAGTATTTAGAATCTCTGGGGAACGAAGCCTCAATTCCATCTCCACAGCTATTAACTTCGCCCACTCCACACGTATTTTGAATACGAACATCCCCCGGACGTTTCCCCCAGATGCCCTCCCCCGCCGACGATACGCAGTTTAAAATAATAAAATTACGCTATACGAATTCGTGCATTCCACGAACTTATCGCTGACACGACGAAGTTTATTAATAACATCAGTCTGTTGTCAATAGCTTTGTTTTTAATCTTTACGTAACGCTTATTACCAAGATATCCTACTCCACGTAAAGCTTCGTATCGCTTGCCCGGAGATCCCCGACCTCCCACCAAGCGAGACGTATTTTATGAATGGCCCCAAACACATAATAATTGAAAAATCGAGAAAAACGTATGGGTAGTGTTTTGAACTTATTATAAACAGTAGTGTTTTGAATGTACGCTCAAAACACTACCGTAGTGTTTTTGAGGGGTAGTATTTACAACTTGCTACACCGGGTCCGGAATGAAATCGTAAGGTGGACAAGTGGTACAGAACTTGAAATACTTTGTACTCCATGAGAAGATGGATTTAGTAACAATATTATTAACGCCATTAGGTTCGGAGTGCTTATTAAAGATTTTAGTTTAGGTGGGAATTCGTTTTTCCAAGCTGTTACTCGAGGCTCACAAAAACTCAACTGGACCCCTTTCTGTGCCCAATAGCGAAAGCAATTGGAGAAAAGAGAGAGGTATGGAAAGAAATAGAAGGGATCAAGGGGAATGGAGGACAACCGGGCATTGCCATACAGCAGCTGTATGGACAGAAATAGAAGGCAGCCAGGAGAGCTGTGGATAAAGCAAAAAGAGAAATGGAAGAGCAGCTATACAGAAAGCTAGATGAGGACAGTGGAAAGAAGATGATCTATAAGATGGCCCGAGAGAGTGATGAGGACAGCAAAGATGTAAACACTGGAACAGTGATTAAGGACAGGAATGGAAAGCTAGTTACGGACAAGAAAGATGTGCTACAGGTCTGGGAAGAGTATTTAAGACTCTGCTGAACCAACAAGAAAGCAAATAACTAGATCTGCCAAGTGCAGTAAAGGGAGAAGTAAAGTTGAAGGAGACTGTGGATGAAGAAGTATGTGCATGACCCAGGAAAATACAGAGGGATCACGTTGCTGAGCCACATGCTGAAGATGTTTGAGAGAATCTTGGATGGCAGGATAAGAACAATAGTGGAAGAAGAAATCGGAGAAGAACAACAGGGCTTCAGAAGAGTAAGAGGTACAGCCGATGGAATGTTTGCTCTGAGGCAGCTGATCGAAAAGAAGTTGGAAAAACAGGAGAGTATGGCTATGGGTTTTATAGGCCTGGAGAAAGCTTATGACACGGTACCGAGAAAGATGGAAATGGCGACACTGAGATGGTCCCAGTGGCAGAGGTCAGGATGGTGGAAGGGACATATGAAGAAACGAGGGGCAGAGTGGTGTGTGGACCCGGAATCTCGGAAGAATTCAATGTGAATGTTGGCTTGAGACAGGGGAGTGCCCTGAGCCTACTACTGTTTATCGCAGTGATAGAACTAATAAGTAGAAAGACCAGTACGAAAGATATTCTCCAGAAACTACTGTATGCAGACGATCTAGCGGTGGTAGCAGACGGGGAAAGGGATTTACAGGAACAACTGATGGAGTGAAAGGATATATTCAGCAAACACGGACTGAAAGTGAATCTGGAGAAGACAGAGATGCTGTGGGTTGGACAACAAAGCAAAAAACTGGAAAAACACCTGGAGGGGAAGAAACTTAAACAAAGAGACAGTTTTGTATACCTGGGCGGAGCGGTATGTGGAGATGGCTCCTCAGAGACAGAAATTCGCAGGAGAATACAAGCAGGGGCGAAAGCGTGGAGGAAAGTAGAAGGTGTCATGGGAGACAGGCACATATCGCGAAAACTCAAGTGAAAGGTACTATGCACATGTGTGACACCAGCATACCTGTATGGCCTAGAGACTACAGCAATGACAGAGAGACAACAGGAGAGGGTACAAGTGTGCGAAAACAACTGGGTTAGGAGGATTACGGAGGTAACGAGAATAGATAAGCGAAGTGTGGAAAAGCTGAGGGAGGATGTTTGTGTGAAAGAAAGTTTCAAGAAGAAGTTGGTGATAAGTCGGTTGAACTGGGCAGGACTTGTGGAGCGAATGGGAGTGTAGGGAAAAAGAAGACGAGGGCGACCGAGACTGAGATGGGAGGATTGCGTGAAGAGAGACATGGGGGGATGGAAAGGGGAATGGAGAAAAAGAGCAAAAGACCGAGGAACATGGAGAAGGGTGGTAAAGAAAGTAGTGCAAGTACAATGTGGAGGAAGAGAGAGAAAATGTCGACGTATCCAAGCCAGCCTCACACCCTGAAGACAGGGATCGACGAGGAGAACAACAGCAAGTAAGGTTCCAACAAAACCTCCAACTGCACCCCGCAACGCTCACAAAAACTCCCATTTCACCCCTCCCGGAAGCTCAAAGACAATTAAACACTTCCAACTGCGATCAACAGACATTGTTCTCGAAGATGGCCAACTTGTTTGTGCACGCCATGAATCCACTGAGAGTATTGGATTAAGAGTGGAACCTTGAACGATCTAGACGGGTTTAAAATCCTGCTGAGATAAAGCAAATGCACTGGTGTGTGTGTGTGTGTGTGTGTGTGTGTGTGTGTGTGTGTGTGTGTGTGTGTGTGTGTGTGTGTCTGTTTGTTCAAAATTGTTGCCGTCGTATCACTCGTTCTTGTTGTTGCCTTGAAATCACGAGATGGAGTAGGTGGCGCTGCAATGCTGCCTCGTGTGTGTCGACGTTCTGTTGTGTTGCACCAGTTCACTACTAACATTGTACAGTGAATGTTCGAGAGTAAGAGTGGGTTATGCTGCTGACTGCAAATGGACATGTTTGTGAAGACTGCTGTGATTTCGATACTCTCCCTGCTCGCTATTGTGCGTGGTGAGTGGGGCGAACTGATCCAAAATGGCGGAATGCCGTACACCATAGACCAGTTACTTCAATTTCAGTGGAGTGGAGACCAAAGAACTCTTTATGACATGGACAGACTTCCTCCTGAGCTTAGAGCGGCGGCCACTGGCCTCCACGACTGGCAGCAACAACGCCAACAACAACGACGTCATGTGAACAGGAAGAAGGGAAAGAGAGGGCGACTGAGACGGAAGCTACAGAAATGTGAGAACAAGCCCCCACTCCCAACTATATTGTTTGCAAACGTCAGATCACTGAGGAACAAAATTGATGAACTACATGCAAATGTTCGTTTACGTACTGAATACAGGGACGCTTGTATTCTTTGCTTCACTGAAACCTGGGCTAAAACTCGAATGAATTCCACGGACCTGTCCGTGTCAACCGTGATCAGTCCGCTACAGGCAAGACCACTGGAGGCGGCGTGTATATCTATATCAATGAGAAATGGTGTCCAGCTGTGCATGTCAGAGATACCCCTTGTACTAAGGGCGTTGAACTGATGTGTGTTTCACTGAGAACATTCTATTTACCAAGATAATTTGGTCAGGTGAATATATTACTCTTGTCTACGTCCCTCCCCCGGCTAATACAACCATTGCCGCCTCCAATGACATTCATCAGCGTGTTAGTAAGTTATAAAACACTACCCCGGCCGCACCAAATTAATTTAGGCGATTTCAACAGTTGTAAACTTGACACAGTTTTGCCTACATACAAGCAGTATATCTCGTGCAACACGAGGAAGAACAGAACCCTTGACATTTGCTATTGGAATATCAAAGGTGTCTACACGGCTGTGCATAAACCCCCACTCAGTACTTCAGACCACAACGCAGTGCACTTGCTGCCCAAATATAAACAGATACTTAAACAGGCCAAGGTCGGTGACAGATCGGTGCAGGTGTGATCTAGCGACGCAATAGCGACCCTGCAGGGGTGCTTCACATGCACTGACTGGTCGGTTTTCACAGAGGGACACACATTAGAAGTTACCGACTACGTACAATTCTGTGAAGATATGATCGTGCCTATAAAGACTGTGATGCTTTTGTTAGTGGTCAGCACTTTAAAGCAAAAAAAACCAGAGGGCGCTGAAACAAAAGATAGTCGTGGCAAAAGACAATTATAAACAGAAAGAGGAGATGTATTTTACAACAGACGATATGAAAAAGGCATGGCAAGGACTTGCATCTTTAGCAGATCAAACAAGTAAGAAATATAGGGCAAGACAATATCTGGAAAGCCAGGTGATAAATCTCAATCCCTTTTATTGTCGCTTTGACAAACATGATTTTAGTCCAGAAACTGAAGTTGTCAAAACGCAAATTGAACAGCAGTTGCAATAGACATCAATGTATAAAGATAGATAATTACTTTTCAAACATCACTCCCCACTTCATGTGGCATTCCCCAGGGTTCCGTTTTGGGCCTTTGCTTTTCACTCTCTACACTACGCCACTCAGCTCTGTAAATCCAAAATTCATAACTTGGATCATCATCTTTATGCAGATGACACACAGATCTACATTTCCTTGGCCACGCCCGATACAAGTCACTCTCTAAACCGACTCAACGATTGTCTCCAATATGTTTTTTCATGGATGACCCATAGCAAATTAAAGTTAAATGCAGACAAAACTGGATTCCTCATCATTGGTACTCCAATGCAGCGAGGTAAACTTAATTACTTTTTTCCAACATGCATCCTGAGTCAAAATATCACACCAGCAGCATCAGTACGGAATCTAGGAGTGATCTTTGATTGCGACTTCTATTTCAGACAACATATCCCAAACGTGCCGTTGCTGTTTTTATCATATCCGTGATCTTCGCCGCATTCGCCGACATTTGTCGCTTTCTGTCTCTAAGACTATCGCAACAGCTCTTGTTAGCAGCAGATTAGATTATTGCAATTCCCTCCTTCATAATATTGCTATCAAGGATATTGCAAAACTACAACGCGTCCAAAATTGTTTAGCAAGGGTAGTCACACAATCTCCTCGATTCTCCCGCTCAGTGCCACTTCTAAAATCACTGCATTGGCTCCCCGTGCGATATCGCATTATGTTTAAGATCTGCACAATCACCTACCAAGCCCTTTCATCCAAACAACCTAGTTATTTACATTCAATGCTCAAATCAGCTAGACAAGCCAGACAACTTCCGTCGTCTAGTTCGAAGTTGCCGTCTGTTCCTAGAGTTAAGACAAAGGCTGGAACTCGATCTTTTTCAGTTGTCGCGCCAACTATATGGAATTCGCTTTCCGTTAGTGTTAAATTAGCAGAAAATATTGTTACATTTCGTCGTCACCTCAAAACCTATCTTTTCAATATCGCCTATCCTCCCTAGCTTCCTAGCACATCCATCCATTTGTTGACGACTTTCGCCTAGCACACGAGTACGAGAATGCTTAATCCTTTGGTTTTGGTGCGCCACTGAGCTCGGATTGTCGGGAGGATAGTGGCGCGTTAGAAGTGATTTATTATTTTTAATAAGTTGACATTTTGCCGGGTTGAATTGTAAATCATATTCATATGCAAATTTTAGACATATGTCACACATTTTGTTCAATGCATATATCGATGGAGCTACCAAAGATATATCATCAGCATAGCCAACAGCACAATAGTACTTATGACCTCATTCAGCCAAAACCAGACATGCACAGTCTTGTTAACATTTCATCAATGTAGATTGAAAATAAAATGGGGGACAACACCCCACCCTGCTTCACACCATTGGTAGTGGAGAAATGCAATGACATGGAATCGTTCCATGATACATTTAAATGTTGATTAGTGTACATATAAAGTAAACATCTGATTAAAAGGGGATTCATTCCTCTTTCCATCAGTTCAGTTGAAACCAGTTTGAAGAGACAAAAACATCGCACTGAAATATAAACTTAAACTAGTACGTACACTGGTCCTTTCCATCTTTCTGTATGCATGCGAATCATGGACCCTCACAGCGGAACTGCAAAGAAGAACTGCTGCATTTGCATTAAAAATGAAATGCTACCGAAGAATCCTCGGTATTTCCTACACGGGCCACATCACCAACGATGAAATCAGAAAAATCATCACTCAACATGTGGGACATTATGAAGACCTGCTGACCACAATAAAAAAGAGGAAAATGAGATGGTATGGTCATGTAACACGATCAAGCGGGCTCACAAAAACAATACTACAAGGAAAAGTGCCGGGGAAAAGAAGACAGGGAAGACAGAGAAAGAGATGGTCAGACAATATTGCAGAATGGACTGGGAAGACCTTTGCAGAAACTCAGACATTAGCACACAACCGCGAAGACTGGCGTCGAATGGTGAAACATTCAGTAATGCAGCGCCCCTATGACCCAGGCGAGTTACGGGAGCAGTAAGTAAGAGGGTGTATGCACGGTCTTGGGTAATAATAAAATGTTACATTTTGTATTATAATTACTCGATAATTACATAATATGAAGGATATATTCCATTTGTGATGGGGAGGAAAGTAGTGGGGAGCAGCATTGTAAATAGGTCACACCCAAGATAAGTACGCACAACCGCATTACACCCTAACAATACACCCCCCCACACACACCCTGTAAATATCCGTGCTACACAATAGCCAGCAGTCCGTATTGCCGCCGCCGCCGAGAAGCACAGCCCCTCATCGAGGAGGCGCTCCCGTCGGCCTTCGGCCTCCGCTGCGGGCTACTCCATTGTGCCTGCCCAAGTAAGTGCCGCGCACAATACAACCTTATATGGACGCATTTACATTTGAGTAATTTAAAACACTCGAATTTGTATTTGAATCTTTTCGAACACTCACATTTGAATATTTGGGAATATTTGCATTTAGATTATTCCAAACATTAGCATATTGCTGCAGTTGTGTATTGACGTATCAGCAGTTACATTTGAGCAATGCGCCTCGTGTTGTCTAGAGTAGAGTACCTTACAGCAAAGTCACGTCCCGACAATGGATCGCTTAACTCAGTGGTTGTTAACCGTTTTGGCTACGACTCGAATTCCGGTCGCAGGAATTGCTTGGCGACCCATGTGTGAATAGTTTACTAGTGATAAGTAATACATAAAAAATAAATTGGCATCACATAATTATAACTAATAAAAAATGAGAACATGTAATAAACGCTAAGCTTCGATGAATCACCAAATCGGTTGTGTTCGTTGGTTTATCGACATAGAAATTGGACATCCCTTAATTGCAACTCGAAAACAAAGATTGCGGACGAATATGACGTGCAAATGAGACAATACATTTACTACAAACGCCGCGTGAATTTGACATGTTGTGAGATATTATTTCAAATTCATGCAACATTTGACCAAAAATATTCATCTCGCATTGATCTGGTATATGGACAAACCTAATAATAAAGGAAATTTCAGACAGTCACTTGACACTAGAGAATCTTTCCGAACCATCCAAAATAGTCTGGCGACCTAAAGAACCGATAACGCAACACATCCACCATGGGTACCATTTCCCCATAATAACATGTGGCGACATATATACAAACACATTTCATATTGGT
Source organism: Paraescarpia echinospica (assembly GCA_020002185.1). Classification (NCBI taxonomy): domain Eukaryota; kingdom Metazoa; phylum Annelida; class Polychaeta; order Sabellida; family Siboglinidae; genus Paraescarpia; species Paraescarpia echinospica. Next base: position 29,719,353 of record CM034531.1, on the reverse strand, counting down.
GTTGATGTTACTTCGTAACGACGGGTTGCTGGGTGTAGCATTATGCAATGTGGGGACCCCTGCTCTAGCCCTAAAATAAATTGCCCCTATTGTACAGTTGCTAATTGGGAAATATTGGCAGATGGACCACTATTGAATATGTCGCATTTACATGTATGTATACAAATCATGAATGCGAGTCGCCAACCGTCAACCTCAAACCATCGGTAACACGATACTGTATATAGGCGCCGGATGTGGGAGATGAACAGCGAGTACTTAAAGTATGGGATCAATACTGTGTAAATTATGTTAATGTTTTTAATGAGCGTCAAGCGTGGTACAGTTGGAGGTTCCCAAACAAACTGCAACAGTTTCCCCCTCTCGAACCGCGACAAATCGCCAACACTACCCTCCTCGATCGCTGTCGTAATAGCCATCGCCATCCTTGCCGTGTGGCCTCGAACCGCGACCACTCGCCCGTCTTCTGATGTCATGCCCGACAGCAGCGAAATGCCGAGGTTCTAAGTCCGGCTCCGGCTCATCCCCCTCCCCAATTTTCACCACGATCCGACGCCTCTGCTCTAATAGTTTATGAATATCCTACGTGCAGTTGACAAACTCACCTGTGATCAGACGCTCACGGAATACTGAACATAATAATGATGCTGTTAACGTTAATGCGACACTGCGAGATGAATCCGGTTAATTGGTGGCGCCACCCGGCAGCTGTCTAGGAGAACTATGCAGCGGTGCTATCTTGTCAATGCTATAACATACCGATTTCACTAAAACAGCGCACAAATTATTATACCTGTGCTTTCGTATGCACACACACATACGTTATTTTGAAGGCAATTACTTATTCTTCAAATGGACACTCGTACTTGTCACTTTAAAATAAACATATTGGACGCAGATGCCCGCCACATGCTGATGTCACGTATGTAGGTGCCCGCCGTATGTTGCGCCTACTTACCTGTTTACATATGCGACAACATCGGGACTTTCCTATTTTTCATTCTTGAAGTTGTGAAGTTGTTGTTATTCATCTTCAACAAAGTATGGAGGGAAATGTTGATGAATAAGTTCAACACATAATCTTTCAGCGTGCTCATTCCGGCAGGACAGACACGTGAGTCTTCGGGTATTTCTTTGACGAGATGACGGCGCGGTCTACTCCGGACTATATCCATATGTAGAACATGGCTTTTCTTCTTGAAAGCACGCTCCAACTGTTGACGCTAGTTCTTTACTTGATGTTACAATCCGTCTTTTGCATTCTTTAGCTGGGTTTTTTAAGTAGCATCACTTCTGTTGTTGAACTTGTCGGTGAACCAATCAGTGTTTGCTGACATTGTTGACATACTTTGTCACGCACTTTCCTGGCCGTACATCCTGCTATGTATGTCAAGGTGTTTTCTTCCTCAATGGAGAGGTCTTCCGTCTCAACGTTGAAATAAAGACTGGTCATTTCTCCTGTTTGAGAGAAAACGGGCAGAGATCATCTTCAACGGCGGCGATGTGCTGACGCGCCGTACTGAAAGACTTGAGGTTGAGAAGAAAAGGGTCGCCGTCTTCCCTGCAGTTGCTCTCTTTGCTCTGCAGTAGAATAGAATCAACCATTACCTGACAAAGGTAGACTTGGAACTGCTCAGCTGAAGGGTTGTCACTATGGCCACCCTTACCCCTGATCACAGCAAAGAGGTTCTTTAAGCAATTTTGATTCTGCCGGCTAGTTAGGAGAAACTTTGCTTGACAATTGATGTGCAAATCGTTCCACAGCGACAGAAGACTACGAATGATCACCAAGCATCCGGACAGACATGGCATTTTACGCGTGCTTCCAGACTCAAGTGATGAAAGCCACTCTATGGTAGACAGAAGAAACTCCTTGTGACCAGATGTGTTTGACAAACCATGTATCATCTGTTGTTTGTGCTTGAATGTCTTGCTGTTGAAATAATTGAACATACGATCCATACGTTCCAAGAACAGTGCTGTTTCTTCTGCATCCTCACGGCGTGACTTTAATGTAACCATTGTAGAAATACCAGCAGCCACAGAGTGAGAGAAGACTTGGGTCGCGTATTTAACTCGCAAAGCCGAAAACTTAAAGTGTGCTTGTTTGTCAGTTTAGGTGCCTTACGCACAGCATTTCTGGAATCGATCAGGAAAAACTGACGGATGTAGGTCCACTCAATGCTTTACCCATCTCTTTTGAAGCCTGTTTTTATAAGGTTGTTCCTCGTGTTTTATCAGATGAGGTGGGTCGTACACGACATAGATATTTTTCTCGTTGTGGAGGAAGAAAGGCTTAGCCGCAGCGACTCCTGCCTCAGGTGTCTTTCGATTATTCAACCCTTGGTCACATATGACCACTTTGATATCCAAACCAATGCTGGTCAAACTGTCGACACACATTTCTAGAAGTGATTTCAGTGTGTTACCACGGATTGGTCCGCTGGATAAAAAGTATCCAATAGCTTGTTTCCAAGGTGCGAACAGACCACGAACCATAAACACCGTTGGGTAGTTTGCTTCTTCCGAGATGTCCAAAATCCTCCAATCCTTCCACGTTATCCTTCTCATAATTGTAAGAGACATTTTATTTCATGCACAATGTCTTAATGTTAGCAGTGCAGCTTTCCCGTGTGAAGTCTGCATGTCTAGCTGTCCAGCTGACGTTTCCAAATCAACAGGTGCTGACGATGAAAATGACGGCAGACAACACCCAGTCACTTCTAAAAGTATAGGCACAAAGAAGAATACACTATAAGCATTTAATAAAACACAAACACATATAAGTCTATCAAACAAAGGTAAGGTAAATGATGTGGTGGGTATTGTTCCTACGGGACAATGAAAATATACAAACAAAGTTATTTCGTTTGTCTATCTTTCCCCTTCCTTCTCGGGACTCACAAGCTTGTCTCTACTTTCACACCCTCTTTCTCCCTGCTCCCCCACTCCCACCCACCCTCTCTTCCTTCCTCCCTCCTCTCGTCCCCACCCACTCTCTCCGGCTCTCTCACTTTTCCTCCCTCTCTTTCTCCCTCCTCTCTATGTGCTTGACCAAAACATTAGGCCATATCCACTAATCAAAATAAACATGTTACAATGTACCTGCCATACGTTTGTGTGGCTGATATGTAAGCGGTTGCCTCCGTCGCCTCCTCGATGACGGTCTGATGGATGCAATCTTGGGTGGCTTATTTGGCACATCAAAGAGGGCGGAGACAGCACACCAGATTAACGATTTCTTTTGCTGGATATTCATGAATATTGTGAATCTTTAAAATGATCTTGGCAGATGAAGCAATTATTGTACAGGTATTCCGATGGCTTGCCAAGAAAATCCGCTTGTCTGCTAAATTGCACCCATTTTCGGCATCTGTACACAGACATATTATTCGATTATTTTATATTCCAAATCGTAACGGATTTTTGTTCGTCTGAAACAACGTTTCCAGTTTAAATGTAAGAACGAGCAGACAGAAACATCTTCAAGACATTAGCTTATCACAAGAGTTATTGTAAAATATATATATGAACAAAACATATTTTCATGGATGCAAGTTGAAAATCATCTAACTGTCAACGTAACGGATTCTCATTAATTTCAAATAACGGCACTGTTTGTTGACATTCTTGTAACTCCATCGATGTATAAAATTATATAGATTATAGTTTATCACAAATGTCCTAAATATAGTACGTAAACTACAAAAACAACTTGCTAGTCTCTCTCTTCCTCCACCAATAGTTACGTATACAACTGTAGGTGAACATTCGATTCTTCTGTAGTCTAGTGTACCCGTAGGCTGGGCGAGTTGAGCAAGTGAATTCTTCGATTTATTTCATCAGTTATAAAATATAAAGAATGTCAACAGTGATCTACAACACAATCATGTTAAATTGTTTGTACCTTTTCAGCAGCTTTCGGAAACCGAAAAAAAAAAATTTAACGGGACATTTATTTTTAGAATTGGAACAAGTAGGTTCGCTGCACCACGTGGTTCTGTTGTGTCTCGGTACCATCGTGAAGTTCTCCTAGATCGCCGCAGGAGGGCGCTGTTGTATGCAGGCTTCACTAAAATTAGCAGCGTGGTGCCTCTTTTCGTCTATTCTTTTTGTTTAAATACACAATGCGTGGATAATTGTGACTATTTAGGCCTGCGTTCCCCAATCCCTACCCGTTGGCCAAATTTGGCTACCGGACCATTTCTAGTTGACCCGCGAGACCCGCGCTAAGGATTGGAAGGTGTCAAAATCAGCTTTGCGTTCTGATACTCATTTTCGGATATTTGACGTTGAAAATGCAGATTTAGGGACGACAAAAGTTGTTTAGCAACGTGTACCATCCTCGCAAGCCAAGGTGGTGACTACAAACGGTCGTACATTATCCCTGGCAGATATCCTATGTAATTTCTGGAAGTTAGTTGAATCAATCTAGTAATCGATGATGACGATGCGCCTATCAAAGAAGGCAGTCCGGTGTTTGCCTTCAGTGGTCATTTTGCAGACTTCGCTGCTTCTTTGCAAGTTCGTTCACTGATGGCGCAATTTCGAACACCTATCACTTGATGGTGACACTGTTTGACCGTCGCTCCACACAAACTCCATCAACTGACATACCCATGTCATATATCGTTGTGACGGGGAGAAATTGTCCTTTCACACTGTCCATAGTAATGAAGCAGATACAGAATCATTGTAACGTTCACACTATTGCAAAAAGTTCGGCCCCACACTTACTATATTCTTAACCAGACCAGGTTGAATTAAGGCGAATGAGTGGTTTATAGTTACATATCGTCATTCTAGCATACTTGCCAGGTTGTTTCAAATATAGCCTTCACACTTACAAAATTACAAACCGCCTGAGTATGAGAACATTGGGCGTATGTGGTTCAAAAAACATAAACAAAGATAAACGCACAGGTTTTATTAGCCAATACAGAAACACATCAAATTTAGTCCATTTTATAATGTAATTCTAACATTAGCACACACAGTGTAAAATTGAGCATGGTTCAAGACGCTGTATCAATTGCAGCAACACGTGTTGCGTTGGCCCAGTGGACGTTTTTTATAAAATTATCTGTAATAAATTATACTAACTATGATAATATTAGACTGACGTGAAACTTGAGCTCGTTTCTATAGCTATCTGTAATAATAATAATAATAATGCCTGCAACCACCAAGAAGCCTCGCTATACACATTGGGCGGACAACGTCTTACTCGCAAAAAGTTACTTCGTCGTTTGGACAAAATAATTGCATTTCGCATTAACCATTTGCTGTATTTTCCTTGAGGCTGCTGCTGCAAGACTCTTTCCACATTGATCGAGAGACTGCCAATTGTTATACAGATTTGTTTGGAACACTATTTGATCAACAATGTCATCATCAAACATCAAACGAAAGAATTTCTACGGAGTACTTGCAAAGGTGATTCCTTCCGCAAAATATTCTTTCAGTTTGTGCTTAATTTCTTGAATATTTCATTCACCTGGTACCGTTCACTAACCCACCTTATTTCAGCTTTAGCTAGGTCTTGGAGGAGAATATCATATTCGGATGAGCCATTGTTTTGTCTGACACCAATATCACTTTCACTTACAATATATTCAACTGCACTCTCAGCATCTGTGAGGGCGCAATGAAGGTGTAAGACTTTACACATGACAGGACGATGGCGGTATCAGAGCGCGTGTCAATTACTTACGCAATACATGTCTCGTGATCACCGTCGCGGAGTTGCTCCAATGCAGCGGTGATAGACTCGAGACTCGACGCCACCGCATCTACGGCATCGATCATATCTTCAGCGCCATCGGTTCTCGCAGGTCCGTTTGACGGCCTTTTCCGTGACGTGTTGCTTGAATACACCCCACCGATCGGTGGTGCTGAGAAGAACACGAAGAGATGATTCATCCTTCCAAAGAAGGTCGTTGCATTTACTGACGCTTGCGCAGAGTGGACGAGTGAATCGAGTGAATTGTTGCAGGGGACGAAGGTGAGTCGTGATACTGCTAGAGCTTCAATTGTTGCAGGGGATGAAGGTGAGTCGTGATACTGCTAGAGCTTCAATTGTTGCAGGGGATGAAGGTGAGTCGTGATACTGCTAGAGCTTCAATTGTTGCAGGGGATGAAGGTGAGTCGTGATACTGCTAGAGCTTCAATTGTTGCAGGGGATGAAGGTGAGTCGTGATACTGCTAGAGCTTCAATTGTTGCAGGGGACGAAGGTGAGTCGTGATACTGCTAGAGCTTCAATTGTTGTTCAATGTATAGGTATGCCCTTAAACGTTATATTTATGAAGCTACAACAAAATAATATATTGCAGAGTGTAAACATGTTCAACAAAGTATAGGTTGTTCGAGTTGGCATTCATCATTGAAAACGCATCTGTAAGCAAACTAACTTAAAATATATCCACACTAATGTAATGTTTCTGTTAGTTTAATGTATAAGCTATATTTGACAGTTGTCAGATTTTCTATTTTAAGATTGACAAGAAGATATGATCCCCTTTATATGTGTCCTTAAGCATCAGCATAAGTAGTATGTAAGAGGATCGTAATGAGCAAATGTGGCTGGATGAAATGAGGGACTGAAGATACTGACTCATTTCCGGTTAGTGAATGTCCGCTAGCGATTGTTGACATAGTTCTGGTCACGTGACAGGAAGTAACTAGCGCCCCCTGACGGTACGGGCGGGTTGGATATCAAGTACGGGCGGGTTGGACGACATTTTGGGCGGGTTGGATATCATGTACGGCTTTTTGGGCGGGTTGGTGTTTTCATCGACACCTGGTGGATGGCTAGACCGCCTCTTTTCGGATATATCATCGTGTTTGTGTACGAGTGTATGTAAGGGTAATCTATCTTTGTGTGTGCGTGCGAGAGCGTGTCCCCTAGTGAGTGGTGGCCTCTTTGCGCGTGCCTGCGTGTGCGTGTGTATGAAAAAAACCGAACATGTATAAAACACGAACAATGCAACACCATATTTTAAAGTTTTTTTCATGTTTTAATTGTCTTCTTTTGGGATGCATACCCATCGTCCTCCTCGCCGATTAGTATCCACAATTGTACTGGTGAAAGAGGTAGATGTGCTCCACGGAAACACCTTAAAAGTTCGTTCATCACGAGGCACCAACTGTAACTGTGATTTTCCCGCCAGTCGATACTTAAACAGAATAAATAAAAATATATTTTAAAACTAACTACTATGTTTTGATTACTCACCAACCACACACGTGTGTTGACATAGTATTTTTTTTTAATGGCGGTGTCTTATCGTTACCCACTCCGGCAAAACAACATTTTGTTTTCATTGCAAAAACACGGGCTATTTTTTTAAACGCAAAGCAGCCAGTCAGCCTGCTACACAGTTTCAACTATATACAAATATTTTAGGTCATTAACAAGATTAATTAATGAATAATTATCGCACTTTAATAAAACCCAATCATCATTAATTAATACAAAATATAACTTACATTACATCCTCCTTCTGATCGGTGTCATATCTTTCTTCCTCACTCAACACACAACACTCTCTGAAAAAGGCATAGCAAAACCTATCACTTATATTTGTAATCTATCTTTCACTTCTGGAGTATTCTCGGAGAAAATGAAAATAGCAAAGGTTATCCCACTTTTTAAATCTGGGGATAAGTATATGTGCACTAATTATAGGCCTATTTCACTATTACCACAATTCTCAAAAATATTAGACAAATTGTTCAGTTCTCGTTTAGATAACTTTATTACCAAACACAAACTAATAAACCCAAGCCAATATGGATTTCAACAAAATATGTCAACATGTCACGCACTAATAGATCTTGTTGATGCAATAACCCAATCATTGGATGCACAAAAAATATGCTATTGGTGTTTTTATCGATTTAAAAAAAGGCATTTGACACTGTCAATCACAAACTGTTATGTAAAAAAATGGAATTTCTTGGTATCCGTGGTGGGGCATTTAACTGGTTAAATAGTTATCTAGGAAACAGAAAACAATTTGTGTCCATTGACAAATGTAATTCTACTGTGCGCAATATATCATGTGGTGTCCCACACGGTTCGATCCTGGGCCCCAAACTATTCATTCTATACGTTAATGATATGTGTAACATATCTAATCTAGTAAAATACATTCTCTTTGCAGACGATACTAATATCTTTTATGCAAATAGTAACATCAATAAACTAAACGAAACTGTATGTAACGTTCTGGACCAAATGTATACATGGTTTGCAGTAAATAAATTAACTCTGAACATATCTAAAACCAATTATATGTTATTTGGAAATCGTATGCTAAACAAAGAAATTAATATCAAAATACAAAATGTTAATATCGAAAGAGTAAGGGTCACCAAGTTTTTGGGTGTGTTTATTGATGATCTACTAAATTGGAAAGCTCATATAAAATACGTACAATCAAAGCTTTCAAAAAGTACAGCTATAATGCATAGATGCAGTCATCTACTTGATAGAAATAGTAGACGTATTCTATACAGTTCTCTCTTTTTGCCGTATTTAAATTATTGTGCAGAGATATGGGGAAACACGTACCCAACAAATACTAACTGTATTTTCTTATTACAAAAAAGAGTAATCCGCATTATATTTGGTGCAAGATGGTTGGATCATACAAACTCACTTTTCCAACAATTACATGTTCTAAAATGTCCAGATATCATAGAACTGAAAACATCGTTATTTATGTACAAAGCTTACTACAGCTGTTTGCCATCAAATATTCAGTGTTTGTTTACTAGACGGGAAATAGCATACTCAATGCGAGCTAATCATGACCTAGAACGACAGAGAGTCTGTTCTACCATGCGATCAATGTCTCTTTGTGTAAAGGGAGTGCAATTATGGAATTCTCTATGTGATCATTTAAAAACTACTAATACTATTACTGAATTTAAGCGTAAATGCAAGAACTTTTTATTTGAGAAATATCTGGTTGTGGAAACCTAAATAAAATCAAACACAAATGTAATCATGCCATTGAGGAAATTACAATATGTGTAAAGATGTGTACTTATGGCATACTTAAATTTTTTAATATGCACATATTCCATTGCATGTTTTCAATTATTGTAGCTAGATGGTTAGATGAATAGCAAATTCGAATAATATAATATTGATGTCTCAAAATACATGTATGTATGTATGTATGTGAATATATGTATGTATATATGTGTGTATATGTGTGTATACATACATGTATATAATTATATATATAAATACATGTCAGGGGTAAATTTACACAAAAGTCAATGACTTCGTATTTACCCCCTTCAAACATTGTATATTCTCACTTGTATTATAGTTAAACTTGTTTGGTTGTCTTGTCTTGTATATATTGTTATCAATGTTCTGAATAAACGTTCATTCATTCATTCAAACTAAATACCTTTACTATAAAAGTGTCATCAAACAACATATAACAAGACTTTATTTTATTATGAAACAACTAACCGATATATAACTGCAGTGGACATTCCTACACGATTGAGAAAGCTCAAAGATTTTGTTTGAATTTATCATTAAGCTAAAACGGTTAATAAGTCATAATACGAAATCTATATACAGTGGAAATAATGTACTTACTTATGTATACGACACCAAAGACAAGGCCGCTGACTTAATTCTTCGGGAATTTGCAAATACATCCACAGCCATCTTTCCTATGCGTGCTTGACGGTGATGATTTGTCTCTCACACCAAATGCAGACAAGGAGGGAACAACTGGGATAGTAGAGAAGTACAGACATTTAGTGAGGAAGCTAAAGAAGACAAGAGTGAAACAGGTTGTTCTCTCAGGATTTTTGCCAGTAATGGGAGGAAGGGGGGCAACATACAGAAACTGTAAGAGGATGGCGATCAACGCACTGGTTGAGCAGATGTGTTAAGAAGAGAGCGTGGGATTCATAGATTTATGGGGGTACTTTGTTGGGAGAGAAGATATGTACATGAGAGATGGCCTCCATCTAAGTGGAAAGAGGACAGCAGTATTCTCAGAGAATCTGCTGCGAATCTAATGTTGACAGGTTGCATCTATTTAAACTAATTTCGCAGGGGGGACTCGCAGAGAAGCTTGAAACTGGAGGCATAGATAAACACAGCAAAAATAATTAAGCAAAAAACAGTCTGGAAAACTGTTCTGAAGCTGGATATAAATGTGTTTGTATAAATGCAAGGAGTACAGTAAACAAAAGAAATTAACTAAACATTATGGTAGAAGATATTGACCCCCACATAATAGGTATAACCGAATCATGGGCAACCACCATGTATCAGATCCCGAATTGGGACTGACAGGATATGTTATGTTTAGGAAAGATAGAATAGGAAGAAGGGGAGGTGGAGTTATTTTATATATTAAAGAATCTATCCAGGCTTATGAAATAAAATTAGACAGAGTAGCAGATTGCGAAGAAGCTGTTTGGTGTAACATAGTTACAGGAAACTCAACGTTAACGGTTGGATTAGTTTATCGAAGTCCAAACATAAGCATAGAAGAGAATGAAAAAATACAAAACGCTAAGGGATGTGAGCAAACGGGACTGTGTTATTATGGGGGATTTTAACCATGGGCATATAAAATGGAAATCTCTACAGAGTATGGGTAGTGAGGACCACAAGTTTTTAGTTTTAGTACAAGATAGTTTCCTTTCTCAACATGTGCTAGAACCAACCAGGGGAGAGAATGTGTTAGACATAGTTTTGTCATCACAGCATGAATTAGTTGACAATGTCAGGATATGTGAGCCACTAGGGAATAGTGATCACAACCAGATACATGTTACTATCAAAGTAAAATCAGAAAGGAATAGTAAAAAGCAGTACAGGATAAATTTTCACAAAGGAAAATATAAGGACATAAGGAAATATTTGGCAAAGATAAACTGGAATAACACACTGAAGAATAAGACAGCAACAGAATGCTGGAATATCTTAACGAGTGGAATTGAATGCATCATCGTCAAATTTGTTCCCTTAAAAAACACGGGAAACAGTCCAAAAAGAAACACTTATCGAAAGAAACCGTTAGAAAAATTATGTATAAACAAATGATGTGGAAGTCATATAGACGTACTGGAAATGACGAAGACTACAACATTTATAAAGAAGCACTAAACCAAGCTACAGCTGAAATTAGAAATTCAAAGAGAACTATGAACATAAATTAGCTTGGAATATAAAACATGACAGCAAGAGTTTTTATACGTATGTTCGAAGCAAACAGAAAGTTCAGGATAATGTCGGTCCTCTAGAAGATAGTGCTGGAAATATAATAGCAGAAGGATTCTTAATGGCAGAAGACCTGAATGAGTATTTTAGTTCAGTGTTTACCAGAGAAGACACTAGTTCACTGCCTCTACGAGAGATTAAGTTCAAGGGGCAGAATCATACTATTTAAGACAGTTAATTGTAACCCCAGAAATGGTGGCTAAGAAAATTAGGGCTATGAAGGATAACAAATCACCTGGAGTGGATGATATTCCACCCAAACTACTATTGGAAATTGTAGAACAAATTAGCATACCGCTTGCAATAGTTTTCAACTTGTCATTAGAAGAGGGAGTGGTTCCTTTAGAATGGAAAGAAGAAAACATTATACCGTTATTTAAAAAAAGGTTCGAGAAACAAGTGAAATAATTATAGACTAGTTAGTTTAACATCGGTGATTTGTAAATTATTAAAAAGACTGATTAAAGACCACATGGTGGATTTTCTTGTTAAACATAACTTGATAAACCCATCTCAACATGGGTTTCTAAAAGCGAAGTCATGCTTAACAAATATGTTATGTTTTTTGGAAGATATCACTAAGTGGGTAGATGTTGGATCACCAGTAGATATCATCTACTTAGATTTTTAAAAAGCTTTCGACAAAGGGCCACATCAAAGATTACTGCTTAAACTAAAAAACCATGGCATAGGAAATGGTATAATTAACTGGATACAAAAATGGCTGATTGACAGAAGACAACGGGTAGTTGTTGATGGGGAGGCTTCAAACTGGAAATCAGTTTTGAGTGGGGTTCCACAGGGATCAGTACTGGGACCTATATTATTCTTAATATATATAAACGATTTGGACGATGATATAGCTAGCAAGGTGTTGAAATTTGCAGATGATACAAAAGTGTTTAGAAGGATTAAAAGTGATGGAGATAGACAGCATTTACAAGATGATATTGACAGGTTGATCAAATGGTCTGAAAAGTGGCAAATGTTGTTAAATTTTGGGAAATGTAAATGCCTTCACACAGGACATGGGAACGAATACGTAGAATATACAATGGGGGAACTTTACTAAGTACTACTGTAAAAGAAAAAGACTTTGGGCTGACAATTAGTGCTGACATGAAGGTTTCAGAGCAGTGTAGAATTGCAGATTCAAAAGGAAATCAAATCCTTGGATTGATTAGGCGAAATATAGCATATAAAGAAAAGGAACTAATGATACCGCTGTACAAAACAATAGTTAGGCCTCATTTAGAATATTGTATACAAGCGTGGCGGCCATACCGCAAGAAGGACATAAATATGCTAGAAAAAGTACAGAGGAGAGCGACTAAAATGATACCAAAACTGAGGGATCTTAGTTATGAAAAACGCCTAAAAGAATGTGGTTTAACAACACTAGACACCAGGAGATTGAGAGGTGATCGGATAGAAGTGTTTAAAATATTGAATGGTTATGAAAATATTGATAGAAATGTTTTTTTCAGTTAAGAAAGATAGAAAGATTAGAGGACATGAAGTTACATTAGTAAAGGAGCAGTGTAGATTAGACGTAAGAAAGTTCTCATTTTCACAAAGGACTGTGAACGAATGGAACAGATTATCTGATGATTGTGTGGGTGCTAGTAGTGTGAATATGTTTTAAAATAAAATCGACACATACCTCAGAAGGGCTGGATATATGTAGATAAAAGGGTAGGACTCTCGATAAGCCAAAGGGCTTCCTTGTCCACCTGCCATCTAGAATTAATTCTCTGGATGGCAATCTTGTTAAATGTTGTTATATCTTGTTAAGCAATCCGTTATGGTTATCCTGTTTAAAGGAGCGAGTCATTATTTGTGAAATGTCCATTCGTAGACAGATACAAGAACTGGAGGAAGAACGACAAGTCCAATGTTCTGAGAAGAAAGATATTCATTGGTGGATGTCATCATATTACATTCATGTAGTCCGTGTATATAAGAACTGGAGGAAGAACTTAGTGAAACCAAGTTGGTATGGAATGTGATCGGGATAGGACAATTCAGAAGAAGAAAGGAATGATTCACACCCGAAGAGGGAATTCCCGATGAACCGAGTGAGAACTACTTCGCTCGCCTATTGAAGACAAATTATCCACAAGGTGACGGTAATGACGAAATGTGGTATCATTCATTATAAACATTATGTTCTCGCATCTCTACATTGCGAGTGCCACTCAGACAGCCACAGGGTGTTGAACTTTTGTGCCTATATGGCGATTATTGTGTACCTATGAAATGTTATGATATAGATGTATATACATAAAACTTTGTATGATAAGAGGTTAGGGAGGCTGACGATTATTCCATGAAGAATCGCTGTATTTCGTTTTGTTGTTTGGAAAATGGGCCAATAAATTTGGAAAATTCTTTAATTGTGTATAATTCCTTCCCTTCTGATATATCTCAGAACCCGGATATTTATTAGCAAGGCCATTTCACCCGGCGGTACTTAACAAACGGCCAAGCAGGAGTAGGCTTTCTTATAAACAAGAAATGGAAAGACAATATAGTGATGGTTAACAGCATCAGCCCCAGACTAGCAGAACTTGTTCTATGCATAAAAAAGCGCTATAAACCGAAGATAGTACAACGCACCAACAACATCATACTCAAAAGAAGACACAAACAACTTTCACAACGACATGGATAAGACCTTAGAAAAGCCAATCCACGACACGATAGTGACGAGAGACTGAAATGCGGATGTAGGGAAACGAACAAACATTTCGGAAACCGCAACAAGCAAATTTGGCCTAGGCGTGAGAAACAAAAGAAGCGACACCTTGGTAGAATGAGCAGCTTCAAGAAAGTACCAAATCATGAACACCATGTTTCAGAAAAAACAGGGAGGAGATCGAGCTGGGAAAGCTTAAATGGAGAAACGAAGAACCAAAATTGACTATATCCTGACAAACAGGCCAGAGATGGGCACTGACCAAACTGTCTTCAACCAAGTTAACATCGGAAGTGACCACAGAATGGTAATGAGCAACATCAAACTGGACGTCAAGGCTGAAAGGAAGAAGCTAATAAACAAGAGACCACTAAGTATATATACCACACAAACAGGAACAAAACAGATCAACTTCCAATTCGAACTGCGAAATCGATTCGATAAACTACAAGAACTAGACGACATCGATACCATGATCGAAAATATCACTGATATGATCCAACTAAGTGCGACAAATGTAGGCAAAGCAATCAACAGGCATGCAAACACGAGAATATCGTCACCGACACGAGCACTGATGACGAAACGACGAGAAATGGTGGATAACGGCGACCGTAAAAAACAAATAGAGTATGCAGAAATAGGCAAGACCATCAAAAAGAAACGAAAGAAGACATCAGAAAGTATAAACCAGAGATCATACAAAGAACGATTATGGCATCAAAGAGCCTGAAGAAAGTCAAAAGAACACATGCACTAGGACGAGATAGACTGAATACATTTCTAGACAAGCAGGATAAAGAAATACAAGACCAAGATATGATCACAGAACGAATAGAGAAATTTTACATTGAGCTATACGACAGTGATCAGAGTACCATAATTTACACCGACCCGAAAGAAGTATCAGAGATAACACCATGGGTGGTGCAAGCAGCGCTATGAGATATCAAACATTAAAAGCAGAAGACGATTCCGTCTCGTAGACACTGGTTAAGCTGTATACTAAATACTTGTCCGAAAAACGAACACCCACTGAATGGAAGAACGCAAAGCTGGTGATAATCTTCGAGAATGGAAATAAGAAAGACATAAAGAACTACAGACTGATATGTCTGTTATCAAACATGTACAAATTACTCACAAAGATATTAACGAATAGGCTAGAGAAGACACTCGACGAAAATCAATCACGGGAGCAAGCAGGATTCAAAAGCAGTTACTCAACGACAGACCAAATACATGCCATGAACCAACTGAAAGAGAAGTGCCGAGCATATAATATTCCGCCCTGCATCGCTTTCGTTGACTATGAGAAGGCTTTAGATTTTGTACAGACGCAATCAAAGCTGACCTCCCTTCAAGAACAGGGAGTAGAAGACGTGTACATCGAACTCCTACACCAACAGCTCATTGACAGTACACCTACACAATAAGAGCAACACGATAAACATAAAGCTGTTTGCGGTAACACTCCAAAGCATATGCCGAAGACTGATCTTGGAAACCAGAAGTATGAGGATAGACGGAGAATATCTCAGTCATCTTCGCTTCACCGACGACATACTCATATGCGCTACTACACCGCAAGAACTAAAAAAAATTGCTGCTGGACGTAGCTGATGAAAGTGAAAAACAAGGTCTGAAGATGAACACTTCGAAGACAAAAAAAATTATGCTAAAAATGGTATACCAATATATATCGACACGATGCAGATAGAGAACGTTGAAAGCTACGTCTACCTGTGGCAGCGATACAGTACCAGAGACAAAACCACGACAAGGAGGTTCAAAGAAGAATCACCGCCGGATGGACAGCATTCGTCAAACACCGCGACATCTGCAAGGGTAACTTCGGAACCTGCTTGAAGAGATAAGTCTACAACTCATGCATACTTTCAACGATGACATACGGCGCGGAAACATGGGCCCTCACCATTCATGCAAATAATAAGGTAGCAGCCGCAAAACAAGGATGGGAAGAAGTATGTTAAACATCACATATCGGGAGAGAAATACAAACAACTGGCTAAGAGAGAAGACAAAAGGTCATAGACGTGATGGAACAAATCAGAAGACAGAAGTGGACCTGGGCAGGGCACATCAGCAGACTACGAGATACCGGATGGACTTCTCGTATCAAGAACAAGAAGTTTATTTTGACCCCAAAATATAACAAATATTCACACAATAAACACATTAGGTATATTTATTTACACAAATAAAATAGATATGTATACATAATAATATGTGTGTACACCATTTTTGAAACCACTATAATAATTAATTAAGAGATAATCACCTTTTAATCTCATGACAAATACGCGGTCAGTGGCTGCGATTACGACATATCGTCGTTATCATGGGAGCCACTTATCACAATCTAGATACCTCACGGGAAACTATCAAGACCAGCGAAACAGTGGAGAGACAAATTACACGAATACTGGAAGGGCACCGTCTGGCAGCTGACAGGCAGATTTGGAAGCGACATGCTGAGGCCTTCGCCCAACCTCGGGACACTACGGCTAAAGAAATAATAATTATAATGGTGATGGTGATTATTACTCGTACGTGGGGAGAAACGTTTGCTTGCATTGAATGTGCTTATCAGTTTAGAAAGGCCATGTTTCACGGTGATTATATTGCAGCTAGAAAGATTAAGACCGCGCGCAATGGCTTACCGGCTAAATATCTCAGTAAGTATATAAGAGAAAAACCCGAGTTACAACGTTCTTGGAACCTCCAAAGACGGAGGATAATGTACGCAATTGTTGCAGTCAAATTCCGCGATGCCGGCCTACGCAAACATTTGCTTCATACATGTGAATGTCGGTTGGTTGAGAATGTTCCTAGTCGTGAAGGCTTTTGAGGTAATCTGACAACCACCGGTAAACTGGGTAAAAATACACTCGGTCTTATTCTGAAGGACCTACGATTTTTTTATTACAAACACACGCACTCCACCATCGACATCAGCACTCTTTTATCGCTTTGAGAACTGGCCTCGCGTGAGAAAAACACCAACCGTCAGAAGCCACAACGGTTTTGTCGATGCTACGGTTTTCCAACGGTTTCCTTTTGTTGTCGCAAAAGGGGGGTACGTTTTTTAAACTCACTCCCTTCAGAAAGGGCGTATTGTATACAGATTCTCTTTGCACCTCTTGGTGTGTGACTGGCAGGGGACGGAGATGTGGCTGTGTATCTTCGATGAAGTGGCTCTCCGAGTCCTAGGGTTTACAGCTAATACGTACATGATGTTGAAATCCAACGACGAGCGGTATGTGGCATTGTCTGTCCTTCGTGGGGTTAAAGCCAGGGTGACCAACAGGAAATCAGTCAAATATTCCTACGACAACTATGCTGTGTCAGCACTCGAACTCATGGGGATCTGATTATGTTTTGTAGACATCGTCCAATGACTCAACATCCGAGATACTGACGTGAATGCAGTACACCAGCCCCACCCTGTTCTCTTTTATCATATCATCAGCCAATGATGAGATACAACCACCGTATGTTAGAAGACATATCACGTTCTCTATGTCTAGTCATGACCCAGAGGCAGGTGTCGATTTATTGGAATGTACTTGGTCGAGTGACAACGACGACCTACAGGCAACTGTGGACAAGGTCGACAGAATACAAGATCGTGCGGAGCAGATGATGAACCAACAGACCTATGAAACAGCCGTGATTTATGCGTTGCGTTCGCAAGGTGTGCAAGGAAATGTGTAAATTCGATATGTCAGAAGGTGATGCATTAAAGTATCAAATGCAATCATCGTGTGTTATTTCCTGTGGGCTGTAAGATTATGACATTACATCCATTGCGCGACGATGATGTTGTGACATGCTTGAGAAAGCGAACGATTTGTTACGCAGTCGAGGGGTGGGTGTTTGTGTTGCTGGTGGTGCTGTAGGTAGTGATTGAAAAGTGTACTCGAGGTCATGTTTATTTCTTTGTTCTACAGATAAGCTGTCGTCTACATATGATACGAGAGGCGTATGATGAGAACCCACGAAAGAACGTCTGCAACGGTGAAAGCATTGACGGACAGAAAGAAAGTCCGTCGAAGGGTCAGATGCTTCAAGTCATACGATCTCCGATGCAGACTCCTTCGGAAGCTCATCTCGTCACGACGACCATCGTCATCATCACCGCCACCACAAACACATGATGATGATGGAGACACCCGTCCAACATCGCTGACGCATGGCGTCATGTCAGACCACACACCGCCGCCGACGGTGTCGTCGCCACCGCCGCTTATATTGACGTGTGATGACGACACGCCACCACGTCATGATATAATGGACAGACCGTCAACCCCCGACGTCATATCAGACCACCCACCGCCGCCATCGCCGCCATCGCCGCCACCGCTTATGTTGACGTGTGATGACAAGACGCCACCACGTGATACCGTAGCACGAGACGAAGTCATGCCGTTGGAGGACACTGTGGACTATTCACCCGTGTGTGATACCTTGTTTGATGACTACACCCCAAACTATTCACCACCCACGCGAGATGACATCATGCCGAACACACTACCGTCACCCGGACTCAGTTTTGGTGGTCATCTCGTGTGGGGTAGTTTTCTAAACATGTCGCCTTAGGGTTATGGTCGTGGTGGGACAAATCCATCACCCGCGAATATGTCGACGCAGTAGAGGACGCCATGCGAAAGACCTTGACGTTTTTAATAACGTCCTTGACAGTTGCAGAGGCCGTGGAACACTCGTGCAACGAAGTAGCAATTTACATTTCTCGTAGAGTGGTTAGAATACTTAACGGACAGAGTGTGCAACGGACAGTACCTCTGAATCAGTGATACGAACTTGAGTTAAGATATGACAACACTGTGCTTAGTAGATGATATACACTTTTTATTTAGAAATGATGAACGAACGCTTCGATTATACGATTTTCGTTTAGTACAGTAGTTATCTAGCTATAATACAGAGTGTTTATTAGTGGTTAATATGTCGCGAACACTGCGTATGGTTATTTTTCTTATTAATGGTTATCAGGAATACTTTAAGAGTTAACTGTATCTTCCTTAGTAGTGGTTAAGATAAATGTATGTTGTTATAGTAGTTTATTAGTAAAGACGAACACTTGATATGTAGTCGTCTTCAAGAAAAAAGATAACTTGTTGTGTGTATCTTATTATAGAATAAACAAATAGTTGAAATTGACTTAACCTTTTGCGTGGACAGTGACTTTGAATTCCTCACACATTTACCTCCGATAGTTCATCATTCAAGCGCACTCGTGCATGCACACACCTACTATTCCTCCATAACTTCCTCACGATCGCCCCGCCCAAATGTCAAATAATGTATCTACTGTTCTAGTCTATTCGTTCATTGGTCATCATCACCCCACCCACATGTCCATTATTTCACAGTGCGTGCGTGTGGGTGTGCGTGCGTGTGCGCGTGTGTGGGCGTGTGTGCACGTGTTGAAGATAACGAATATAGGAATTTATAACGCAAAGTTAAATGACGATTTTTAATCGTGGTATCACTCTGCAGTCTTCCATTAACGCAAAATCACCAACCTATTGTCAGCCCTGCTCTTGGTAATTTTCCTGGCTGTCCTCAGCTCATCAAGAGTATTTGTTGGTTTTGGCTGCGCCTGAAGCTCAGTGCTAAGGCCGGTATTGCCAGGATCAGGCACATTATACCATAATAAATGTGCACCTGAACGCCGATACCATGTGTATCACGTTATCATTGAAAATGGCGATGACCGATGCTTATTTAAACAACGCTTCGGTGTGCAATGTGAATGCCCTCCAGGGTCCATTCTCTCGTTCTGCCCATGGCACAGTTGTATTACAAGATCCACTGCTGGTCTTTAGTAATGCTGTCTAAATAATAAATAATACTGTTTGACAGTATAACAAATTTCCTTGATGCCTTTCCATTGTGGAATATTATATGCACCAGCGTTTTATCATGCAGACCTGAGTTGAGATGGAGATGTTCGTGTTCCAAATGCGGCGGCATGGTAACAATTGCTGGCCCAGCTTCCGGTGCTGACACAGTTCTGGTCACATGACCGGAAGTAGTTAGCGCCCTCTGGCGGGACGGGTGGGTTGTACGGGTTGTCGGGCGGGTTGGTGGGTTCATCTCTTATAGGACGGGGGTGCTGGAGAGGTCATCAGCGTCTTATTGAGGTATACAGTATGAAAGCGACTGTTGCCATTGTTCAGGCGACACACAGGGGGCCCCCGCTGAACCACGCCCAACAACCTGCCGGCATTCTCCGCGCTCCAACGGTCACCACGTCATCACCTACGTTAACCCTAAACCAACACACCACTAACAGCACTGACATAAGAAAACAACACCTCATTGGTAAAATATTTCTCGTTTCTTTTTTTCACGCCTTGTGATAGGCAATGGGTCTTTTCCTGGAACATGATGTTCAAAGGAACCTCGCGGGTAGGACAGGTGGGTTGGTGGAAGACCACCTCTTAGTCTGGATCATTAATTGTGGCTGCATGGTAAGAACTAGCTAGCCCCCCTTGGAGGTACGGGGGGTTGTACGGGTCATCTAGACGGTTAGTGGCTTCATCCGCGCCTCTTAGTGGGTGCGTGCGCGTGTGTAGGGGTACGACGGGCTGGTGGACTGCTAATGACCGCCTCTTATCGGGTGTATCATCGTGTATATGTGCGCATGAAAAACAACGAAAAAAACACGGTAATAAAGGAGTGCACACATATTTAGTTGACCAAAAATACAAGCGGATAACGATAATGACGTGATTTGCGGGTGTTTAGCACCACGCCAACGGCGAGAGCTTACGGGTGATTACCACCACCACACCATCGGCATGTGCATGCATGACTTACGGGTGTTTTACCATAACGTCAGCGGTCTGAGCTGACGAGTGTTTGACCATCACGCCATCGGCTCGATCGATGGTGATGGTGATACCTTGTCAATGAATCACGCTGCCAATCAATACCGAAACACGCCACAAGCAAATGGATGTCAAAACTAGTGTCATCTATGACGACGCAGCGCCGCTTGAAACGGAGTATCATCGGTTTGTGGAGGGTATAGGTGACCTACTCCGACAACCACCCGTGTTACCACCCCACGTAGGACCGGCTAAAACACACATAAAAGGATGCTTCAACGTCGAATCCATATCGGCGACTGGCGCGCACGATGTACGTAACCCCGTTTTATCTGCTGCATTTATCACGCATCTCCATCAAAACATTTCCGAGCGTGTTTCGACCTTTGCTACCACCGTAGCCGACCGCCAAAATGCCTTTTTTGGACGGTAGTCACTCCACCTGTTCATCGTTTCCAGTAGCCAGGAAGCCCTCTTTCAAAGCTTTCGGGGTCGTGAAATTTATCACCAATAACTTTCGCATACAGTCGATACGGATAGCGTCCCACTCGGATGCTCTTCTCATCTTCCTTATGGCTCTATTTCTCCGTTTCGCCAAGTAAGCTTACTTTGCCTCTTTGATACTTTCGCGCATTCGGCGTTTTCATTAAACATAGCCTTTCTGAGCGGTTTGAGCTTTACAGATCCTGTACATTGCGCCTATGATAGACGACCGTCCTTACGTGTTGCAGTAGATTGTCCCGTCTCCCGAAGCCTCTACCGCATTTCTCACATCAGTACGTTTTCTTCTTTGTGGATTCACATGATGGATCCTGTTCACTGCGCCTATGATAGACGGCCGTCCTTACGTGTTGCAGTAGATTGTCCCGTCCCCCGAAGCCTCTACCGCATTTCTCACATCAGTACGTTTTCTTCTTTGTGGATTCACATGATGGATCCTGTTCACTGCGCCTATGATAGACGGCCGTCCTTACGTGTTGCAGTAGATTGTGCCGTCTCCCGTAGCCTCTACCGCATGCGTCTGCGATTCACTTATGAAAAGCTAACAGGCGCCTTTTAGCCACGCCCAGCGCGCTCGTGATTGGTCGCTAGAGCAAGGAGCGTTTGAGACATGTGTCACGCCCGTTTCATTTTGTTTTTCGCGGGGAGACGTCAGGGTTTCTTATATGTTAGCAAGGGGCTATACGTACACAGACTAAATTTACGAACAGGTAGGCACGGCTATATGTACACAAACTAATTTTACGAACAGGTAGGCAGGGCCCAACGTATAGTTACGTTAATCCAGATTATATTATTTAGCGTTCAATTTAGACTGATGCTGATTAGGACAGTCGCGAAATCCATTAATTGTAAATGTTGTCATACTGTTATCTTAAGACATTGTAAACTCGAAGCAAATAGGTGCAGTGTGGAACAGCAATTACCTTTGCATTTATATAATAACATTATAGAACATGCACACAACTAATAACTAATTAATTTGACTTTAATCGAGCTAGCATATTAGGGAAGACTATTCTCAATATAGTACTGTAATCGCAGTCTTCAAGCGTTATTATGAATATTTGAGATGGGATGGGTGTAAAATTATTAGAATGTTGGTCATTTTAAGTATATATGTGGTAATATTTATAAATGCTAGCCAACTGATGTGTTGTAAGTTGTTTTCAGCCCAAATAATCTACAAACTACCAAATCACATATTTGGTGCTAACATGATTGAGATTTGTTTAAGGTTAGTTAAAAATATTTTAGCAAAAAAATAATAAATGTTATATAGACCGTCTATATAGATAACATCCCAAACCTTGTTTGACCAGTTTTTATTACGTTTACGGGGCAACGACAGATTTTGCCCGTAACGCGTTGCTTTTACGTTATTCGATGCGCAATTGTCACCCCGACAATTCTATAAACAACATGGCGAACCTCTCGCTTTCTCGTCATTCGCCAGGAGGCGCCCTAACTTTCTAGCATGCCAAATGGCGCGCACAAATGTGTTCTTGTAGATAACATAATGTATACTGAATATAATCCTGCAAGAATTATGATATATTCGTTCACTCACGTACCCATTTCGCATGTTTACTTCTGAGTTCGACTCCACTGGGCTTTTGCTTACATCCGTAAAATTAAATATGTAAATATCATATGGTAACTGGGCTGCACTTTGCTCAGTTCGTAAAGTGACAATAAGAGTAAAATTATTTTATTCGTGTGACAGTCTCACAAAATTACAGAGACACTTTCACTTTACGAACTGAGCAAAGTGCAGCCCAATTACTATATGATATTTACATATTTAATTATAGCTAATGTATACATTTCTGAATGTCTGCATGGGCACACGGATGTAAACAAAAGTCCAGTGGAGTCGAGCTCAGCAGTAAACATACCAAATGGGTACGTAAGTGACCGAAAATATAATAAATCTTGCAGGATTATATTCAGTATACATCATGTTATACATCTACAAGAACATATTTATTATCTTTACTAAAATATCTTTAACTAACTTTAAACACATTTCAATTATTTTAGCACCAGATATGTGTTTTAACAGTTTGTATATTATGTGTGCTGAATACAACTTACAACACATTAGTTGGCTAGCATTTATAAATATTTCCACATAATATATACTTCTTCCAAATGAAAAACACTATAATAATTTTACACCCATCCCATCGTAAATATTCATTGTAAAACACGAAGACCGCGTTTACATTATTATATTGAGAATATCATGATAGCTCGATTAAAGTTAAATTAATGAGTTATTAGTTTTGTGCATGTTCTATAATTTTAGTTTATAAATGCAAATGTAATTGCTGTTCCACATTGCAACTATTTGCTTCGTGTTTACAATGTGCTAAGTTAACAGTATGACAACATTTACAATTAATGGATTTCGCGACTGTCCTAATCAGTATCAGTCTAAATTGAACGCTAAATAATATAATCTGGATGAACGTAGGTATACGTAGGGCCCTGCCTAGCTGTTCGTAAAATCAGTCTGTGTACGTATAGCCCCTTGCCTGGCGTCTCCCCGCGAAAAAAATGAAACGCGCGTGACATATGTGTCAAACGCTCCTTGCCCTAGCGACCAAATAAGAGCGCGCTGGGCGTGGCTTAAAAGCGCCTGTTAGCGCCATCTCTCACATCAGTACTTTTTCTTCGTTATGGATTCGCAAGATGGCGTCACTTGCGGTGGTGCTTTCGAATACGTGCGATGAGCAATCGATTGACCACGGCGCCAGCGGTCTTGACCACCACGCCATCGGATCGTACATGGATGACTTACGGGTGTTTCACCACCACGCCAGCGGTCGTGAGCTTAGGGGTCATTAGAACCGCGCCATTGGCTCGATGATAATGACACCTTATTGTGAATTAAACACGCTGCCAATCAATAACAAAATAAGCAAAAACAAACAGTACCGAAACTAATCACAAAACAAGAAAATATATATCAAAACTAGTACCAAACAGTACCAAAACTACTCACAAAAATAAACATTGAAACTCTGGTCTCAAAAGGTATGCATTAACTACAAAATGCAAGTTTGAATAATAGTAATTAAACTACTCAAATTCGTATGTTCAGAAGTACGCTACTCAAGTTCGTATGTCAACGTCACTGATTCAGTGTGAAGGTGTTATCAACCGTGTTCCTTATAAAACTGAACTACTCAAGTTCGTATGTTAATGTCACTGATTCAGAGTGAGGCTGTTATCAATTTTTCAACCAAGTAATTATGGAATTCTTCACGACTAATATACCTGCTGACCTCGTGACACACGTGACGCACAGCCTCTAATTTTGACATCGGTGTACATCGATGGATCAATGTGGTCAGTTTGTCCATCGCATCTTCAACCGCGATGATACAATCCTCAGGCGATAGAGGTGGTGGTTCTGTCATGCAGGACGACATCGAGAGAAATGACTGTCACACTAGGTGGCCACAAGAAGAGAATTCGAGCGATGGTGCTTGCAGCGGAATGCCGAAGACGGCGTCAAGTGGTACGGATGTTTCCACCGTGTCACGTGGTGGCGTGTCGGTACGCACGACGATGATGATGATGAACTGTCTACCTCATCACATGGTGGTGGTGGTGGGGTGGTGGAAGCAACGAACGTGCTTCCTTTTGAATAGTCTTGCAAAGTAGGCGGCGCCGAAGGTCGTGACGAGCGAGAATTATTACCTTACGTCGTACCTTGGGAGGGAGGGGGGAGGGAGGGAGGGAGGGAGGGACGGACGGACGGACGGGCGGACGGACGGACGGACGGACGGACGGACGGACGGACGGACGGAGGGAGGGAGGGAGGGAGGGACGGAGGGACGGAGGGAGGGAGGAGTCGCGTTGCGTTCGATCACAAGGAAGCACTGACACAACCATGTATGCACGCGCTTTATATGGATGGTTGAATCAGTCCGTTGACTGATTGAACCATTTTATTAAAACAACCTCTTAATAGAATCAATATTTGTCTTGCTTGAATTGACTACGTTAAGGCACTAGTCGAGTCTATTACTGAACAGGGAACCTTTGGGTGTGTATACAGGGGGAGGGGCATTTAAGTCGGTCCGTTAGGTATTGCTTACCGCTGGCCTATTGATATAAAGGACAATTGTGAAGTTCTAGAGGTCAGAGTTAATTTACATATTCATGCGACAAATGTGCATGCTATAGTCTGTTCATGCACTGACGGAATCATCACCAGATACCAAAGAGCTATATATATTAGTATATAAACTATTTGCAGATACCCTAAAACATGCGTTTGGACATCTCATGTTGATTGTTTGGATGCTTACAATTGGAGATATTCAGAAAAGTAGTATACATTTTAATGACGGTGACTAATTTTTTTTATTTTTGTAATATTTGTTTACAAAAATGCTCAAGGGTGCCAAGGTATCCGTCGGGTTATTGACCTACAGGGATAGTAGGTCACAAAAATGCAAAAATATCGTGCAGACCCTAATGCACGGTCCACCTTCAAAAGGGCGTTTGACTGCCGGATCAATGACTGCTTCGTTGCATAACAACATAGGACCCAGTCTAGAAAATGGTGATATTTGAAAATGTAAGACTACTTTTTTGTGTGAAATGAGTACAGTAGATCAGGTGTGTTGCTGTCTGCATTTTTATTCACATAGCACAAAATGAGTGCAGAATTCCGAGCTATACTTTAGTAAATATTTATAATCGGCATGCATACATTAGTTTTAAAAGACCTGAAGGTATGTGATTTCGACGAAATTTAATCAGCATATTTCCAATAACACGATGGCAGTGGCTGTGAAGAAGGTTCAACATTTGCTATGGTATGCCAATTGCTTTCTTGTAATCTGACGAAACGCTAACATGGCCGCCAATAGGAAAAGCAATTGTACTATGTGCCCAGTAGCAGGAGCCAAACATAGAATACGGGGGCTGATCATCCTCGCGCGACAGGGGGCGATGATGGTTACATCAGTCTCAGTGCCCCCTGGCAGATCGCCTTACCCAAACTCTCAAGATAAGCTCAGCCAAAAATATCGTTTGCCATCAAATTCCAGTGGTCTTCTGGGTGGTCTTCGTGGACTGTTTGGGCAGTAGACGTAATTATTTGAATACACAACACCGCTCAGCGGCTCACGAGAATAGTCGATTCCTGGAAATTGGGCGCGAGTCGGATGAGTGTCTGCACTGTTCTCACGGGTGGTAGGCCAACGGGGAAGTCAATTATGAATTTGAGACAACTAACTTCCATACAATGCGTAGGAGATCTGCCAGTAGTGTACGCAGTTACAGCCCTGGATTGCGAGGATGGCGCTGATTGTCATCTTAGATGTCGTATGGTTAAACTATAATTGTATAGATGTGCGTGCGAGCGTGCCAGTGTGTGTGTGTGAGTGTGTGAGTGCGTGCGTGCGTGCGTTCGTGAGTGTGACACCTACACTATGTTTTATAATGTAGATTGTGTTTATTTGTGACAGCCTATTTTAAAACAAGTTATTGTGAAAAGAACAATGATAACAAATACCTCTTGTTCACATCCAAGTTGAAACAGAACAGATTCAGAAAAATCTATCTGCAAAAACTTAACCAAGTACACGTCCATTTTGTCTAAATATGGCCACTGTTTAAAAATAATAAATTTTTAGACGACATAACAATAAATGCCTCCAGTGTTCACTTGTGCGCGTAAATAAGCCATTATACATTCAAATATATATTTGATGACATACATATCATGTACAGTTTTGTACACACGCACACAGCTACTCTCATTGTGGAGCAACGTGAAATCGACACTTTAGCAAATGAACAGCTGGAACGTATTCTTGTTACTGGTTCCAAATTGCTACACCCAATCATAGTTGCACGATTCTTACAGTTAGTGAACGTTGTAGAACACGTCAATATCTTCCATCCTACGTGAATCGTTTCACGAATATTAGTTACTGGACTCTTAAATGATTTTCCTCATGTCGTAGGCAAGCGTAAACCTAAACGTGCGTGGTTTAGTTCATGAAGCATTAAGCTAGGATTCCATATGTATGGAAACGGCAAACTGATGTGACTGAAATCGATATAGTGCCTTGTGTAAAATAATAGGTGTGATTCCATACGTACACATTTTTTTTCACGTGGATACGGAACAAAATCGAATCGGTTAAGAAAATCCCAGAACTGACGCCACTACGGAGGTGTGTCCCATTCCGTACGCCGTGTATGTACACATGGACTCCTAGTTTTACGTAACGAGACTTAGAATAGCATCACACACACAGAACAACTGTAGTACCTTACTGCTTCGCGGGGACACCTGTTTGTGTACAGAAATTGCATTCGAATTATGATTATTCCTGTGCGTCTTTTTATGACGATTTAGTTTACTCTGCAGTAAGAAAACTTCTCCACACATGTCACAGGTGTAACGCTTATTCATGTGCATCTTTTTATGACGATTAAGCTCAGCGCCTGTGTGAATGTTCGTCCACATGAAGAACAAACGTGATACCTGTGCGATAGTTCATGATTCTTGAGGTCTTTGCGTTGAGTATATGATTTTCCACACGTGGAACAAGGGTATGTATTGACAGGGTTGTGAATGTTTACATGACTCAAGAAGTCTCTGGGCGTTTGGAAAGACTCTCCGCACATATGACAAGCAAACCACTTCACATCGGTGTGAGTCTTTTCGTGAGCAGTAAGTATACTGGACGATCTGAATGATTGTCCACACACACACATAACAAGTATGCAGTGCCAAAGCAATGTGATTCGCTAGATGACTGAAAAGGGCTGACATGGTAGCAAAATTTGCTCCACACACACAACAAATGTAGTGGTTTTCAAAAGCGTTTAGCTGCACATGTTTGTGTGTCTTTTCAAGATGCCCCATAAAGGATGACGCAAGTGGTTGTTTGTGTAACGAGCACTGCTGCTCGCTGGTGTCAGTTCTGTGATGACTGTCCGAGCGACTGGATTGTGTGGACTGTGTTATGTACACAGGATCGGTACATGGTTCCACAACTGTTTGGTCTACACTGAGTTTGGACTGAGTCTCACTGGTCTGTTGTTCTTTCTGATCACTGTTCTCACAGGAGTCATTGGATGGTTCCGCAGACCAGTCTGTGTGTTTCATCTTCTCCTCTTTCAACAAATCTCCCTCACACACTACCCACTTTATGGGCTCTCCATTGTTGTTGAAACATTCATCAGATTCAACATTCTCTATATTCACTTGAATCTGTGATTCACAGCAATATGTTGGTCGACCGTCCTTTTGGTGACATGTCTTGTCGAATGGCAGGAACCCTTCCTGCAAGTCTGTTTCTGCTATGTAGTCTTCAGACTTTATACTTGCCAGACCTATTCGAAGATCAGAATAATGTTTTTGATTATATTACTAAAATGGCTCAACAACAAAAATAGTAATAATTATCTTATTACTTGGCATCTCTTGAAGTGTCATTAAGGCTATATTTTGCAGCAAAATTGGATTTAAGGGAGTCCGAAAAAACTAGCAAAACGTTGGCAAACATGAACAAAATGCTGGCAAACATTCACGCAAAGATTGACATAATAATACTACTATAATAATTACCATAATAGTGTTCACTTTTTGCTACAAATAAAACAATGACTGGTGTTTTGGCCAATAATTTTGTATTTTCTCAAAACGTCTTTGTATATCCAATATGATACATAATACATATTTCTGACAATTTCTGACAATTGACCTAATAATTTTGTGTATATATTCTCAAAGTTTCCTTTGTAAAACCATCAGTATCTGGTTACTTCCTTCCTGGGTGATCCTTTTTTATATTTGGACAGATATAAAGAAGCATTAGATTATAACTAATTCTATAATTTGGCTATGTATTTTGGCAGTTTGGACAGAAAAGCCTGTTTTTGTACTGGTAGTTTATGAAATAGTTGTCCAACCAGACATATGAAACCTGACAACCATGTTTTAGAATGGTTGTTTGCATAAACAAGTAATACATGTAAATATACAATTAAAGTAAAGACTAAGTTATATATCTGTTTTTACAACTAACTAATAGAGTACATACCAAAGTACTTCACCTTGATATATGTTTAATATACAAGGCAGTGTTTTTCTAGATTATCTATACTGACAATACAATTAAACTATTTGTATGTGCATGAATGTTTCTAGTTGTCCTTCATAATGTATACCTGGCAAGGCTTGATAGTCATCACAATTCTGTTTCACAAGACTGATTGAAGCAACACGTCCACAGGTTGGAAGCCCAATGGGAGACCGGCTGTTTGGAGACACTCTCCCTGGGCTGATGTCTGCAGGAGAGCATCGGGCGCCTTCTGGCGCGGCATCGGAGGACAGTAACTGTTTCTCCATATAGATGTCTTGTTCTTCATCAGCCTTCATTGCAGATGTGATGGTTCACTAAATACAAAAAACACAAAAATATGAGTTATCATGGTAAGTAATCTTGTCGTTCGTAATCTCTGTTTATGTGCTGCATTCTGACTTCCTATGTGAATCATAAATATAATTCATCCAGGAAGCCAAAATTCATGATTTGTTGTGTCAACTGTCCCCATTGCGTTCTGGTCATTTCAATCCAAAAATTGTATCCAACAAACACGTATTGGTAGCACTCATCTTGTTAATCTAAAATCAGACAGATTAAAGGCACTATTCTCTTCGTCCTAGTAAGTACTCCTAGTATTTCAGCAATATTCACAATATTGAAAGGCACAGAGGTGTCTTTTGATGGTAACTAATCAATTATTTGGCCACTGTTTATTTCGCTAATGTACACACATTATTGGAAACGAGATACTGCTGGTAAAATAGTTAAATTCAAAAAGAAACAAATGTTTGACAAGGACATCCAAGATACGTGATAAAGGTTGCTGACAATTGTGGCACCCCGTATCTCTCCACGTACATCAACGAGTCCATTGTCCTAAATATGTTTTATTCAAACATCACCAAATTCTTACAAGGGTACAAAACACATTTCCGATGTAAAATATATGGATATAACGTACAAAATACCAGTGATAAAAGCAGCTTCTTGTCAGATTAGTTGACGTACGCCTAGGTTCAGTTAAAGCTGCCTTGGTTTTTGCAAATTTCAGTATAATTAGGTTATGTTACAGCTGAAAAGTGCAAGACTGTCGATAATGATTGCATGCCATGTACACAATTTCAACATATGGCACTTCTGTTAAGTGACCAGTTTTAATTTGTATGGCTAAAATTAAGTAATTTGGATCATTGCGGTGGCTGCATAGTTGGATAGTTTCACGCTGCTATGATATTCTCAGTCATTGTTGGGGTATAGATATGTAGATTCTCAATTGTTCTTGTTTTCTCAGTTAGTGCATAGAATCAAAATGTTGTCTGTTTGCCCATTATTGCTTACTGTGCGATCCAAGTATGATATATGCAAATTTCATATAATTAGGAAGGACAAGTTGGAACAGGAGAAACATTAACGTTAGTATTGGGGTTAAGAAACATGCATTTATAGATGTCACTTACAAAAATATAAATGATATAACGGAGGCGAAATTCATCCTACTGGAAATATATCAATATTGTCGCGCATGATGCAGATTTAAAAGAAACTCCACGCCCTGACACATATACACTTATGACACAAGCTTTTGGGGTGCTCAGTACTATAGAACATGCTTGAAATGTAGTTTTTAACCTTCACACAACCTAAATTATCATTTTATTTTCCATGCACATCACCTCATAACTGGCTTATTAATGACTTGTATAACCTCTTTTAGATGTAATACTGACAGTATATAATAGCTGCACGGTATTCTGGTCTACATCAGCTTCCAAATGCAGCCGAAAAACCATCATCCGTCGCTCAAATCACATTTTGGCGGTTTTTGTGATAAAATGGGCCGTATTTGGGGTTCAGCAATGGTGTTGCCGCCGCAGTAGATGTAGTCTGCAAGTTTGGCGACGACGCCTTCTTCGACCAGATCACCCAGTACACGGCATAGCAGTTCCTCGAGTGCAGTATCGGACCCGGGCATCCCCATTGCAGAATGAGCGTACACACGCACGCCGCGAAACGGAGTGACCACACCGCAGTACTTCATTGAGTCGTGGGAGAGCGGTATTTCGTAGAAGGCATTCGACATATCTGTTGTCATGGTGTACTTTCACTGGGCGATTTTACGCAAGGTGCTGTCGACGTCAGGCATTAGGGACGGTTGTGGTTTGTTGTAACGTCCCACGTATGTGAATGCTGTGTCCACCGCTTCGCTTCTTTACTAGGAACGACGGATTGAGGTACTCGACGTTCGCTGGAACATCCTCAGGTCGGACGAATACACCCATCGTCTCAAGTTCGTCGAATTTGCTCTGTAGCGCAACGAGCTAATTTCGAGCGTATTGCGGTGCTTGAAATGGGCCCATGTTTACCACCGCCTCGAATGGCCCAAAGTGGCCATTATAGCCGGCGTAGTTAGAATCGAAAACATCGTCGTACTCTTCAATGATTGAAAGGAATGATGCTCGTTCATAGGAAGATAGCATTAGACCCGGATCGATTTCGACAGCGACATAGTGTTTGGTGGATGGAGCGTTGGAGCTGCGTGATCGTATGTCTACGGCCTGGTGTATGACGTCAGAGCGTACGGGAGTGTTCGTGGCGACATCAGGTACAAACACTTCACGAATCTGACCAAAGTTTTATTGTTCGTTTCGTTTGAGCAACCAAGTGGTGTTGGTCAAGTTGGGTATACGTAGCACACCATCGATGCTGGTAATGAACGACGGTTGTGGCCACACATCATTGACTCGCATGAACTTGTTGCCCGTGGTGTCAAAACGTGATTCCAAAGCGAATGTGGTGTCCGCAATAAACTTGTCTGCGGGCAGATTTACTTCTACGAACTCGCCAGGCCAAACCGTAGTGCTGGTGGGAGGCGCTCGCAGAACGTGAGCACGTCTGACTGCGTATCGGTTTAGAGCTGCATACATGTACGTTGTGCCATCGGACACCGTGATGATTCGCTTAGCAGGACGGATGGCAACACCGTTGACTTCCACAAATAGAGCCCCCTAACACTTCGACATCCAAGTTCTGCACAACTAACCCACAGAACGAGAACTTGTTGTTTTTGCGTGTGAGGCACAGGGTAGTCTCGCCAACTATCGTCAGAGGAGACGACTCATCAGCTTGGTGTGCAGATTGAGATGAGCTCTTGATTTTACAACCTACTCTCAGCGCAGTGGAATGGCGAATCATGTTGCCTGTTGTCCCGCTGTCAATAGTGACTCGAATCGTGTGATGACCACAAAACGTATCCAGATAAGGCGACTGACGTACGTCGATACGCTGTGCAGTTGCGAAGCCTACTGTTGGCTCGTCATCGACCTCGTGTTGTTGGAGCTCGTAGCTGTTCTCATATTCGAAGACCTCTTCGTGGACGTCAGTGACTTGACGAATCTTGGCCATGTAGCGACGGTCTTGTTCGGGAAGGTGTGAGCATTCGCTTAAGAAATGCTGAACGTTGCTGCGGCCAGCATGTTTGCAGAGTGGATATGTGTTTGTTGGTCGCCTTGGGACACTCGATGGACATGGTTATCTCCTTGAGAATGGCTGTTTCGACCCGAATCTGTTCTGAGAGCAGGTGGTAAGGTAGGGTGGGGCAAGGCGCCCACCATAAGCAGGAAACGCTGCATTTGTTTTAATAATAACCAAAACGAATATATTTTATGTTTTCATTAATCAAAAATGTATATTCTACTTTGTGTATAAGTATTTTACACATAGACATAACATAATAATTTAAAATTCTACGTTATAAAATAGTTACGAAAAAGGCGTCTTGCCCCATAGGTGGGGCAAGACGCCCATCTGGGTGGGGCAAGACGCCTTTCCCAACCCGTCGAATAATCACAAGTATGCGAGTTAGTATGGATGGGTGGGTGGTATGGGGGTGGGTGGGATGTGTTTGGGTGGGTGGGTGGGTGTGTATGCTGCGTGTGTATGTATCTGCTTATTTAACTATGTTGTAGACATGTAAGGCGATTGAATAAATACCAACAATATTGTGAAATGTATTTTAACAGGCATGCAATAAGAAGAACGAACGAACAATCTACACAAATGTTAAGTAACAGCCAATCTGGCTTTCGATATTTCGGTAGGGTCTATTGTTCCCAGCAGCTGAAGCAGTGTCAACTATGCAGACTCTTCACTGTCAGTAGTTGCAGCAGTTCTCGCAAATAAAATTGGCATTCCCCACAGTGCACTCTCTATGTGCCCACTCCCTACAGAGCATACACTGAACCCAGACCTCGCGACTTCTGCTGTAACTGAATGGCTCTCCACAAATCAGGCAATACCATTGATCATCTTCGTCACTGCTTAGATCGCTCCGGAATCTCTTTGTTGGTACAGTTATTGTCATCTGTTTCTTCTTAGGCATCGGTCGTTTCCCCTTCGGTTTCCCGCCTCCTTTACCCTGCCGCTTAGATATTTCACCCTTCTTGGTAAGTGCGATTTTGTACGGCGACGACGATATCCAGGCTGCTGATTCCTGTTTTCTCGACTTGCTGCGTGCCGTTGATATTTTCGGCAGTGGAGACATGTTCCTAACCAGTTGGCCGAATGACCGTCGTAGCCGGTGTCGAGGCGACAGACCCACCAGTGAGCAGAGTGGCAACCGTTTCGCCCGGTGGCATGTCTGCAGTTGCATGATCATCAGATGAAGGACCAGCACTTGGAGGCTCATCAGATGAACAGCCGGCAGTTGGATGGCCATCAAATGAAAGGCCGGCAATTGGGGGGCCTTCATGTGAAGGGCCGGTAGTTGCAGGGCCATCAGATGAAGGACCGGCAGTTGGAGCACCATCAGATGAAGGGCCAGCAGTGGCCAGGTGGGCAGATGGTTCTTCAAGCGGCGTCGGCTCTTCTGTCACGAGTGCTGCAGCAAAATCGTCGTCAGTGAAGACATCTGGATCGTAAGGCCAAATACCACATGCCCTGAATCCAGTGATTGGCTTATCAAGTGTGGCTGATTTGTTGAACGCTTTATTGAACACACCAGCCATGTCGTAAAACGACATTCGCCGACCTGGATTGGTGACCATCCAGCTGTCTACTGCATTGTTGTAAGCAGTCTTCAATGATTTGAAGAACGTTGTGTCGAGCGGTTGCATCCTATGAGTGCAATGAGGTGGCAGAACTAGCAGATGTATGCCTTTGGACCTCGCGTAGTAAACCGCAGCCAGTGTTTTATGGCTGTGGTGGCCATCCATGATTATGATTTGTTGGTTTTCTACACACGCATTGGTCGACGCAGCGAAATGTTCAAGCCATTTGATGAACAAGTCTGCATCAATCCAGCCATTCGGACTGCAGTGGCCTACAGATTCAGGTCGTGCCCCGTTCATTAAAGCTTCCACCATCATCTTTCGTAGAAAAATAAACATTGGTGGCAGGTAACGACCTGCTGCATTGATGGCACACACGACTGTCACTGTAGCGCCACGTTCCCCACTGGTGACCTTTGCAACGTGTCTTGCTCCTTTGGTCGCAACGATTTTCCCTGGTCTTTGGACCTTTGTGATACCAGTCTTATCTATATTCCACAATCGACTTGGCGTGTATTGCGCCGTCTCCAAAACCGAGCGGTAAATTTCGAAGAACGCATTTACCCGTGGCTTGTTAAAGCCATGAGCGCGAGCAATGTTGGTAGCCTGCGGTTTCTTTATGGCAGGATCGGGATGGCGTGCAAAAAATCCACTCAACCAGTCTTTACCGGCCATCTTGGTTGTTTCGTTGAACAGGTTGTTCACACCAGTTTTGTCGGCAATCTCATAAGCGAGACGTCTTACATCAACAGTTGTCAAGCCGTACATTCGACGTTCCATCTCTTTGATATGTTCGTACAGGGCTTCCTCGACGTCATCTCCAAGAATAACAGTCCTGGGACCGATTTTCAAAGTTCCAGGGGAGGTCACTGCGTTGTCTCTATGCCTCCGCAAGGTACGAGCTGGTATCCCAAACTGCTTGCTTGCTCTTATCAAAGGAATGCCTCCCTAACTGCACGAAGAGCTTCGCCGAGCTGACCGTCACCATACTTTCCCCTCTCCGTCTTTCTTTTGTATGACCGAACCAGTACCCTGCCAAACGAAGAACACACACACACACACACACACACACACACACACACACACACACACACACACACACACACACACACACACACACACACACACAATTAACTTATAAATGCGATATCATATATGATTATTATATGGTGGGGCAAGACGCCCATGGTAGGCGTCTTACCATTCAAAAAGAGCGTCTTACCCCCAGGCACATGCGACATTAAAATAGCTGTATGCAGTCTGTTGTTTAATTATCGCTCATTTAACTGTTACCAAATGTTAGTCTACATATTTATCGTAAGAGAATCATATTTTTTATGGTTATTTATGATAACCACTGAGTTTTACAACGAAACAGGAAATCACCTGTTTTACTATTTTAAATCTACAAATCAACAAAGTCACATTTTGTACTCACGATTGTTAGACTTGTTTCTTTTTATGTTTCTGTTCATCCGCTGTGTGGCAGCTCGGATTTACACAAACCATAGTGCCAATCTGAACCGTTGTTGCGTAGATAGGACGGGTGGGCGTCTCGCCTCGTATAGGCGCCTTACCCCACCCTACCTTAGCTGTGCGCATGATCTTTGTATCGTCGGCGGACGTGATCTCATCGAGTAGTGAGTCTAGGGCTTGGAAAATATCAGCCTTAATCGATGCTAGTGTTCTAGATCTCAGTTCAGTACCGTGTCGTTGCTTGACGAGCTTTGGGAGCGATACGTGTATCAATCTCAACCACGTAAGAACAACTTCGAGTGACGGTGACATTTCCTCATCAACAGTTATGACGTCACCGTGGTGAAGAATAGCACTTCCCTGTCGGAGCATGTTGTCTTCAACGAAGGCCACTATGCGCTGATACAGATCTTCAGGACGTTCGTCAGCCAGGAGATGAATGTCAACAAAGTCCAGAAAATGGGCGTCTGTCGACTGAAACCCGTAGTGTAGCCGAATTGTTTGCCAAATACGGGATAGACTAGTCGAATTTTTGACGATAGTGTTACGTGATATGACTGGGCAGAAATTCGCTATCTGGCCTAGCATGAGTTCGAGCATGTACACTTGTTGAAGTGCTGTACGACCAGATGTGGCGACGGCGTCATAGTCAGTGATAATAAATTGAGTGAAGTTGGTGTCAAGTGATAAGGTGTAGATTAGGTTTGGGCGCCAGTTCTCAAACGAGTTTACCGTTTCGGTTTTTGTGAGACACCACTGCCTCGGTGCACGTTGTATGTTGGTCATGTTGCACGTAGTTACTATGACTTGCTAGTGCGACAAAACCGCCGTTCACGGCTGACTGATTGTGCCTATTAGTTGGCTAGAATGTCAATGCAATTCAGTTTATTGTACAAAGTTCAGTACCTTACGTGAGTTCTTTAGGACCGCTGCCACCACGCCATTAGGGTGATAGGAATCGCACATCCAATCGTACAAACAGACACTAGCAGGAACGTGTAACTTGAAAATTTAATAGCGACCAACACATAGTCACAGTCAAAACAATTCGAGAGCGAGGCGGGCGACCGGGGCGGGACATGACCCGGGAAAACAGGGGTCACGAACAAACAACCATAGACGCATGTTATAATAGATAGTCTATCGGCGAAAGGCACTTTTGCATTTTCCCTTAGACCTCTTGAATGTGCCCCTCCTGTTACGTGCCCCACAGATCTTCGGAAATTGCGAACGTCGCCGCGAAGTTGTTAGTCGTGCTGGTTCGGCCGCCATTTCTGCATTTTTACAATTTGAGATTTTGGGCACCCCCCGGCCTTGACTACCCTCTTTAAATCCGTCCCTGTTTAAGGCCTGTATCTAGGAGTTAATAACAAACCTATAATCATTGACAAATACAATAAAAACTATTATGCCAACTGTTTAATTACTAGAACATCCTTATTGAAGACAACTAATTTAATTGCACTGACTGCGCCAGCTTGATGGAAAGTTTGGTGTCATCAATGCCTATACTCTTCCCATTTTTTAAGAATTATATAAATTTAAATATTTTTTTATTTTTATTTTATACATTTTTTGCAAGCATGTTTGTCGGATTCACTACACACGTACATACGCACGAACGAACTATGGCTTTCTTGGTCACCTCCGCTTCGAGATAATAGTTCTAGTAAAACCCGTCAATGAACTCGATGCTGAACGCTCTGTTGGATGTTTGTGATTGGTGAGTTCGTTATGTGTATAATGAAAAAAAAAAAAAAAAAAAAAAAAATATATATATATATATAAAATATATATATATACAAAAATAAAATAAGTAAATAAATAAACAGTAATTAAAAAACCAAAAAAAAACACCGATATTCAACTTTTATAAGAGCAACTGTTATTTTTATTACTTTTATGTAGCATTTTACAACAAATTTTACATTGATGATTACTATGACTATATTGACTGTGACTATATAATTACTGTGATTTTACATTTTAATATTGAGATTTTATACATATTGTGATTACCACGCTCAAATCCAAGATGAACTGTTGTGCCATCTGTATACTACTACTATGTGGACTAATACTTAGGATAGAACAGAAGAACTGGGAAAACCATGGTGAAAGCTTGACTAGAATTGCCAATCCTCAACTATCTCTACTTATGTCCCCAGACTTTGATTGCAAGTATTTCCCAGCATCCACAAACACCATAACAGGATGGAAATCAAAAATATTTTACAAGGTAGCATCCTTAAACCAAAAACATCCAACATGCTTTGCCATCTTAATCCTTATGCAAGCTGGTGACCTTAACCCAAACCCAGGTCCATACAAGCCCAAATTCCCTTGTGCCATCTGCAAAAAAGCAGCAAGATGGGACCAGCGAGCGACATGCTGTGATCATTGCAATTCATGGTACCATGTAGATTGCATGGGAATGTCGACATTTGCATATAACGCCCTCCAAAACAGCCAAGTCTCATGGATTTGCTGCCAGTGTGGCATTCCTAATTTCACAAGTTCACTTTTTTCAAACTCAACCATAGAGCTAACAAACAGCTTCTCTATCTTGTCAGACATGTCCACACCTGATTGCAGTGAACCACTAAGCCCACCTCTAGCCACTTCTCCATACAAACAAAGGGATAATAACACAAGCAGTAACTCGAATAGTACTAGACCATGTAAAACAAGTAGAACTAAGAAAAACACTCAGGAAACACCTACTAAGAGACAATCCCTGAAAACCATGATAACAAACTTCTGTAGTATCAGGAACAAAGTTTCGGACCTTGCCGTGTGCATTGAAAATTACAACCCTGACATAATTATAGGCACTGAAACACACCTAGACAGCTCATTTGACAGCAGTGAGCTGTTCCCCTCCAATTATTCAATCATCCGAAAAGACAGAGACTTTGATAACTCAAAAGGAGGAGTCCTAATAGCACTAAAGACTGACCTCATAGGAACACACAGAACAGACCTCGATAGCAAATGTGAAATTATCTGGGTCACCATCAAAATACAAGGATCGAAAGATATCACAATAGGAGCATTCTACAGATCACCCCAATTTGGTAACACAAACGAATACATGCATGAACTACGAGAATCCATTAACAAAATTAAACGCTCAAACAAAGAACATATATGGCTAGGCGGAGACTTTAATCTTCCCGACATAGATTGGGACCTACTCAGTGCAAAGCCAGGCGGAGCTGCTCCCGGTCTATCCAAGATGCTACTAGAAATTGCCAATGATTTTGGACTTGAACAAGTTGTACGCAAACCCACCAGAATAAACAACACTTTGGACTTGTTCTTCACAACTAACCCCACCCTTGTTGAAAGATCTACAGTAGTACCAGGAATAAGCGATCACGACGGCATCCCAGTAATCATAAACAGCTGTAAGCCTAGGGTCATCAAGCAAAAACCACGCAAAATATACATGTACCACAAAGCTAACATACAGGCTCTGAAAGAAGACCTGCTCAAATGGAGCAATGAGTTTGTATCAAGGGATACATCCAAGAACACAGTTGATGAAATGTATACAGAGTTCCAAACTGTACTTGTCTCAAAAATGAACATTCACATACCAACAAAAATAATATCAAAGCGTAACCAAACACCCTGGATAAATAAACGAATCAAGCGACTACACAAACGTAAACAAAGGGCTTTCAACACTCACAAACTACTTGGAAATCAAGCCAGCTATGAAATTTTTGTAAGGCACGTAAAACCACACACAGAGAGACAAGAAATGCTCACAGAAGATATATATCATCCATTTGTTCCGATTCACCAAAACGATTCTGGTCATACATAAAAAGCCTTAAAGTTGATACAGTCGGAATACCAACCTTAACGAAAGACAACAGGGTAGAATCAGATAACAGACTTAAAGCCGAAATCCTCAATAACCAATTTAAGTCAGTCTTTACAAATGAAAACACCAACCTACCACAAGAACCATATTCAAACATACCAGCTATGACTGACATCACCATCACAACAAAAGGGGTCACCAAATTACTTAATGACTTAAAAACAAACAAATCAACAGGACCTGATGAAGTGCCAGCCAGAATCTTACAACTTGCCGCAAATGAATTAGCTCCAGCTCTCAGAGTAATCTTCCAAAAATCAATTATCACAGGAGAACTTCCGCACTCATGGTTACGTGCCAACATCACTCCAATTTTCAAGAAGGGAGACCGGTCCCTTCCGTCAAATTACCGTCCCATCTCCCTAACTTCAATATGTTGCAAACTCCTCGAACACATTATTTACTCTAACATAATGGACCATTTTGATCAATACACAGTCTTATCCGACAGACAACATGGCTTCCGCAGTAAACACTCCACAGAAACCCAATTAATACTCACCACACACGACCTAGCGAAATCCCTAAATAATAAATCCCAAGTGGACATGATAATAATGGACTTCTCAAAAGCATTCGACACCGTTCCCCACAACCGGCTCCTAAATAAATTAAAGAGATATGGCATCCATAACAAAACACACGCCTGGATCTCTAACTTTCTCAAGTGCCGTGAACAGAGAGTGGTGGTCGGTGGAGAACATTCCACCTGGACAAATGTTACATCAGGTGTACCGCAAGGCACGGTATTGGGACCGCTTCTCTTCCTGATATACATCAATGATTTACCTGACAAGATCCGCTCCACAGTCCGTCTTTTTGCAGATGACTGTGTCCTCTATAGAGAAATCAATAATCAGTCCGACTCACAAGAACTACAGAAAGACCTAAATGAGTTAGCAAAATGGGAACACGACTGGCAGATGCACTTTAACCCCAAAAAATGCTTTGTGATGAGACTAACCCATGCAAGAAACGTAAAACATTTTAATTATACTCTAGGAAACGCAACACTACAGGAAACCGACAGTCATCCCTATCTAGGAGTATGTATCACCAAAGATCTCACCTGGAACAAACACATCCATCAGATTACAGCCTCAGCAAACCGTACCCTAGCATTTATCAGACGCAACCTCTACTCGTGCCCCCAAAACATTAAAACAAGTGCCTACACAACCCTTGTCCGACCACTCCTAGAATATTCAGCATCCGTGTGGGACCCCCACACCCAAGTCCTCATCAACAAAATAGAAATGGTCCAAAGACGGGCAGCTCGCTTCTGCCTTAACGACTATACATCCCGAGAAACTGGTTGCGTGTCACACATGTTAACAAAAATAAACCTAGAACAACTAACAAACAGACGAACAAACAGACGCCTCGCCATATTGCACAAAGCCATTTATGGCCACCTAACCTTGCCTGTTGAAAACCTCCTCCAGCCTGTACAACGCCTATCACGGCATCTAAATACCAAAGCATTCAACACTATCCACACCAGCAAGAACTGTTATAAATTTTCCTATTTCCCCCGAACAATAAAAGATTGGAATTCCCTACCAGATGCAATAGTCAACATTACAGAGCCACAGAAATTCAGACAAGCATTAATACACGACTAATAACCTAGCATGCGCACCCAACCCTGACCGTATGACTCCTAAGGAGTGTTGGCCAGTACTCAACCAAGAAGACAAGATGTGTCTGAACATTGTTAGTTCTTATTTGCATAAATTTATATTTAAATTGACAATAATTTGAACGACAAGTTTCTTTATATGAAAACGTATCATATTTTTTGCTTAATTGTTGCAATATCAAGAAAGCACGTTTCTTTAGTGAACGACGTTCTGGTGCTGCCATATATAGCGACTAGATCAAATACTACACAGTTCATGCAACAAGTCACCGGAAAGACAAGAACAATGTGTCGATTTTAAAGGCGTCTTCTCAACTCGAAATCTTCACTTAACCCATTTCAATTTAATTCGTGAAACGCAAACCTACTTCATATCCACTAAGAATACAATATGCTAGCTCGTCCGTGCAATTTATTTTTAAATATATTTTAGTGAAATCACCAGATACAGTCATTCAATGTTTGCTTAAATGTAGGATACACGCAAGAATT
Source organism: Paraescarpia echinospica (assembly GCA_020002185.1). NCBI lineage: Eukaryota > Metazoa > Annelida > Polychaeta > Sabellida > Siboglinidae > Paraescarpia > Paraescarpia echinospica. The sequence goes on along the minus strand of CM034531.1, from coordinate 29,677,363 downwards.
TTTTTTTAGAAAACACTTGATTATATGTATATTTTCTCGGTTAAGGCACATACAACCGTGATCATAATTTGTCCTATGGCCGTGAAGTTAAAGTTGACCTGCTTCTATAATAGGCCTACTCGAACAATTAAACGTCTGATTTACATTTTATCAACAACGTTGCAGGGGTGCCCCCTGGTCCTAGATCCCAATCTTCCCCTATTATCATTCCATTTGCCCTCCACTGAATACTTCCCAATTTGTTGATGTTTTTCAATGATGGAATGTTTGAACATAATTGTTTACCATCCCGCCTGGTCTTAATAAAGCGTTATAACAGGTATAAGGAAAACATTTCAAATCGTTGGAACTTTTACCGGTGCGGGAAAACATGGCAGGGGCTTCGGAAAACGTGGAAGATAAACGGCCAACGTTTGGAAACAGATTTCTTACTGATTCAAAGAATGTGTTCGAGCACAACGCCTGGTATGTTATTTGGCGATAAATTTTGCCGTTGTAAGTCCATTAATGGCTCCTATTAGAAGTGCAGCCGCTCGATTTTTGCACTATACGGTATTATCGCCCAAATGCGTGCGTTGGATTGGTGCGTTTACCGTTACGGAGAGGAACTTCCAAAAACTAGCTGGAGGAAGGCTGTGTTCTGCTCAATCAAGAGACGGAAGTAGACCAGCCGGTGGAGCACGATTTCTCACTGACCCACAGAAAGTCTTTGATTATAATAATTGGTAAGAAAGTGAGCCAATTGAATTGGTTTAGTCTTTAGTCTTAGACTTAACGTTAGAGCCTACTCGTAATAAATAATTGGGCTATAATCATTATGTCCAGACTGTATTTTGTCATTGATAATACTACCTATAGTGGTCGAGCAGTCAAAGCACTGGACTGTTGATTGGAGGAGCCAGGGTTTGAATCCTGGTACCGATTGTTTGGTACCAATACTGGCTGCCATGTTGAAATTTTGACAATTTCGTTCATCCTACGTTGCTTGTGTCTTTCGGAAGAGACACTGTAAGCCATTGGTCCCTTCTATCTGGTGTCTATGCCAGGGGAAGTAAAAGATCCCATGCAAGGAAATGGAACAAGCCTGTTGTGGACTCACTGAGCTGTGATCTCATTGTTAAAACTCCCATTGGTGTTAATGTCTACAAATTGACCCAGTTAATTAATAGTAGAAGAAGAAAATAACAAGGGAATATGTGCACAGTGTGTTGATGTTAAGTGTATAACAGTACGGGCCGTAGGCAGGAGTGACTATTGTCTGGCAGCTGACACTCACTCAACTGACGTCCATAGACTCTTCACATTGTGCGTTATTCATGGTACATAAACTTTTGAATGTCCACTGTGTGGCACCACTGTTACATTGACTTCCTGTCCTGTAATCAAAGATGGCTACATGGCCTACACCAGTGTCAGGTCGTATACGCTGTGTTCACTGCCTTTTTTCGGACAAACACAAGTGTGACAGCTTGGTACAGCCTGGAGAAAAGGCCATATCCTGGAGGGGGGAAAAATGCTAATAAGTATAAAAAATATGTATGAAAATTTTTTTAAATTGGAATTAAACGGGACCTGTCCTGGTGCAGGCTTCGAAAAGTCTGTTTTCCAGAAATGTCGCAAGGGGCAGAATCGTGATGTCAGTTGTGGAAAACATTCCCGGGATTGCAAGCGTTCTCGGCGGCTGGATTTCTTTGGTGGATATTTGAACTGGTATACATTCGTTCACATATAGAATGTGTTGTTGGAAACTGCAACAATTCTAATCTGACTGGCCATTCTGTGCACGAATTTCCCAAAGAGCCAGTTACTCAGCAGAAATGGGAACGTTTTGTTCGAAACGGCAGGGCCGACTGGACCCATGCTACGGCAACTAGCATTATTTGTGGTTCGGATTTCGTTGCGCCTGACGACTTTGAAGGCTTCGTACAATGGAAGATGGGTTTTAGGCGTAAGTTAGATGTAAAGAAATCTGCCATTCCTTAGAAGAACACAACAGAGGCGAAGGCGAATCGGTTACCGGCGAATTTGCGCAAGTGGGCCCGGTCAGTTGTCAGAGCTTCTTCACTGGTTCGTGTCTATACGGTGCCACACCGTGCTGACTAACATCAACATTCTCGATCGCGTCAATGTCATCCTCGCTGTCACCGAAATATATATGATCAAACATTTTGTGATCTATGTCAGAATTGATATCGCTGTCTGAACTACTCGAGTAAATCGCCATTGGTATCAAGTTGTTTACATGACACCGCGCGACTGTGCAGGCATGAAGACGCTGCACTAACTCACGGCAGAACCACGACTGACGGCACGTTTCAGCAACAAATGCAAACCCGGCATAAAATGGCAGATTTAAAGGATCTTTTTATGTCGTATGCTCATATACGATATTTAAACATTTTGGCAATATCATCATTTGAAAGGGCATCAACCATTTGTTATTAAGGGACAGAGCACATTTTATCCCAGGATATGGTCTTTAACATTGAATTTATCACCTTCTAAAGTAGGCAGTCATGCAGGTCCAAGAGCTGTGCAAGGAGTCTATAGGTTGAAACAAGATAACAAGAGTTATGAACTTGAAACCCACAACTTTTACTGATTTGTTTGAATAACAGGACATTAGTGCTGGCTTTCTCCTGAACTGATGGCATGAAGCATTCATCTGAAAAACACTATATCCAACATGTACACATTGAGATAAATCATGTTGCATTTTGTCAAGCGATACATAGGAAAACAATTATTTCATGAGGCATATACAATACCAATACCTCATGACAACATAAAACTACTAAACTGATGTGATTTTGGCATTTAAAAGATTTTGCGGATGAGAGTTGTATATTTGTTCACAGACTGTATATCCAATAATTAGGTTTCATGAGAACCATAAACAAAGATAGGCAAACTACAGAGATACTAGAACTGTTACTTGCAGGGATAATGTCATTTGGGATGAGGAACAAGAGAGAATCGCAGAAGAAAAGGTGGCAGTGAACTCTAAAACTCTGGTGTCCGAAGATATGCAAGGTAGATTATGAAATTCATGAATGTCTTCAAGGCTTTGAAAACCTTCATTTTCAACAGCCATAAAATCCTTAAATTTCAAGGTTTTGGATCCCTTTATTCTCAAGACCTTGAAATCTTTGAACTCCACTGATTTGATATCCATGAATTTCAAAACATTGGAATCCACAACTTTCAAGGCCTTGAAATCCATGAATTAAAAGCCTCGAAGTTCATGATTTTCATATCCTTGAAATCTTTGATTTTCAACATCATGAAATCCACAAATTCCTAAGCCTAGAAGTCCCTGAATTTTAAAAGTCGTAAAAACCTTATATTTAATATTGAAATCCTTGATTTTCAAGGCCTTAAAATCTTTCAATTTAAAGGACTTGAAATCCTAGCATTTCAAGGTAATAGAATCCTTGATTTTCAAGGCCTGAAAGGATTTGAAATCCTAGAAATTCAAGGCCTTGAAATCCTAGAAATTCAAGGCCTTGAAATCCTTGATTTTCAAGGCCTTGAAATATTTGATTTTTAAGGCCTTGAATCCTTAACTTTCAAGGTCTTGTAATCCATTAATTTCCAGGATTTGACAACCATGAATTTCAGGGCCACAAAATGATTTTCAAAGCTTTGAAATCCCTGATTTTCAAGGTCTTTAAATCCTTGAATTTCAAAGTATTGCAATTTCAAGTTTTCAAGGCCACGGAATACATGAATTTCAAGGCCTTAGAATCCTTGATTTTTAAAGCATTAAAATCATTGAAATTCAAGGACTTGAAATTCTATAAGCTGCAAAATCCTTGATTTTCAAGGCCTTGAATTTTGTTTTCAAGGTCATGAAATCCTTGATTTTGTGGCCTTCAATTTCCAGAATTTGACATCCAAGAATTTCAAGGCCACGAAACAATTTTCAAGGCCTTGAAATCCTTGATTTTCAAAGCCAAAATATTGGAATCCTTATTTTTCATGGACACAGAATACTTGAATTTCATGGCCTTGAAATCCTCGATTTTCAAAGCCGCGAAATCCTTGAACCTCCATCTCTTGAATGTCAAGGCCTTGAAATCCTTGAATATCGAGGCTACAAATTCCTTATTTTTCAAGGTCTTGAATTTCAAGAATTTGAAATCTTGATTTCCGAGACCTTGAAATCCTTGAATTTCAAAGTAACTAAATCCTTAATTTTCAAGGCCTTGGAATCATTGAATTTCAAAGTATTTGAATCCTTGATTTTCAAGGTCTTAACATCCTTGAATTTCAAGGATTTGTAATCCTTGAATTTCAAGTCCTTGAAACTCTACCTCCAGAATTATTTTAAACCATTGATTTTCAAAGTACTGGAATCCTTGAATTTCAAGGCCTTGAAATCCTTGATTTTCAAGGACTTGAAATCCTAGAATTTCAAAGCCATTTCAAGGACTTACAAATTACAAAAGTTGGAATCCTTGAATTTATTAGGATCATTCCCAGCGATCTACCTTTACACACTTTGATTTCTGACTGTTCCGTCTGTTCTGTCCACAGCCAAGTATGAGACTGAAGCAGACTATTTCTGGGACGAATTCTACAAGCAGCACCAGAATCGGTTCTTCAAGGACAGACACTGGCTCTTCACTGAGTTCCCTGAGCTCTCTGGCAACGGTCTCGCCCCTGTCGCACCACCAGAGGGAGCCACAGGTCAAGGTCATGTCAAGGGAAAAACATTGGAAACAGAAGATGGAGTGTGTCGGACTAATGACACCGAGTGTGGCAGTGTAATGACGCCGGGTGTTGATAGTGGTGTTAAGACACAGGAGAGTGTTGAGGCAGGGTGTCGGCCAAGTGTTGGGGTCAGGGGAGAGTGTGATAGGACTCGGGTGTTGGAGGTTGGGTGTGGAGTTGGGAATACAGTCTTTCCTGTCCTACAAGCCAACAGGTCAGTGAGTGAGTGACAGGCCTTTTGCCAGAGATATTTTTTGCCAGTCTTGAATAAGACAAATGTGGGCTTTTTAGCACGCGAATAGCTTCCGTAGAAGCCATTCACAGACAGCCATTGTTGGCCAGTTTAGTTTTGTGTGACAAACCAGTGTCTTTTGAGCCAGGGAGGGAGGGAGAATGATTTGGGTATTATAAAAGTCCATGTCCTAGATTGCAGCTGATTCGACCTTGCCATTGTTTAATTGACCACAATCTATTTTTGGGCACATTTACTCCATGTGAATTGTTTTTTATTGCTTGCACTCTATTATAAATTCCTTTGTGAAAAACATGAAACAAAACCATGATATAAAGTTTGATTCAGCAGAATGATGTTTCCACCAGTGTTCAAGCCTCCCCTGTACGTGTCCCATGTACTGTCTTAACCAGGGAGTGAAATACTAAAACTTTCATCAAACTGTTGATGCACTGCCATAGTTGATGTGACACTACAATGCCATCAACAGGACATTTCACTATTGCTGGTTATTGTAAATAATACAGTGAATTATGTATACTTACAGTAGATAGTACAGTGAACTGTCGATTCTTTTTTCCCCTAAAGTCTGAGGTGAGGCTGGCTTCGATACAGGTCCTCCATTTCTGTTTTCTTCCCCTCACCCTTCTTGCACTGCTGCCTCCACCAACCGTCTCCCCTCCCCTACATCTCTCATTCTCCACTCCTCTCCTAATCCCTCCAAATCTCTCTATACACAATCTCACTCTACACAATCAGTTGATAGTAATGATAACTTACAAAATACATCAGCAAGGCTACTTTGTTACTGTTTGTAAGCACACTTTTTCAACGTTATTTTGTAATTTCAATTATTTGTCGACCTAACATATCTTGTTTTGCATTCGGATGGTGCAGGTATGGTTCTGTTTGCAGTGATCCGGGACTGTTTGTGTATTGCTGTGACTTGTCCGCCTCAGCCATCAGTATAGTGAAGGTACGTGGTCATTAATGGATGTGTTCATGATGTCTTCTTTAGCCATCAGTATAGTGAAGGTACGTGGTCATGAATGTGTTCACAGTGTCTTCTTTAGCCATCAGTATAGTGAAGGTACGTGGTCATGAATAGATGTGTTCACAGTGTCTTCTTTAGCCATCAGTATAGTGAAGGTACGTGGTCATGAATGGTTGTGTTCATGATGTCTTCTTTAGCCATCAGTAAAGTCAAGGTACGTGGTCATGAATGGATGTGTTCATGATGTCTTCCTTAGCCATCAGTATAGTGAAGGTCGTGGTCATGAATGGATGTGTTCATGATGTCTTCTTTAGCCATCAGTATAGTGAAGGTACGTGGTCATGAATGGATGTGTTCATGATGTCTTCTTGTGATTACCTGGGGTCGTTTGAATGTGTTCAGCTAATTGGGTGTAATTTTGAGTGGATGAAAATGTTCTTGCTTTCAGATGACATGCAACAGCAAAAATTACTCTTCAGCCAAACCTTGCTTTATGGTAACCTCAGTAATACAGCCACCTCGCAATTAAGGTCACCCTAGGGTAACCCCCGAATTATTTCTCAACAGTATAGGAAATTATAACTTACAATGCTGTCACCTCGCCTTTCCCGTCACTTTTGCCCAGTTCCTAAGGATGACATTCATAGTAAGGTTCCCCTGTATTGGAAGAAATTCTTAGTAATATTTTATACCCTTTTAAATGCAAATGTAATATAATTCTGGATTTGCAACAACCCAACAAAAAGTCTAGTATTATGGCTATCAAACATAAAATATTATTAATAATTTATAAATTAATAAAATATTTTCTGTCTGGTGACGATATGTACAATAAGTAAAATAGGATGTAGTCTACTTTATTTAAGGGCAGTGCCACTGTCCAGACATATATATATTGGAATTATTAAAAAATGCAATATAATGATCATTTCACAGGCAATCTGGGAACACGTTTTTCTCTCAGCAGGAAGTAAATATGTGTTATTTGCAAACCACAGGCTGTCTAATGTAATGACAACCTTTTTCAAAATGCACGTAGCGATAAGAAATATCTTCTATGTCTTACACTTACACCATTGGCCTTTGTTGGTGCCGCTATTCCAGTGCTTGTCGAGTCTGGCCTTAAACTGTGTGACGGTCTTGGCATCTACCACATGTTGTGGGAGCCTGTTCCACTGATCCACGGCTCTAACTGAGAAGTAATTCTGTCTGACCAGCAGTCTTTTTCTTTGCTTGAAAAGCTTTCTAGTGTTGCTGTACTCTCCCTCTCCTGGAAGAAGTGACGAGCTTCAACTTTGTCGATTCCTTTAAGTATTTTGTACGTTTCAATAATGACGTCGGTAATACAACGAGTGTAGTTTCAGTTGTTGTAATCATTGTTCGTATGTGAGCTTTGCTATGCTGGTAACCAGCTTGGTTGCTCTTCGCTGTACCTTTTCGAGGATGTCAATGTCCTTTGCCAGATATGGGCACCATGCTTGTACACAAAATTTGAGGTGTGGACGGACATATGCCCAGTAGTGTCACAAATAATTTCTAGGTTATGTGCTTAAAACTTCTCTTTACCATGCCAAGAGCTTGCATGGTTTTCTTTGCTGCTTTCTGGCATTGCACTGTCGGTTTTAGGTTGGTGGTCACCCACACCCCAACGTCCTTTTCCTCGTTTGTTGTCTCGAGGTTCACTATGGCTCCAGTTTTGTGTGTCATCGTGTACGTTTTGTGTTGCGATTTCCCCACTTGCATTAACTTGCATTTCTCGGGGTTGAATTGTAGCAACCATTCTTTACTCCAATCTTCGAGGGTGTCAATGTCAGTTTGCAGTTGGTCTTGGTCTTCCTGGTTACGGATTGTTGCGTATAGCTTCGTGTCATCGGCAAACATCTTGATGCTGCAGTGGACCAGGTCTGTCATTCACGTAGAGGATAAAAAGAAGCGGTCCTATGACAGATCCCTGGGGAACTCCACTGATGACGGGAGCCCCCTCTGACTTAGATCCATTGATTACCACTTGCTGAGTTCTATTAGTCAGGAAAGTTTTCAGCCATCGAACCACTTTGCCTCGGATGCCGTAGGCTTCTTAGCTTCTTTACCAGTCTGCAGTGAGGAACTGTGTTGAACGCTTTCTTGTAGTCCAGGTATATGACTACAAGAAAGTAAGACTGTAAATTTTTAGAAAATTTATATGAATTACAGGCAACCTTTCACAGTATTATAAATACTGTACATATTAGACTGACATAGTTTTGTGAATGCAGCTCTATATTAGGAATGATCTTAATTTTTACAATCCAAAATGGCTATTACTAACATGCGTTTCACTCACCGTAGCTATATATTTTCCCCTGTGATACATGGTGGCAACAAAACCACTACCCCCGTACCCCTATACAATGCTTAATCTATCTGGGGACTTATTGAACTTATGTCTTACTGTGATTCTTCGACATTTCTAGGAGCATGCAGACTATGACGCAAGCAGGTGTCATGCCTTCGTCTGTGATGTCACAGATGACAACTCTCCTGTGCCCTTTCCTCCGGAGAGTCTAGACGTCATCATCCTCATCTTCGTCCTCTCGGCGATTCACCCAGATAAGTGAGTAGATGTGAATGAACGATGATAGAGGTGGGAAACATCTTTATTATTCCGTCTGGAGACAGGTGTATTGTAAGTTTTAACAAATATTGAGCACTAATAATACAATGAAAAATATGGTTTATAACTATGTATACCTCATGATACAATTCTATGATTAGGAAATGAAGGTTTTCTGTTCAGTTACCTAACCACGATGGTAATTATTATATTCACTGAATTTTCTAGAATATGGGAATATCGTGGTCAAAGATCGTTGCTGTTAAACCAGATGACATCCAATATATTGCCAAAAGAGGAGATTACAACCTGAATGTTTTGTTTAGCTTCCATGCGTTAGAATTCAAATAACGAACAATGTGTCGGGCATTCAGGCTTATAAAACATAATTTGGTGGGCTTCAAAATTAACATAGAAAACTAGGAACAGACATCCTTTTTTTAAATGATCTCATTTTATATTTTTGAAATGAGTCATCTTTGTGAAATAAGTTAAAACGTTTGCTCTTATGTAAAATATTTGTACTTACAGAATGACACACACAGTGAAAAGACTTGCATCTTTCCTCAAGCCCGGTGGTATTCTTCTATTCCGAGACTACGGGCGATTTGACCTGGCACAACTGCGATTCAAGGAAGGTAGGAGCTGCATGCATACATGCAGAAGTTGTGATCTATAACCACAAAATGTGATGTGCTTTTGGGGGGAATCCCAGTGCTGCTTCTCTCCATAGACATTTTTGTCATCTAGAAACAGTTCTACATGAATGTTGTTCGTTTATTGTCTTTGTGTGGCATCTGCATGCCTAGTATGCAGTAAATTAAATTGTTGACATAGCTAAGCCCTTAATTTATGGCACCACCATTTTGAGATATTAGAAGGATTTAGATGTCTGAAATAATCTCTCATACCTATTGATGCAAATGTTTTGCTGTCGGGTCCACACAGCATTTTCAGAAGCCTAGAATAATGTTATATTTTGTTCTGGTCCCACCTGTAGCAACACACAAAACGATCGTACAGATAATACTAAACGTAGCGACAAGGGTATTCTTACAAAAATTTATAGCTTTTCTTAAAAAAATTATCTTTTTCACGTTACTTGAAATGAAACACAACATAATATTATATACAGTAGAACCTCCGTAACACAGTCCCTGATAATCCTGAAAAATTGGCTTCCAGATATTGTTTCACAAGAATAACATCACCAAACGCTAATATACTGTTATGAATATGATTCTTTTATTCAAAAAACTTGTTAATCATGGCATCACATACACTGGGGGTCACGGAGACCAAAGTATCTGGATTCTAACTTCAAACGTTGATAGTCATTTTGTTATGATCTACATGTCTTGGGCGCCATTGGAACGTCAACTATGCTTGTCGGCCTACAGGTGAAAGAGTACATATAATCTATTTTACATTCAGGCAGATTTAACTATAAAAAAGTATTAATAACTGTCTTTTCTTGCTGTGCAACCCAGGGATAACTCAGCGTAGGTTATCTAAATTGTCACTACATTTGGTATTAGGTTATCTACATTGTCGCTACATTTGGTATTAGGTTATCTACATTGTCGGCTCGCTACATTTGGTATTAGGTTATCTACATTGTCGGCTAGCTACATTTGGTATTAGGTTATCTACATTGTCAGCTAGCTACATTTGGTATTAGGTTATCTACATTGTCGGCTAGCTACATTTGGTATTAGGTTATCTACATTGTTGGCTAGCTACATTTGGTATTAGGTTATCTACATTGTCGGCTAGCTACATTTGGTATTAGGTTATCTACATTGTCGGCTAGCTACATTTGGTATTAGGTTATCTACATTGTCTCTACAATTGGTATTAGGTTATCTACATTGTCGCTACATTTGGTATTAGGTTATCTACATTGTCGCTACATTTGGAATTAGGTTATCTACATTTCACACGTTCTGTTTTGTCTATAGGTCGGTGTCTGTCAGAGAACTTCTATGTGCGAGGGGACGGAACTCGGGTCTACTTCTTCACCCAAGGTATGTCTGGCAACCAACTTGACAATGTGGATATACACTGTCTCCCTAATTAGACAGGCTTCATCTGTTTCCCCTTGAGTGTTTGGTTTGGGTTTAATTTTTAGTTTTTAGGTTCTCCACAATGGGCACTGCTGTGCAAAAAAAAGATGATTCACAAGTTTGAGAATTGTTTTTACCAATTGATATGATGATTTGTAAATATATTGTAATAAGGTCGAGTAGATAAAATAATATTACTAGAATTTTGCAGTTGGTGATGTTTTGTTACGAAGGCCAGTTCTTGCAGTGAGGCTAACCCTTTTGTTTTATGTGCCTCTGAGCCTGGTTTCTGAGGATTTAGGCACAAGACGTTATCGTATTTATTATTATTAATACTAACAACGATGGCCTGAAGTGATAAAATGTGCTTGTCATTTCTAGATGAACTTCGTGAGTTGTTCCTGGAGGCAGGACTGGAGGAAGAGCAGAACCTGATTGACAGAAGGCTGCAGGTGAACAGAGGACGACAGCTGAAGATGTATCGCGTGTGGCTGCAATGTAAATACAGGAAGCCATGCTGACGGAGAGAAGAAATGAATGAGAGATTAATGTGTTTACACAATGAGACATTTTGTATGTTATGCTCCTACATGCTATCATTAAAAATGGGTACCATAGTTGTTAGAACATTGGACAGTGAATTAAGAGAATCTTGGTTGAAATCTTCTTTGCTACCATTTTGAAGATTGAGCAGTTTTGTTCACCCCACGTTGCTTCAGTTCACTCAGCTGTGTGATCGAGATTGAGCAGTTTTGTTCACCCCATGTTGCTTCAGTTCACTCATGTATGTGATCGAGATTGAGCAGTTTAGTTCAACCCACGTTGCTTCAGTTCACTCAGCTGTGTGATCGAGATTGAGCAGTTTTGTTCACCCAGATGTGTAAATAAGATTAGATTGTACATGTATGTAAATAAAACATGATTCTGGTGAGCGTAGTTCAGTATGTATATTTTAATATCTTGACCACCAAAATGTTGGTTAACGGACTACAGTTTTTTTTATACAATCTTACCATTACCTTTGACATTGTTGCTAAATTACAGAGGTATGCCGTTATCTGTCACTCAAGCAGCAGCAATTCTACAGACATGCAATGTACAATGTTTATAGAGTGCATCAATAATGATAAATATCGGAAGACGGGATGAGGTGCTGTTATATATTCAGCGAAAATCCGGGGGATCTGCCTGTATTTTGCGGTATGACTAAAAGGCGCACGGCCAAAATGTATGCAGTGTTGGTAACCAAGCGGGCTGTTGGTGGCACATAGGAGGTATGTGTGAGCAGCTCGCCAAATTTCAGATATATGTTCTCATTGGAGTAACAAAATTCGCAACTTATCGCTTGTGGTAACTCGCCAGTTCCATTCGCCAGGTGGCGCTACTATGTCAATACTTCTTCGGAACAATGTTTGACGTCATTAAGTTGACGGCTGTTGTCAGTGTAGGAGGGTGAATTTTTTTTCCTAAAATACTCTTCCGGAAGATCGGATAAAATGCCTAAATTGCTTAACTCCTGAGTGAAATACAGGCTCAATTTTTTTAATAATGCACACACAAACCATATACAGTACATATACCGTCAACGTCAACGCCGCCAAACTATCTACCAACATATTATAATATTACATGGTCGTGCGTGATCGTTCGTTAACTTCGACTTCGTGGTCGTGCGCCTTTTAGTCAAACCCGTATTCCGGGAGATACATAAAAATCCGGGAGACTTCCTGAAATTATTAGATAGTTGGCAGGTATATTTATAAATCAGTGAAGCTCTGAAGTTTCTGCGTCGTGGCGCTCGCTGCGTTAAACGATGGTGCCATCTCGCGGATACCGGATAATCGTGAGTAGAGGGTACAGTTTTACGTTCTGATTTATTTTCACCAAACATTGCAAAACATCAACTCACCTCGGAATCTGACATGTTGACTGTGTGTGATGTCAACAGTATTTATTGGCTTTTTGCGCAGATAACACCCAAATTATGCTTAAACATGCAACTGTAGCAAGACATTAGTAGCAGAGAAAGTACTTATGGGAAATTATCACGTTTTGATACAGTACATCTCATCATCATGTACGTGTCAATATAAGTGGTGACATGTAGTGGGAGACTACAAAACTACCAAAAGGTTATGTTTGCTAGTTTAGGAAGAACAGCAAAGTTGGCCGTTCGTGCAGTTAAATTTAATCTACTTGGTGGTACGGTTGAGTTTTCCTTTCCATTGTCACATATGCCACTGTACGATAGTCGACATGACTGACAATGCATGTAGTTCGTCTGTATGTGCATGATCTAGCCCTACGGCTGCCACTGGCCGCATATTTATCAGACCAAATTATCGCCCACACTCGAATCGGGGAATAACGTTTCTACTCGTATAATTGTGGTTAGCATTATATGTTACAAACCCATTACTGTATACGTGTGGGAGTTAATTCCGTACTACATAATGGGTCCACACAATATAATATGCTGTGTTTGCAAAAACTTTGAAGAAACTCCTAGGTGAAATATAGACTCAACATTTTTAATAATGCACATATATATACCATCAACGGCCAAACTATCTACCAACACATTATATTACACGGTCGTACGTGGTCGTGCGCCTTTTAGTCAAACCCAATTTTGTGTGGCGGTTTCCCCACTTGCATTAACTTGCATTTTTCAGGGTTGAATTGTAGCAACCAATCTTCCAGGATATCAATGTCGGATTGTAGTTGGTCTTGAGCTTCCTGGTTACGGATCATAGTGTATAGCTTCATGTCATCGGCAAACATCTTGATGCTGCAGTGGACCAGGTCTGGGATGTCATTCATGTACAGGATAAAAAGAAGCGGTTCTATGACAGATCCCTGGGGAACTCCACTTATGACGGGGGTGGGGCCCATTCAGACTTAGATCCAATGAGTACCACCTGCTGAGTTCTATCAGTCAGGAAAGTTTCCAGCTATTGAACCTCTTTGCCTTGGATGCCATGGCATAGGCTTCTAGCTTCTTTACCAGTCTGCAGTGGGGAACTGTGTCAAAGGCTTTCTTGTAGTTCAGGACCGTATCCCTCGTCCAGTGTTCGTGTCCATTTCTCAAAGGTCTCAAGTAGGTTGGCCAAACAGGACTTGCCTTCCATTAATCCACGCTGGTTCTGGTTGATGCAGCTGTGCTCGTTGAGAAACTTGATCGTGCTCTCTCTGATGATTGCTTCCAGAATCTTGCATGGTACGGATGTTAGGCTGACCGGACAGTAGTTTCCAGCCTTCTCTTCAGACCCCTTCTTGAAAATTGGTGTGACTAGGGTTTGTTTCCAGTCTGTGGGGATTTGACCAACTGGTGTCTAATGATTAGGGAAATATCCAGTACATCGGCTTAGCAACGGTTTTGCTACACTCGTTCAATACCCATATAAAATAAAGGCTGATAAAATATATTTAATGGACCGTCTAAAAATGACAAAAGTTAACTAAATGTTTACTTTTTATGACTCTCACACACCCACAGTAAAGCTTCGTAACACTGGCCTGTGCACCACTAAAAGTCAGGGGCATAGCTAGGCATACATACTTGTGGAAGCACAATTCTCTATATACATGTAGAGTATATAGATGTCGGGACCAGGGGGCAGCCCCCTGGTCCCGACACACCCTAGGCCCCAAACTTGCTGGGGGGCTGGAGATAGTATTACCCCCTAATATTTTTGCAAAAGTATGCAGTTGAAGGTTTGGTAAACTCTAGAATGGGGGGTGCACTTGAAGGGTTTTGGTGAGCCTCAGCCCCACCTTAATAATCACCACATCTTGACGCCTATGTAGAGGGGATCTGGTAGTCTGAAACTGTTTGGGTATCCAGTTGCAATTGGATGCATTTCAAAGCCGAAATAAAACATAAAAAAGGCATTGGAATAACAGAGAAAAACACAGGACTTCCACATTGGCCATTGAGCTTGGTTTCTAAAGATTTAGGCACAGAAGAAGTTCTCTTATTATTATTACATAACAACCATCTCTGGTAAAAAGTGCATATAAACCTTTAGTGTAGCATAGTAAGAGTTACTGCTGTCTGGATAACGTGTTTGTTTCTTGCTCAAATTGTCCTGCTAGCTCTACTATCAAACAACACATTCCATTTCCTGCTGTAGCTGTGAGACTACAGAGGCGGCATCATTGGCTGCCGGTACAAGGACACACTGTTTGACCTGTAGTAGACCGAGGAAGCAGACTATGGTGAACATGCTCACTACATGGCCACTAGTGTTATGATGAAGTCAAATTTATTGATAGATAATTAACTTCTGGGTTTGTCTTCCCAATGCATCTTCCAAGTATTTAAGGACAGTGACTACAACAGGGAATACAGACTTCAATGTGTGGATGTCTACACTGCATTTGTATGACTGGCCCGTCTTGTGCACTCCACGCTGGATGCCATTTTGGCAGCTCCTTCATATCAGTGAGTGCATATCTTTGCCACCAAAACTCCATATTCTTCGCATGGAACTATTTGTGGCCAAAGCTTCACGAGTTGTGCTGGCGGCTTCAACAAATCCAAGACATTCACTGGAGATGCGAGAAGATGCCTCATCCATTGCAGATATAACTTTCTGGGAAAGACAAAGTGAATTACCTAAAAAGCTGACTTATTGATTTTCCTTGCCGATGTGAGGCTACGTCAACGCCACCGTTAAGGGCATGTATGCTATCGTCTTACTGGCTTCATAGTGGCTGCAAGCTTCAGTTAGTTTCACCCCATAAAGGTAGTCAAACATTGATAAATTGTTACAAGTAAATGATTACATAAATTATATGCTTTGCCCAGACACCGGCTGGCATAGCTGCCGGCTGGCATGCCTGCTGGCTGGTCCGCATACTGTACCAGCAGCAGCAGCTTCGTAGAAAGGCTGCCTGCTTCTGTTAACTTTATCCTGTATCATCAAAGTATTGATAAATTGTTGCAAGTTAGTGATGACATTTTCTTTGCCAAGGGGTACAACGTTATCTGGGCTTCCAGCGGCTACTGTCTTAAATGGAATTTTTGGTTTGACAAATTGATGTGGTAGCATGTGCATACATGCATACGGCTAGCTATGCCCCTGAAAGTATGTTCGTTTTGAGAAAGAGCCTCATCTATTATGTAGGCATCAATTTTAAACTTCCACGTGTGCATGCTTGTGTGTGTTGGACATCTAGTGAGATGGGCATACATGTTTGTTAAAAATAAATACACTTTCGTTCGAATTAACTTGTATAAGTTGAGCTACTTTCAGGATGTGGCAAAATGTCTATTTTTAGGAGTGTTTTCTCCAGCGGCCATTTTCCGCAGCAGCAGTCACTCTCATTCAAACGGATCAATTGTTCAGTTAGACAACATGAATGTGCATGTGCTTCCTGCCCTGGATGACAACTACATGTACCTGCTGGTCGATGAACGTTCTAAACAAGCTGCTGCCATTGATCCAGTCGAGCCTGAGAAGGTAACTCACTCTTTCTTCGGTATACATACAGCTGCATGTAGAGAGGAAATAAGTAACAGATGTTGAGATCACAAACTGAGTCACTGCTCGCTAGTGTGTTGAATATTGTAAGATATTTTACTTCCTGTCTTTGTCGACAGGAATGATGGGTCTTACATATATTTGACGTCCGTCCTCAATTATTAATTTAACCCTTCACTAAAGAGGTTAGTTTAATGTTCATATTTTAGGTGTGTAAATGATGCAGGTATTGTTCGCTGTTGGATAATCAAAATAATTGTGTTTAAATCATTTAAAAAAAATTATTATGATTGTTAGATTGGATAACATTGTGAAAGTGAATAACTTTGATTGTTAGATCAGATAACTTGTGAAAGTGGATAACTTTGATTGTTAGATTGGATAACATTGTGAAAGTGAATAACTTTGATTGTTAGATCAGATAACTTGTGAAAGTGGATAACTTTGATTGTTAGATCAGATAACTTGTGAAAGTAGATAACTTTGATTGTTAGATTGGATAACATTGTGAAAGTGAATAACTTTGATTGTTAGATCAGATAACTTGTGAAAGTGGATAACTTTGATTGTTAGATCAGATAACTTGTGAAAGTAGATAACTTTGATTGTTAGATCAGATAACTTGTGAAAGTAGATAACTTTGATTGTTAGATTGGATAACATTGTGAAAGTGAATAACTTTGATTGTTAGATCAAATAACTTGTGAAAGTGGATAACTTTGATTGTTAGATCAGATAACTTGTGAAAGTGGATAACTTTGATTGTTAGATCAGATAACTTGTGAAAGTAGATAACTTTGATTGTTAGATTGGATAACATTGTGAAAGTGGATAACTTTGATTGTTAGATCAGATAACTTGTGAAAGTGGATAACTTTGATTGTTAGATCAGATAACTTGTGAAAGTAGATAACTTTGATTGTTAGATCAGATAACTTGTGAAAGTAGATAACTTTGATTGTTAGATTGGATAACATTGTGAAAGTGAATAACTTTGATTGTTAGATCAAATAACTTGTGAAAGTGGATAACTTTGATTGTTAGATCAGATAACTTGTGAAAGTGGATAACTTTGATTGTTAGATCAGATAACTTGTGAAAGTAGATAACTTTGATTGTTAGATCAGATAACTTGTGAAAGTGGATAACTTTGATTGTTAGATCAGATAACTTGTGAAAGTGGATAACTTTGATTGTTAGATCAGATAACTTGTGAAAGTGGATAACTTTGATTGTTAGATCAGATAACTTGTGAAAGTGGATAACTTTGATTGTTAGATCAGATAACTTGTGAAAGTGGATAACTTTGATTGTTAGATCAGATAACTTGTGAAAGTGGATAACTTTGATTGTTAGATCAGATAACTTGTGAAAGTGGATAACTTTGATTGTTAGATCAGATAACTTGTGAAAGTGGATAACTTTGATTGTTAGATCAGATAACTTGTGAAAGTGGATAACTTTGATTGTTAGATCAGATAACTTGTGAAAGTGGATAACTTTGATTGTTAGATCAGATAACTTGTGAAAGTGGATAACTTTGATTGTTAGATTGGATAACATTGTGAAAGTGAATAACTTTGATTGTTAGATCAGATAACTTGTGAAAGTGGATAACTTTGATTGTTAGATCAGATAACTTGTGAAAGTGGATAACTTTGATTGTTAGATCAGATAACTTGTGAAAGTGGATAACCCGATGATACAGCATATAATGTACATGTAATGTGTCATGTAAGTCGTGCCACGTCATCTGTATTTGATCGTGTGCAGCGCACTCGTGCATATGTAATAATATGTTACAAACTTCTCTGTTTTCTTGAAGCTAATTGAAGCTGTGAAGGACAAAGGCGTGAATCTAGTGGCAATACTCACCACGCATCATCATTTGTGAGTATCCACTATCCACCCTCTTGTGAGAACCCTTCAGACTTCAGTACACATTGTCAACCTTTAAAGAACACCCTGCTGCAGTTCATTATGTTTTTTGTGTTTCAAGAACCATGTGATTTTGCTTGTGCAATTGGTTGCTTGTAGAGACTATGCCTATGGTCTCTATAAGGACCATGCCGATTATTAGACGTATGTATTGGTCTGTGTAGGGACCATACAAGTGATATTACCTGTGTGTTAGTTTTTTGTCAGGGACCATACAAGTGGTATTGGTCTATACCTGTAAGGACCATACAAGTGATATCATCTGTGTGTTGGTCTGTTTGTAGGGACCATACAAGTGATATCGCCTGTGTGTTGGCCTGTTTGTAGGGACCATACAAGTGATATCATCTGTGTGTGGTCTGTCTGTTTGGATCATACATGTGATATCGCCTGTATGTGGTCTGTCTGTTGGGACTATACATGTGATATCACCTGTGTTGGTCTCTCTGTACAGATTATAAAAATTATATCATATGTGTGTTGGTCTGTCTGTAGGAATCATACAAGTGATATCATCTTTGTGTTGGTCAGTTTGCAGGGACCATACAAGTGATATCACCTGTGTTGGTCTCTTTGTACAGATTATAAAAATTATATCATATGTGTGTTGGTCTGTCTGTTGAGACCATACAAGTGATATCGTCTGTGTGTGGTCTGTATGGACCATACATGTGATATTGCCTAGTGTTGATCTATTTGTATGGCCATACAAGTGATATCACTTGTGTGTTGGTCTGCTGTAGGTACAATACAAGTGATATCGCCTGTGATGATTTATTTGTAGGTACCATACAAGTGATATCACCTGTGTGTTGTTCTGTTTTCAAGAGACCATTCAAGTGATATCGCCTGTGTGTTGGTCTGTTTGTAGGGACCATACAAATGATATTGTCTAAGTTGTGGGTTTGTTTATAGAGTGATATCATCTGTTTGTGATATCGCCTGTTTGTAGGGACCATGCTGGTGGGAATAAGAACCTTGTCGAGCTGGTGCCTGGACTGAAGGTTTATGGGGCAGATGACCGTATTGAAGCCCTCGATACTCCAGTCAGTGGTGGAGATAAATTTCAGGCAAGTGTAACTGTGTATCACAGCAGAAATGACAAACATTATAGGAACATTTTTCAAAGCGGTTCAGGAGACATCATAGGGCATA
>CM034531.1:29598180-29653180 GCA_020002185.1 Paraescarpia echinospica | reverse complement strand
TTAATATAATGTTCTTAAGATTATACTAACTATATTGAAGGTAAACTGCCCATCAAATTGTATTTCGTAAGCCTGTAACAATAGTCGCAATTTGAAGGCACGACCACGGATGCATGTTCTAGTAGTAAACAAAACATAGTTTCAAAACAAGCTTTATTGGCCTATATGGCCGTGTCGGGCAGAGTTAATTGCTGCACTATATACAATGATGCTCACTTTCCCACGATCAACACAGCAGACTTCCAGTTAGAAATTACTATGCCCGCAAATTCCGGGTAGACAAACAGACTATGTCCCATTTGAAAGTTGTGCCAGTGAAATGTTCAAATTGTAAACAAAACGTTCAGCAGATTATAAACACCTATATTGGCAAAAATAGTGGACATTAACTGCAAAGACCTTTGAAGTTTGTCACAGTTGCAATGTTCCCACATAAAATCCAAATCGGTGAAATTCTTGCCGGTAACTACCATCCTGGCTGATATTGGGTAACAGAACAGAATTCTTGTTTTAAAACTCCTTCTGCAAATCATTTAGATCTTTGTAAAACAAGCTCGTTGGTGTTCATAACTGTAGTGCATGATTAAGTTAGATAATCCATGCAGTTGGTTTTAAAAAAAGAGAGGTTTTGTTAAAATCATCTGCAGAATTGACTTTGATCATTGTATCAGATAACTGGCAAGCATGAATAGTCTTAAGCTGTAGCTAAGATCTAGTGTAATTTGTCATGACGACTGCCAAATTTTGACTCACCTAGGCAAAAATAATTCAGTAGGTTTTCTGATGATTTCACCAGAACTAAATACCACATTTTCACAAATGAGCTAGCTCCTTATAGTGACTAATGGATAGGTTTGATATCTCGGGGAATGAACCAGAAACAAGATATTGTAGTGCAGAAGCAGTTTTAATTTTGTTAATGATCTCATTCATGCTAAAAATATCAATATACTGGTCCACTTGGTTCAATCATAACATGCAGTTTTCATCAAACATTTTAGGACTCATTCTGCAACGTATCGATATTATTAATCAGAACCACTTATTTCATCAATGGCATGCAAACAAAGTGTCAAATTGGTTGTTTTTAGTGAAATATTTACAATATTCGTAAGACAATATCATGTCACGCACCAAACAGAAGCACTCGGTTTCTACTGCATCGTGTTCAAAATCATCACTATACGGCAAGACGCAACGCATTAACTGTGTGTAAACACCACGGGCTGTTCGGTGACTTTTCAGTGGTGATTAGTGTGAACGTTTGCTTACAATTTTGTTCGGTAACTTTAAATATTACACATGTTTACATCACCGTCACCGATATGTCACGTGGTCTGTTTTCGCAATCAAAACATATCTCAAAAACATGTTTGCCTCGTTTTAATTTTAGAAAAGTAACTTTGTTGCAAGTTTGTAGCCGTCCTTTGCTCCAGCAGAAACCTAGATACAGCAGAAACCGCGCAGGTGACTATATATAACAGTATTGATTACATCATGTGTCACGTTGTAGTCTGTCTTCTGTGGTCACGAGTATACAGTGAGCAACCTCAAGTTTGCCGCCCATGTTGATGGCAAGAACCCCGCTGTGATGGAGAAACTCTCCTGGGCTCTGGTATGTCACTATTAGGGGTGTATCTCTACTTCACGCTATCGATGCATTATGATAGTCGATGTGATGTTCTACTACTAACAATACTAGTAAATTTAACTACCAAGGTATTGACAGTTTTCATCCATATTGCACTTATCTATTGATAATAATACTACGTAGTTGCCAAACCAGTAGGCCACAACTTTTTTGTAAACACGCTTTTTAGTCCTTTGGCCGAAGGTCCAAGGGACTATGGCCATCACTCTGCGTCCGCCGTCTGCCGTTAGCTGCCGTATCTCAGAAACCGTTCAGCAACTTTTTCTCTAATTTTGCATAGACATATTTTGGGGCACTGCCACTATGCACGAGAAATCTGTATTTGATTTAATCATTTTAAGGGCTCCCTAGGGCCTCCAAGGACCCCAAAATTTGTAAAAATGTAACATTTAGCCTATTTTTTCAAAAACTGTTCAACTTTTTTTCTAATTTTGCATAGTGTATCTTAGGGTGCTGCCACTATATACAAGAAATCTGTATTTGATTGAATCATTCTAAGGGCACCTAAGGGGCCCCAAAAATGCAAAAGGTTGACATTATCTAGTGACGTGGTTTTGAGAAGGGCCCTTGAGACCACCCCCAACAGTAGATGTTGTGTAATGTGCCACAAAGTCAAAAGCTGTGACTAATCTCTACAGCCTAGGCCATTGAGACCTTGACTAATCTTTAATTGGCCACAGCACCCAGGCAGAGTAGACACACTTGACCCCTGTTAGACTGAACAGTTGCCTAACACTTTTAAACTGTATCTTCAGAACTATTGATTTTCTATAATTGCAAGTTGTGTTTATTTTGATGTTCATTTAATTATTATAAAATGGTGTGACTGTGGTGTCTATTGTTAGAAACCTGTAGGTGACAAACATAGAAAATTAATATTTTGTCACCTGTAGGTGACAAACATAGAAAATTAATATTCTGGACAACTATAGAGTGAAATATCCTACACTTTATTTATATCAAATGCATTCTACTGTTCTGTTTACGCTTGCCATGCCTTGTGTAGACATGGTTCTGTGTAAATCAATTGTATCAATATAGACTAATAATTACAGATTCACAATATAGCTGACACCTGAAACAACCAAATGTCAACCATTAGAGTTGACATAGTTCCGCTATATACTATATATGTTAATTTAACCAGCTGCCATGTCAAGTCCGTTATAATTGTGACTAACAGTGTTCAAAATTATTCAGGTAAATAGCAAATAACAAAGGACACAAGTTTTCTTCTTGTCATACCTCTACACATGAGAAGAAGGCTGACACAGCCTGGCCCTCATTTATACATGATTTAGCATTTTTGTACATGTTGTATACAACTTTCAACACAATACCATTAATACCGCATGAAATTATCTTAGACCACAGGGAGGACCGGTCTACTAAATCAAATGCTTTCTTATAATCGATGAAGACACAATAAAGCCTTTTGAGTCGAGACAAATACAATTCAACCAATACCCCTATCTGAACACTGCCTGTTCTTCACCTATTACATTCGCTTTGTTTAGGTATGTGGTCAGTCTGGTGTTCTGAACAATCACTAAGGATTAATGAACACTTGTGCAGAATGTCACCCATTTGGCAGGTTTAATTGATCTATTCAGCAATGAGGACACTGCTTAGGCCTCTCTCTGGACACTGTCACTCAGTGTTGTGTATTGTCTTAGTTGGTGCATTGAGCTAATCTACTTGACCATGAATCAGTGGTGGCTCTGGTTGTGTATTACACCCAGCTGTGGAGCTAAGATTCTCTGCCTGCTATTGTTTGATGGAAGATGTGACTAATCTGTAATTGGTCACTGGCAGTAGCTTGTGTCAACAGACAGCATTAAGCCACTAGACCCCTGTTAAACTGGACAGTTGCCTGTAGGTTTTAAACTGTGTCAAACAGTGAGTCTACCTTTTGCTATCAGATAATCTGTCCTCATAGTTTTACACTTGAAGACATAATCTGGCATAACTTGATAAGTCTTTGTAGCAGCACATTTGTACTTCCAGTGTATCATTGCAACATAACATACATATTACATACTGTGTGCCACATTTGAATGTTGTGCATGTAATATTTCCATGCAATCCATTTGCATATATAATGTAAAACTTCAACAGCCGTTTTCTTAATTTTCATTTTTTGATCCCTACCATGTTCAATGCTCCATAACTTTGCCAATTTTTGTAGCAGTCATATTTTTTGAAACCGTGTAAAGCACCCTACCAAACCTTTACAAGGATGTAAGAAAACAATGTTACAATTTTTCCGACTTATCACTCATTTGGTCAGCCGGGTCACATATAGACGTATTAGTCCAAAGGACTTCAGGGCCACTTGGCCCATTTTTCAGTTTCATTTTGTAAATCTACGTATTTATCGGCCTAACGTCAACAATTATCGACCATTGCAGTGTCATTTAGAATTAACAGCCTCCATGGCCACACAATGGAGTTATTACAGCTTGGGTTGCTTTTCCTAGGAATTGACTATTCCATGATATTATTGGAATAGTTATGACACTGCAACAATAGTATTGCAATATTTCCACTTTCTATATTTCCTTGGGTCACATGCGATTGATCTACCAATTTGCAATGTATTTGTAAAGTTTAAGTTGTCAGACATTTCCCAGGTGGCACTGTTGGAGTTTATGGTAAAATTATTATCTGAACAGGGCAGCACAAATGGTCGAGTTTTTAAGCTAAAAATATT
Organism: Paraescarpia echinospica; assembly: GCA_020002185.1. Classification (NCBI taxonomy): domain Eukaryota; kingdom Metazoa; phylum Annelida; class Polychaeta; order Sabellida; family Siboglinidae; genus Paraescarpia; species Paraescarpia echinospica. Next base: position 29,648,816 of record CM034531.1, on the reverse strand, counting down.
GCAATGGTGACAACTGCTACCCAGGGTGTAAGCTAGTATACTATAGCTACTCTATTTTGTATTATAACAAAATGTTCAAGGCTGATAACTGTCTACAGGAGATGAGGAATCGAGGCCAGCCGACTATTCCCTCCACAATTGGGGAGGAGATGTCCTTTAACCCCTTCATGAGAGTCGGGTAGGTAATCACGTTTATTTGCGGCATGAGATTTACACTCCTTGGTTTTTTTATAGAAATATTTTGTTTTTCATAAATATCTAAAGAACTATTCATGGTAAAGATCTATTCTATTACTCTAACACATTTTGTTCAAACTGTGTAAACAAATTGTTCTAAGATGTTGGCTTTAGTGAATATCTTACAAATATCAAATACGATAATTTCTATATTACTAAATAATATGGTTCTCTGTTTGTCTGTGTATCCATATCTCTGTTAGTTTTGCATGTATAGGGCTGACATTTTGTGTGCAATCTAACCTTTGGGTGGTTTGTAGATTTGGATATTAAAAAAAAAATTTGTCCTGGGATCACCATTTCAAAATGACAGTATCGGCTGCATAACATGAGTATCGTCCTCTTTCGCATTTGACATGTTTACTAGAGATGGGGCTATGTGTCATTCAGTGTCCCAAGAGCTGCATATAGCATCAATTTATTGTATTCAGATATAATTCAGTTAAGAAAACCATGGCTTGTCAATAATTAGTGTCAAAAGTTACAGTGGTAACTTGTTACCACAGTTTTGTTGTCCCTGTTTCCTGTAGTGCAAGTCTGTCCCATTATTATTTCAGGGAGAAAGCTCTACAGATGCATGTAGGAAAGAATGATCCGGTGTCGACCATGGCAGCCCTGCGTGATGGAAAGAACAACTTCAAGGCCCCCTAGATACAACTGCAGGCATGTGGTAAAACATGACCTTGCCTATTGCTATAAACAGACTTGCATTGAATTCAAATATACAATCTGCCAGGTATCGCTTACTCTGTTAATTTGTTCATGATTTCTATTCTAAATGTGTGTTTAATTGTGCTGATGAAACAGATTTAATGATTTTGCAGAGCAATTGTTGTGTGTGTTACTATAAAGTGTATCGCCACAGCATCTAAAGTATATGAAATTATAAGACATCTTTTGTACAATGTTAACTGAATCCAAGAGTGATTAAAAATCCACTATCTTGCTATGGGACAACACAATACGTATGATATAAGGCATGGTTGTTTTTATCATTATTTATTGAGGTATGCCTTAATTGTTCAAGCTGTTATTAAGAATGTATTATTACATGAGTGATGTACTCATTTTAATTCACATATAGTTGTTTGTGGAACTGTTGTGACTGTACAGTACACGTTAGTGAATAGTTTTTGTATTGAAAACTGACTGCTGAATTGTTGTGTACAACTGGTATTCACTATGAAGGTGTACAACTGGTATTCACTATGAAGGTGTACAACTGGTATTCACTATGAAGGTGTACAACCGTTTGTTTGTTCTGGTGACCGTAAGCTGATTACAGTAGAGTTCTTACCATTAAAATGGCTTATTCTTCATACGCAGCTCGTCGTGGTAAGGTACAAGGACAATTACAATTATTTAATAGTGCAGAGGGTTATCAGGCATGGCTTTTGTGGATTTATTTGGAATGTGACACTAGGTTATTGTGTCAGAAAAAGGATAGCAAAACTTTGGCTGTAAGGCATAACAGCAATTTAATTTGTATTTGGCATCAACATCATTTTCACAGTATGAAAGTATAAAACAATTCTGCTTGCAATGTGTATTACTTGCAAGCAGAATTTTCTTTAAATGTGCTAAATAACTAATAGTAAAACCATCTCCTAGATATTATAAAAAACACTAGCTTTGTTTCAGCACTTTGCTGACTACAGTACAAATAGAACAGAGGTCTACATTATATATAAGTACTTGATCGACATGCATAAAGTACTCGTAGCGATGGCATGTGAACAACTATCATCCATACAACGTACTTCAGAGTATAGCATATTGTGGCTCGCAGTGGGTATCATATTTATAGTTTACACCGAGACCCAGGTTGTTATGGCAAGATCGTCACATTGTTATTATGCAATCAACATACCACTGTGACTCAACTCAACATGCCACCATTGATTGGTATACCACTATGAGTCAGAAACCGAGAGAGGCCGTCATCATGAGTCACTATACCACCAAGAGACATGCCACTATGAGCCACTAAAGTACCAAGCTGTTAAGAGTCTTCATGTGACATCCCAGGCAGCTTCCTGAGGCTGCGGTCAAGCGTCCAGTCTGTGGCGTGGTCAATGGGCTTGATGATGAAGGGGATGGCGGCGAGTCCAGTGGCCAGCATGATCCACTTGCGGGTCTGCGCGGGCAGTGACGTTGACCGCTGCAGGACTTGACCGGTGAGCCAACAGATGCGGTTGATGGTGAAGCCGGGGACAGCGACGGACGCAAGACCCTGCCAGACCAACGTATCAACTACTGACTCCGTCACCTTCCTTGTCTTCTCAGAGTCACATGACCAGGGCAACTGCAATGAATCAGTTGGTCAGTCAATCAATTGCTCAGTCAATTGATCAATCAATTAGTCGATCAGTTTGTCAATCAATTCATGGGCAGACCCAGAAAGCAAGTCTTGGAGGGGCACAAAAACCTCCACTGGTGGCCAAACCAAATGGGTAGACAATTTTTCACTGCCACACTGCCGTAACTTGGCTCAACTGTGACATTGGAAGATGGGGAAGGGGGGTGCTGCTGAAATTGTTTGCCATCGTATTTTCAGCTCTTCTTCAGAATATGTGGGGGGTTGCTCTTGAAAAATTGTCGGCGTAACTTCACCTTATTGTAACCTGAATGGGGGCACATTTCAAATGGTCTAGTGAAGGCACGGTCACTTGGGTCCACTCAAAAAGGTCTGTGGGCATGCAAAATTACAAAGGTCTGGGGGTCATGTGCCCTTCAGGCCCCCTGGATCCGTCTATGCAATTACTTGATCAATCAATGAATAAAAACATAAATAATACAAACATGTCATGGCCCATCTCAAAAGATTGGTATTTTATACTAAATGAAGCTGGTTGTTCGAATGAGACCTTACAATAGTTTCATTTTGAGTTCTATGTCAATGTATTGTTTCAGAGAATTATATTTTGTGTTCTTCCACTTAAAAAGTTTGCTCGACTTTAAATGCAGTAGGTCGCTGAATATTAACAATGCTATAGGATGAGGAGATTTTAAAGATGCAAGACATTTTAAAACTTGGCACACACACACCTCTGTAATGTACGGTTTCTACTAATGATGTGAATACTGCAAGAAGCCTGGCGTCTCTTACCTTGGCTGTCTTCATGCCCTTGCTGCAGGCATCGGCACACACATAGCTGCAGGAGATCACATAGCTGAGTCGGACAACCCTGACGTGTACGAGAGCCCGCAATGACTCCCCCACCTCATTCGCATAGCCTACGGAGAGGGAAACATACATTTCACCAAGTTTTATTCAATTCAAACAACATGACCCTCGAAAGTGGCTATTATTATGTTTTTCAGATGTGCACATGTATATGACTAATCTCTGTAATCAGGCTACCCCTTTAATCAGGCAATGTCTAAATACGGTGCACTCCAGTCCAGATAACTCAAACTCGCATATGTTGATTTTCGCATTGACTTTCCCCCCATGCCTGTAACTGTAAGTCTTGATAAGTAAAACTTCTGATAACCAGAAGTTTTGTCATGGGTTCCTTGAGGATCGATCCTGCTTCTATCTCCCTCTCCAGCCCAAACGAAGACGCTATGAAACATTGTCAACTAATAAACCTAGCAATTCGAAGGACGGAGGAAGCTTTTTGAGATGTTCTGCATTTATCTCAAACTAGCTCGACACTCATCCATGGAGCCACAAACAAAATATTACACCCGTTATAATGATATAGTTTTTATCGTAAACTTGTTTCCTCCTATAATTTAATTTATGTTGTTGCTAATTTTGATATGCTAAATATTTCCAGGTTAAGGCTAATCTAATTTTAAACCCAATGCCGTGGCGCCCTTTGCAGGCTTTGGAGAGTGGCACACCACCAGCGGCAAACAAACACATAGCAAATTTATGATTGGTAGATCTGCGGCCAATGGTTTACGGAAGGGAAAAAATATTGAAAGTCTTGATTCCTCTGAAAAGAAACTGCATTCAAAATTATCGTATTAATAGGCCAATTCACACATAATTATTATAGTAATTACGAAAATAGTGCAATAGGGAGCAGCACCGTGAACTTGAAGTTGAAGACATTAAGACCGTCGCGCCCTCTTCTGGCTACATTCATGTAACATGAACTCCGGCGTGTGTGCAACGGTTGTTCCGTCACAGTTCCGTACATTTGCCTGACCTGTGAAAGTATCATACAACCCCACCTAGATATCTTATCGGTGTATCTCTAAATATGTCCAACTCCGTCGGCGTTTTGTCTCGGTCAGTATTTTTGGAAGACATTTCTTCGACAGCTGTCACCGCCCGACCTACTTGCACTGTTCTGACGGGCTTCTGTATCGCCATCTAGCGGATAGAATGTCAATCGAGCATACAAGAATGCACGAACGCCTCTCAATAGCCCGGGCGTATGTCAGTTCAAAATCTACTTTTTAATTTAACAGTTCCGATGCAAATTTGCATAGGTGTTCACCATCATCATCATTGTGCAGCCGTAGTGTCCCGTGGTTGGGCGAAGGCCTCGGCATGTCGTTTCCAAATCTGCCTGTCTTGCGCTAGCCCCGATAACCCAGGCGCCGTGAGGTGGGAGCACTTATTTGCCCCTCACAATCGCCTGGGAGATAGCCTCTATTATCCAGGCGCCGTGAGGTGGCAGCATTGGCCCCTAACTACAGCCTGGATTATTAAGATCCTGCTAATCTTACCGGTAGGGGGCTTTACCCCAGATTCGGGTAGAGACGATGATTGGCTCTCAGGCCAACTATGAAATAACAAATTAAATATGGATACATGTATAGATATATATGTGTAGATCTCTTTCATGCAGGAGTTCGATGTACACGTCTTCTACTGTTCTTGAAGGGAGGTCAGTAGTGCTTGAGTTTGCACCGAGTCGAAAGCCTTCTCGTAGTCGACGAAAGCGATGCAGAACGGGATATTTTATTCTCGACACTTCCCTTTCAGTTGGTTTACGACGTGTATGTGGTTGTCGCTTCTGAATTTTTCGTTGAGTGTTTTCTCTAGCCTATTCGTTAGTATCTTTGTGAATAATGTGTAGATGTTTGATAACAGACATATCGGTCTGTAGTTCTTTAAGTTTTTCTTATTTCCTTTCTTGAAGATTATCATCATCTTTGCGTTCTTCCATGCTGTGGGTATTCGTCTTTCCGATAAGCATTTAGTATATCTTAACCAGTGTCTTCGAGATGGTATCTTCTCCTGCATTTAATGTTTCTATGTTTACATGGTCGTTGCCTATATGTTATCTCTGGTACCTCTTTCGGGTCGGTGTGAATTATGGTACCCTGTTCACTGTGGTATAGCTCGGTGTAGAATTTCTCTATTCGTTCCATGATCATATATTGGTCTTGTATTTCGATCTCTACCCTGCTTTCTAGAAGTGTAATCAGTCTGTCTCGGCCTATAGTGCGTGTGTTCTTCTTAGTTTCTTCAGGCTCTTTGATGCCATAATCGTTTCTCGTATGATCTCTTGTTTGTACTTTCTGATGTCTTTGTCGATTTTTTAATGGTCTTGCATTTTTCTGCGTACTCTATTTGTTTTTTACAATCGCCGTTATCCACAATTTCTTGTCGTTAGTGCTCGTATCGATGACGATATTCTCATCACTACATGCCTGTTGATTGTTTTGGCTACATTTGTTGCACTTAGTTGGATCATCTCAGTGATGTTTTCGCTCATGGTGTCGATGTCGTCTAGTTCTTATAGTGTCTCGAATCGATTTCGCAGTTCGAGTTGGAATTCGATCTTTTTGTTCCTGCATGTGTGGTATCTACACTTGATGGTCACTTGCTTATCAACTTCTTACTTTCAGCCTTTACGTCCAGTGTGAGGTTGCTCATTACCATTCTGTGGTCACTTCCGATGTTGACTTGGTTGATAACAGTTACGTTAGTGACCATGTCTGGCCTGTTTGTCAGGATGCAGTAAATTTCGTTCTTCGTTTCTCCATTTGGCCTTTTCCACATCCATCTCCACCCTGTTTTCTTCTGGAACATGGTATTCATGACTTTGTACTTTCTTGATGTTGCCAATTCTACCAAGCTGTCGATTCTTTCGTTTCTCACACCTAGGCAAAAAATGCCTGTTACCGTTTCCGAAATGTTTGTTCGTTTCCCTGCTCCCATCACTATCGCGTAGTGGGTTGGCTTTTCTAAGGTCTCGTCCACGTCGTTGTATAAGTTTTTTTGTCTTCTTCTAATTATGATGTTGTCGGGTGCATAAACTTGTACTGTCTTCAGTTTGTAGCGTTTTGTTATGCATAGAACAAGTTCTGCTACTCTGGGGCTGATGCCGTTAACCCTCACTATATTGTTTTTTCATTTCTTGTTTATGAGAAAGCCTGCTCCTGCTTGGCCGTTGTTCACCGTTGTTCGCCGTCTCTTCTTCTGATTTCTCCGGTTCCGATCACATCCCATACCAACCTGGTTTCCCTAAGTTCTTCCTCCAGTTCTTGTATCTGTTCATCTTTTAGTAGTGTTCTTATGTTATATGTTGCCATCTTCAGTCTACTTTTATTACCTTCTCTCGGCGGCTCTTCTTGACCCAGAGATTCTTAGCACCCCCTGCACGAAACCCTAGTTGACCCGAACCGCCTCCTTGGTCATAGATTGTTTCGATGCTGCTGGGGACTGGGGCCTTGGCTTCATTGTACTTTGCAGGCTGGTGTTGTTGGCCTACCCTTCCATGCTGGCCGGTGAGGTTGGAAGTGGGGCGACGTAGGTGAACGAATTTTTTTCGAAGTTTCGATACGGCGGCCGAACCAGTACCGAACCAATACCAAACCACAGCCCGGCCGGCGCCGGGATTCGAAGTTTCGAACCCCTGCATCGAAATCCTGCTTTTTAATATGTGGTAATTGTAAATGTAAGATACCTTGATGATGTACAATCTACTTGCTGCATATGGACATGGAACATCTGATAATTATGATTGTAATATTGTGCCTGGTAGTGATGCTGATGATGATATAATTTGTGATGATACTATAGTGGTATATCTTATATACCTTAGCAAAAATATATAGACTATTTAATATATTTAGAATGTTTGTCGAATTGTATACAAATTGATGTGGCTATAGAAAATATTTATAATGATTCTATAGAATAGTATAATATATTTCTACAGAGTATCGTATTCAATTTTTTATAGAAATCGATATATAGAATGTTTAAGGTCACTTCAATTTCTATTGATTTTTATAGCATATTCCTATCTAATCTATGCAATGTTTTTTTTAGAGAATTCTACAACAATTCTTTTGAGTTCTATCGTACAAAATATGATATAGAAAACCATCTACAAGAAATCCTATATATGTATATATAAATATATATATATATATTCTAGTTTTTTGTTAATATGTGATGGTGATGGTGATGATTGTGACAACATTGACAATTACAGTAATTATAATAACCAAAACATGACAGTCAATGACAAGTGGAATCTTGTTTCCACGAAAATCATCAACATTATGAACCAATATGTACCGCACCATCTTACTACTTCAAGACACAATCTTCCCTGGTTCAATAAAGATTTAAAGAAAATGTGCAAAAGAAAGAAACAGCTATATAACAAAGCAAGAAGAACTAGAAATCCAGAAGACTGGAAAGAATTCTGTGACATCAGGAGAAACATGCATAAACACCTTCGTTCTGCTAGACTATCCTACGTAAGTCAATTCCTGACAACAACAATAACAGAGAAATCTAAATCATTTTGGAGCTTCATTTCTAAACTTAGACAGGATAACCAGGGTATTAGGGACCTTAACATTGCGGGTAACATCATTAGCGACGACAAACATAAAGCAGAAGCCTTAAACAATCAGTTCCAAATTGTCTTTGCACACGAAGGAAATTCCACCCTACCAGATATGGCCAGAAGTCCACATGGAGAAATCCCCAAACTAACAATTTCATTTAAAGGAGTACTTAATCAACTTTCCAAAATTAACATTTCTAAATCGCAAGGACCAGATGGCATTCCACCATGGTTCTTAAACAGATATGCCTCTCATCTGGCACCAGTAATACATGACATTTTCCAATCACCTGTTGACTCTGGACAAGTCCCCAATACTTGGAAAGAGGCCAATGTAACAGCAATTTTTAAGAAAGGAAGTAGAGCAGAAACATCTAACTACAGACCAATATCCTTAACACCTGGTGTTTCTAAACTTCTTGAACACATCATACATAGTCACATTATGAAACACCTTGAACAGCACCACATTCTAACTGACCACCAACATGGCTTCCGTGCCAAAAGATCAACTGAAACACAATTAATTCAAACAATCCATGACATAAGCAAATCACTTGATGAGAAGAAATCTGTAGACATGGCCATCCTTGACTTCACCAAAGCATTCGATAAAGTTCCACATAAAAGACTAATCCACAAACTCAAACACTATGGCATCACAGGCCCAATATCATCATGGATAAATAGCTTCCATACAGGAAGAACTCAACAGGTTGTTATAAATGGATCCAAGTCAACATCAACTCAAGTCATTTCTGGGGTACCACAGGGCACAGTACTGGGGCCCCTACTTTTCCTACTTTACATAAATGACCTGCCAGACAATCTTTCCTCAACTGTTCGCCTTTTTGCAGACGACTGCCTGTTATATTCACCGATTAAAACTGACCAAGACACATCTGTCCTCCAAAACGATCTGCTCAAACTTGAAAAATGGCAACACACGTGACTTATGAAATTCAACCCCACTAAATGTTATACAATGACAATAGCCACAAGAAAACCGACACCAAATCTCTACACCTTCTGCGGACAACAACTTAAACCTGTTGAATCACACTGTTATCTTGGCATACATGTATCAAATACATTAAATTGGACAATACAAAGTAACCCAGTCACAACAAAGCATAACAGACATTGGGAATTATTAGAAGACATTTAAATAAATGCCCAACCCAAATCAAGTCCATAGCCTACACAACCCGTGTCCGCCCTATACTTGAATATGCGTCAGCATCATGGGATCCACATTGCCTAAGAAATATAAAACTCATAGAAAGAACCCAGAGACAAGCCGCCAGATTTTGTAAGAACAACTATTCTAGAGAGCCAGGAACGGTAACACAACTCCTTAAATATCTCTAGTGGGACACCCTCCAATCAAGAAGAAAAACCCAGACTTAGCATATTATATAAAATGGAACATAACCTCATAGATATCCCACTAGATCAATACATCAAACGCAACACCAGATGCTCACGTAAACATAATAAACAGTTAGTAACAAATCAGGCACTCGACAAATATATTTGGAAACAGCTTTTTCCCAGTCACAATAAGAGGGGAATTATCTACCTCCAAGCATTGTATCAAGTACATCACTGAATTCAGTCCATATTAGTCTAGCCCAACATGTAAAAAAATAATCCATAAGAGCCACCATGCGCACCATAGGACATTTTGCCAGTCAAAATACAGATACAGATGATGAAGCTAAGGACGAAGGTGATGGTTCACCTCACACTGCCCACGTGATTGCAATAGTTTGACACTGTTATAAGTATTCACAAAGAAAGGTCATAATTTTTTCGGTTCGGTAGGTTGATAACTCATATCAGCCAAAGTAACGAATCATGCAGTCGGATTTGCTGTATCAATCCTAAACAATAAGGAGAAATGTAAATTGTGCGCAGGAAACAAGTGGAGCTGAATCATGGACGAACTTGTTAAATTGGAGCACCTTTCGTTGGTGTCCAAAGTGTGCACAGAACTCGACAATCACTTGGGTCTAAACGACAAAGACCTGGGTAAGTGCGACATTGGCGAAAATTTAAATGGATCGGCAAAGTTTTCGAAAGTGCATGTGGGCGATAATATAGTAATGCAGAGTTCATATTATGATCGTATATCCGAATGCACAAACCACAAAGTCAAAAGTAATGCGTGCGTGGCCGTTAACAATTAAGTTAGCCAGCTATTGTTATTTGTTCAAATGTTGTACCTTTTAATTGAATAGTTAAAATATTACAACTTCTAATTAATGTTATTGTTTTGATGTATTCACCAACAAAAACAGGGAGCCAGATGTTTCGGCCCAAAACGTGTTCGGGCCCAGGGGGCCGAACCATCCATTTTAGCAATCGGTGAAGCCTAACTCGTGTGGGCTGAATCAACCGTTTCTGTTACCGGTGCCGGCGGGCTCTATGGGCTGAACCGTCCGTCCTACTTCTGTTGTGAAATCAGACTTGCTACTTGTATAGTAAGCGCTTGCAACTATTTTGTCTTTGGAAAATCGGTAAATGTGTCACAAATTATTATATATTACTTGTAGCTAGTTGTATTGTAAGCGCTTGCATATTTTACTATATGTTACTTGTAGATCAGGGGTAGAACTACCCACTAGTCCGCTAGTCCGTACACTAGTAAAGATTACGGCGGACTAGTAAATCTGCCTACCAACTAGTCCGGCTGTCTAGTAAAAATCAGCATGTTGCATGATGCCACCATCCGTACCATTGACAAACTAATTCTTTACGTAATGAGGCGACAGTGAAAAGTGAAACAGTGCTGTTGATTAGCTGTTGTGTGGAAAATCGGTAAATGTGTCACAAATTATTATATATTACTTGTAGCTAGTTGTATTGTAAGCACTTGCATATTTTACTATATGTTACTTGTAGATAGTTGTATTGTAAATAATTATAATAACTGGATAATATTTATTCTGGAAAGGACACATATTCGGCAATAATTTAATTAACATATAACATAATAATATAAATTATTAAAAATATGGAAATAATATCACCAAAACATCATACATGCACGGAATACAAATTCATAAAAAATATAGAAATAATATTACCAAAACACCATACATGCACGGACCACTTTTATTAGACCATTGTTTGAGAGTGCTTATGTATGTGTATGGCTGCCTGGTGTGGCGATACTTTTTAATGTAATTACTCCATAAAGAGCACGGGCCGACTCGTCCATCCTTAGATTTCCGCTGCTTTGAATTCCCGCTCTCCCATGGGCCGAAACATCCGACACAGCACTCCTGATTTTTGTAAAGTGGGCCGAATCATCTTGGCCGAACCATCCATCTGTGTGGGCCGAACCCGTCATGGGCCGAAACATCCGGGACCCCAAAAACACCCAAGGCCAAGTCTTGAAGTCAAAACCAACACCAAGTGCCAGTGGCAGTGTCCGAATATGTCTGACAATAATTAATGACAGTAACAGAAACTGTTCCAGTGATTAAACTTTCACATTTGTGTTATTAACTCCTAGATATTATTTCAGCTGAATTCATCATACATTTGGCCGAGAAACATCCAACTTATGATGCCTTCAAGAAGGCACTGGACGAGAATGGCGCCACATTCTCTGTATGTTTTTCTTGCTACAGGGCTTGCGTCTAGTTCTTGTATAACATACACTATTTCACTACTTGTACTTGGTTTTTTGTTTTAAATGACCAGTACTTCAGTGGTATTTGATCAGATATGCCTTCAGGACAAAATATAAATGATACTGTTATTACACTAAATTGGCCTGTTCATTAACCTGTTTGTCTTAAGATAATATGTTGAAACTTGTGTAACATTTAAAAATCAAATCACTGTGATACTACATTCATAATCATTGGTTTCAAATTTCATATCGTATATAACAATCTCAATTTAAGTTTATTTGTTTTTTTTATTTAGTTAATTCATTGTCAAACAGGTTTTATTGTTTTATACATTTTTTTCTAGATTAATTTGTGAACATTTTAAAGAATTACTTCTTTGTTTATACAAAGACTGATTCATGTCACATTTTCTGTCATGACAGGAGTCATTTATTGCCAACCTACTGAGGTTAATACAGAAGATGAAACCAAAGCCAAAAAAGAAAGATGTCATTGTCAAAGAAGAAAATTATGCTGACATTGACGACAAGGAAATAAATAAGCGATTATTTCCTGGACTGGCCATGCCAAATGACCCACATATCAAGGTATGTATTTCTGATAGTATCTCCCTGAAGCTATTGAATAAAATCAGGTAACTATTTATTAAAAAAACTATAACCTAGAAAAAACTTTTGTTGAAAATGTTAGCATTTTAATGTCCAACATCTGAAAATGCAGTCACTATATACATATCAATAAAATAATAAATGTCAGTGATTACAATTTACTTGCATTCCAACATGTCAGAATTACATTTTTATAGTTACAAATTTTCATTTCCATGTGTGGTTTTAAGTTTGTGATTCATTGTTTTAAGCCAAACCATTTCCAGGACACAGTGCAAAACACATGATATTTAGTTGAGACTAACATTCTCATTAACAACTATATAAATTAATTAGATTTATATTTTATCCGAAATCAAATATGTTGGTGGTATTTGTAATTAAAAATTACAATTTTAAATACATTTGTTAGTAGTCAGATCAGGCCTGAAAGTGAACATGTTTGGTGTGACTTTAAATGATTGTTATATTGTGGTACATCTGACGTTTTGTTCTCCTGCCCAGGATATGCTGAAGGAGGGTGAAGATGATGGAGAGACTAAAGAAGAGGATGAGAAAGTTGTAAATGGCATGATGGATGAACTAAATGCACTTTTCAATCCACATTCCACTAAAAGGTTATAACCTCATTTACTTTTGAGGGGCTTTGTGACAGTATTACTGAGTGGTTTAATGCTACCTGGTCTCACCAGCTACCCAACTAGCACTTTAAAAAACAAAGTAAGTTAGATACATTTTTATGAAGTAATGTTAACAAGCATTTGCAGGTTTTACACTTGATGAACAATAATTAGTCTGGTCTTACAATTCAACTGATTTGCAATTTTGTGAAATATTGCCTTAATTTCTCGAGCTCGGAGTTATAATCTGTAGTCATTTGCTACAAATAGTAGCCCCAGAAAAAGTGGATGATTTACTAACAACTTCTAGGACAATGTCCCTCTTTTATGTGTAGATATACAAGTTATCTACGATTGGGACACACATGAAATAAAAAACATGTTCGATAAATAAAACAAAATAGAAAATAAGTTAGCAAAAGCAAAGGTATATATTTGTTACATGTGTCATTGTCATTTATGATTTAAATACAGACCAATCACACTCATGCATATCGCTCCCAGAACATTTTGTGTGAACAATAAATGCAGCTGGTCCGTGTTAGAACAATGAATAATGGATGAGGTTTGTCTTCAGTCTGATTTAAATCATTTGTATTGATGCCCGTGACCAAACTGACCACATCCGTTAAGATATCAGAAACGACTGATATTTGTTTGCATGTAGCAAGAGGGAGCATCCACATGAAGAGTCGGAAGACAAGGGGAAATCGCGGGATCGGAAGAAGGAAAGGAGGAGAAGTAGGAGCAGGGAGAGAAGGAGAAGTCACAGCAGGGATAGGAAGCGGTAAGTCCCTTTATCTCATATACTTTTTCCCAATGTAGATATATTTTTACCTGCAAGCTGCAGGAAATGATTTGCAATACTACAAGCATGTCAAATGATATTTGACACATGCTGCAAAAAGATGGAAGAGGAACTTCAGTGTCTCGGTTCAAAGCAGGTTTCATTTGGTGGATGTTGATTGCTCCTTAATTTTTCTCCTGTACCATTTATCTTCATGGTCCAATACCTTCACATCTTTCATCTAACATTGATGGTCTGTGTTCTTTTTGTCGTTACTGATGGCTGAAAGGGGATGGCAACAGGATAGGAGAAGTTCTTTAATTCTTAAGTGTAAAGTTAAAATTATTTTACTAGGCATGTTTTTTATGCAGTTCTTGATTTGATATGAATTTTTAATAGATTTTAATATGGTGTTTCAATTTAGACGGCGGTCAACAGACAGAAGGAGGTCGCGATCACATGACCGAAGGCGGTCACGAAGCAGATCACATGACCGTCACAAGAAACGACGGCGGTCACGCAGTCATAGTCGTGACCGCAGGAGCGAACGGAGGGACAAACGACACACAGGGGGCAGCACTGAGGACATTCCACTTGAACCTATAGTCGGACAGGTTCGTTCTGCGAAGACTTGTGTGTTTTGTGAAGTAATAGTTTTAGTTTACCAAAAAATTCCCCTAATATTAAATATAAATTCTATTGACACAAGGATGAAGTTAATTTACTTGTAATATTTTTGACAACTTTTGGTTGGCTTCTTCAGGAAGGTTACCGATTAAGGCAGTTGAAGGTTATCAGAACATAGAAAGTTAATGAATTTCATAGTTAAATCAACTTTTATACACATTCAGTTGCTAACTTGACAAATATTTACACCTGCAAAAGTATAATTATTATATTTATTTTGGGGTCTATAGGTCCGTGCGTATTAAAAGATGACACAAGATGTGTTTATGATGCACACTGATCAGGAAAGTGTAGTGAAATGTTGTGTGCCCGGTATATATGTCTTAAAGAATATGCGTATCTGTGTTTTGTGTGGGTATATTATTGTACTGTTTGATGGTGTCTTATTCCTATATTTTGACGACTTTCCTAAATTGTAATAATCAACTGTTGTGTGTCAGATCTACTCTGGTCGAGTGACGAGCCTCATGCAGTTTGGCTGCTTTGTGCAACTGGAGGGACTCCGCAAGCGATGGGAAGGTCTAGTCCACATCTCTCAGGTACCTCCTCTCTGGTCACTTGGTGTCCAGCCTGGACACTTGTGGTCACTCAGATAAGATAAGATAACTTCTTTTGTGCCTAAATCCTTGGAAACCAAGCACAGGGGTGCACCAAAACAAAAAAGGATTGATCAGTCTCAAAATCCAAAAGCAGTATTCAAGGCGCAAATTTAGATGTAAGCATATTAATTGGTCATATTGCAAGACAGTATTGCATATACTACCTACCAACATTGTTCTACCAACTCTCACATCACAGTAAGATCCACATGTTATACAATAGTAATATATGATACATACAACACAATAAAACTTAGCATAACCAAGAAAATGTAACTATTGAATGAATTGGGAAATAGACAGAGCTTTTCCAATGAAGTCCAGGTTTGCAGGAATCACACAATACTCTTTCAAGTACAATAATGTTAGTTGATGACATTCCAAGCATAAAAGCTGTTTCTTCTAACGACACACACTTTCTTTAGGATATTTATTAAGAATCGTGTACTTATTTAATACAAATTAGATGTTGTTCTTTGAAATATTTTATTTGGTATAGTTTTCTGAAATACTGATATTTTCCCATAGCTCCGCAAGGAGGGCCGAGTGGGGAGTGTGGCAGATGTCGTGGAGAAAGGTCAAAAATGCAAGGTCAAGGTCTTGTCATTCACAGGCCAGAAGACCAGCCTCTCAATGAAGGTAAGGAGAAAATGGTTGCTTTAAGTTTGTTCTGTATTGGAAATGATCTGTGTTCATTTCAAGTGGTTGAAAACTGATGTATATATCTTGCATTGGAACATTCATATATACGTTGCTGGGATGCTGGGCAGAATGGTTGTATTATACTGGTATGGGTTTGTGAAATTTATGTGTTTAGGTGATATTAATTTGAAGATAAATATAACCTTTTTTTCAAGTCAAGAAGCTGAGTCTTATCAAGTGAGGCTGCAATTTCTGTGCAGGGAAAATGTATATGGAGTCGCTATATAGCTAAAATATATCAGTAAGCATGCATTTCCCAAATGCTGTCAAACACATAAGAAATCATATAACACAATTTTGGCATGATCACTGTTTAAAATTACAAGATAAACAAATACATGTTTAACATCTCAATATGTTTTATGACAAATATTTTACTTTTTCAACCACTTACTTATGCCCCTTGCTCCATGAGGAGCACAGACCATCCACGACGACTCTCCAGCACAAACGACTTTGGGTCTTCCTCACAATCTCCTTCCATGTGTAGTCACTCCTTTTTACCGCTGCATCTGTATTCCTTCTCTTTTTCCTTGGGGTTCCAAGTTAGAGTCTGTCTTGTGATATTCAACCACCTTCCTTCCCCCAGGATGTTGATCAGATCACGGGCAAGGATCTGAACCCCACCCATGCCCGAGGGGACTTCGGGGGTGACACCGGGTCCACGCGTAACCCCGACCGTCCGTGTACCATGCCCCTGGTGAGCATTCCTCACATGAACGACGTGCAAGAGACGAGAGCCGTCAAAAAGATCTCGTCTCCAGAGCGCTGGGAGATCAAACAGATGATTGCCGCCAATGTCATAGACAAGTCAGAGTTACCAGAGTTTGACGAGGAGCTGGGGCTGCTTCCACGGCAGGAAGACTCCGGTAGGTTTATGGGGGCAACTTCTGCTTTTGATTAGTGTGCTTTGTAGCCATCTCAAAAGGACACTGTGTGATACAGAACAAATTTGGTTTCATTTGCGGGAAGGCATCATATATTTTCAAAAAAAATTATTTGTTTATATTGCGATCGGAGTTCATAATCATAATGGTATAAGCAGCCCTCTAAATTGCAACTGAATTGGTCGCATATGCGACTGTTTTTTCTGTTTGGCAACTGACACATTATGTACGGTCGCCTGCTGGCAACCGCGACGAGTCTGTAATAACAGATCATGTGTTGTCATTGGTACCTCGTGGTACCTCGTGGTACCTCGTCTCCCGACGTAAACGGGGGTGCGAATGGAAGGCACTAACGTAAACCGTTTCGTGATCCTTGTCTGGCTGTCCGATAAGCGCATGGAAGACATGTTGCCAATTAAATGTAGTTGTCACATAATTTGAGCACACATAAGTGTACATATTCCGGTTTCGAAGGAATAACAACAGCCTAGGTTACGCGCTGGCTCAAAGTGATATAGTCCGCGTTTCGTAGTTCTCACAAATTCCGTTGGATGGCGTCACAATAAATGAACAAAATTGTCAGTGAAACAGCCTCAGTGATTTAAACATTCATAACTGTTAATATGACTGCTTGTGTAATTTACATTTGTTAACTTATATATTAAGCACTGCTGCATTAGAAACAACCAGTCATTTATGTTATTGTGTGACATGAATTATTTTATTATCTAAATTGATTATGTACGGTTGTTACTGTGTTGCAAATATTGCACAAATAAATGTTATTAGAAAAGTTAACCACACAGTAAAACAGTATTATACAGATGCATAGGTCATAACATTGTAATATTTAAAATATTTGACAGAATCTATTATTTCTCATAGTTAACTTTGAAATAAAATGTAACTTTTCTGAACAGAAAAGGGTTTCTTTTTCACCTTAAACAGGAAATGCGTCATTTGACATGGAAAATGCGTAATTTGACACAGTATTTGTCTTTTTCTGAAACAGAATTTTGAAACGGAAAATCAGTGTCCCTATACACACATGTATATTTGCTGTTAATTATTGGTAATTTCAGGGATTCCACTATGACTGTTATTGATTTGCTAGTGTACCGTGTTATAATGCATAAAGTTAGTATCCGGCCACATATTCATACATGTTTTACATTTATTTATGTTTCAAACGGACGTCTGTGGTTAATTTGGATTAAATTGGTACTGAAAACACAATTGCATACATACGGACACATAATTACTTGGCTCCTACTTTTTTAATTTGGCTCCTAAAAAATGTAGACAAAAAAGTTAACTTAGAGGGCTGGATATAAACCACATATAAGGCAGTTTTAATCTGCCAACTTGGTATGTGATTCATTTGTTTCTCTGCTATACTGATTACTAAGAAAATGATTTGCCGTTAACCAAACTAAAATTTATAAATTTTCTAATTTGACCAAGCCCAAAATTATTGAAGGATCGTGTCTTAGATGTGTTAGTATAATAAAAAACAGTGCTATTATTGTAGTCAAAATTAAAGCGTGTTAATTTATAACAGTCACTATGACTCGCTCTAGAGTTATAAACACACACATATAAGATAAACGATCGATTTATAGTAGAAGGACACTTGTTGACAGTAGAGTGATGGTTTCAGACGAGGACGTTGAGATTGAGCTGGTGGAGGAGGAACCAGAGTTTCTCAAGGGCCACGGTCGCGCTGTCATGGACCTCTCTCCCGTCAAGATTGTCAAGGTGGGTGGCTTCTGTAGATGGAATCAGTTTTAGTGAGATCTTCTGCATTTGTGTGTATTTGTTTATATTGTTGTGCATGATTGTTCTGTTATGAAGATTTTCTCTGATTGGAAACATTTAACTTTGTTTATTTGAAAGGGTTGTTTTTCTCGTTATTATAGACAAACACACAGTGGATGCGCGTATGCATGCATGCACACAACACACAACTGCCTTGTGAAAAAATGACAGATATGTCACACAAACATGGACCCGTTTCCTCATTGGCACTGAAAGGGGGGTTTCCTGTTACATTACCAGGGTGGTAATTAGTTCCCTTAAGTGGTTGTCTTCAATGTAAGAACATTGCCAGATTTGCGACTGTGCTGAACATCAAAGGGCCTTGCATTTTAACCCAACCTGCATCTATTATATTGCCAATAAAGTTCTTTAAAGAGATTTGAGAGATTATGTAACTTATTTAGAAATAACTTATGTAACTTATTTTTTACTATTTTACATCTACATTATGATTGCTTTGCATGTCTATGTGTGTATGTGTGTGTAGGTGCACGTACATATTTGATGTCCGTTTATGTTACCTATCCATTTGTTTTATGGTCTGACACTAAGAGACATAAAGTATTGTCGTTGCCATTATAATCCAATCCTTTGTTTACTTGTCGAGAAAAAAGTCAAATTGTGATCACTGTTTCGGACTTACTAAATGGAATTTGGCAGGCTGCATACTTTCCACATACTTACTATATTAATATAGAAAGCAAATGAGGAAGAGATAACTTCCTTTTGAAAAAACCTCTCTACCATCTAGATTACTCGCATCATTTAGTATTTTGTCATTTAGTCAATGTCTCACTGACTGTGCTTACAGAACCCCGATGGTTCACTGTCACAAGCGGCCATGATGCAGAATGCTCTTCAGAAAGAGAGGAGGGAAATGAAGCAGATCCAGCGAGAGGCGGAGGCCGACGCCATCCCAGTGGGCATCAATAAAAACTGGATCGACCCAATGCCAGAAGGTAAAATATCTGACCTGTGATTTTATTTAAATTTAAGAATTTGGAAGTTACAATAGCAAATTCGTACGTGGGCCAAACTGTCATAAGTGTAGTTATTTTTACCTACAGGATACTACATTTATTATTATGTTCAATATATCAAATTTGTCATCCTGTACCAGTTTATTTTTAAGCTCCAGGGAAAGTGCAAGGGATTCATATTGTTAACCAAATTGTTTTTCAGATACCATCAGAATATTGGTGTGCTACATGCAACAAATTCAACAGAAGACATCTCGAGTTATTCTCTTTGAATGCATTAATATAACGTACAATTACATGTTTTATGATACATAGTGACTTGAGAACCTGTCTGTAGTGCTCTCTAAATTTACTGGAGCACAGTGGCACTGTGATTAGAACACCGGACTCCCAACTGAGAGATTCCAGGTTTGGTTCCTCCTGCTGCCATTTTGAACTTTGGGCAATTCACTCCTGTGTGACTGAGTACCTGGCTATAGACAATGGTGGATGTATGTACAGATAGTCTTTGTGCAGCGAGTACAGCATGGCAGAATACTTCCCAAAGAGGACAAGATTGTGTTTGGTTGAACAGGTCTGTAGGAAGTGAAGCATAAAGCTCATTGATGCTATATCAGAACTTTTTGCTGCATCCATATATAATTAAGTTAGCTTATGTATGTTAAAGTTTTCCTACTAAATGGTTTGCATTTCTGGCACCAAACTTTCAGTGGTTCACCTCGGACCTATCAGAAGAAATGTAAACCACTATTTATCAAAAATTCCCAATGGGTTAACTGGTTTTAGGGTCTGTACCTTCTGTTAGTTGGGTATAAATCGATTGTTCATAATGTGACGCATATTGTCTGTGATTGTTCCGAGGACATAGTGATTTCCAATCGGTATGTTTTACTAAACTTGTGTTAATGCAAAACACTTCCATCATAACAAATGGCATTGGGAAACCGTCTTCTGCGTCTGTGTTTATGTAGTGCGATAATAATAGTAAATTTCTCAGGAGCATGGTTATGTTTGCTAGCGTATACAGTGCAGCTACAGCCTTGTTATCACGCCATGTTTGTATCACCCAACAGCCGACAGTCGCCAGCTGGCGTCGAGCATGGTGGGAGCGGGGATGTCGGCCATGGACATGCCGGAATGGAAGAAGCACATCTCGGGGGGAGTGAAGGCGTCGTATGGACGCAAGGAGAAGAAATCTCTGCTGGAGCAACGCCAGTCGCTGCCCATCTACAAGCTCAAGAATGAACTGCTCAAGGTGGGCCCATGTCCCACCCAGTTTTGAGTGGTCGTGTACGACAAAGTAAATCTAGCGGTTTTTAACTATTTCATCATTCAAGTAATGAAACAAGTGCTGAATGATTTTAGTATTCTAGTAAGTAGAATTACATTCATAGTTCTGGTTATGTTTCCCACGATGCATAGGTAAATTTTCCTTATACCATGGAACATTTAGGCAGAATTGCGACCATATTTCACAGTCCCGACACATTACCAGTAATTTTGAATTATTAAATATTGCACTATTTTAACAGCAAATACTTGTAACACTGTTTGGAAGTAAAAATGGTATTGCAAATACTTTGTAATACTCAAAATTAAATGGTATGGTATGCTTGAGCTATCGTATGTGTGTCGGGAGGGCTTTGTTAATGTTTTTCATCCAGCACCTCGGAAGAAAAGTAACCCGTTTATTTTCGTTTCAAAATTTCTAAAACTATGTGTTTTTATTGGTTTTGGCATTAGTACCGGACTTTAGATGACCAAAAATCTATTGTTCGTAATGTTGAGCATATTTTCTGTGATTGCTCCGAGGAGTACCGATCCATTGGGAATGTGTTACGTAACTTGCATTAACATGAAATACTTTCAAATTGACATGATAAGAAACATAATTTACGAACACTTCGTGAAACTCTCTTCTGCATCTGTGTATATAGCGCCACCCAGAGGATTTTGATAATTTAGTTAAATATGGGCAATTTTGCTTCTTTTGATAATTTAGTTAAATCATCAGATCTGTATCTGAGCTATAGTCTGCAGCAACACTGACTTTTTACATCTTTCTCTTCCCAAGGCCATCAACGACAACCAGATCCTCATAGTAATCGGAGAGACGGGATCAGGGAAGACAACCCAGATCACCCAGTACCTGTCAGAGAGCGGATTCACAGTGCGCGGGAAGATTGGGTGCACCCAACCCCGACGAGTCGCAGCCATGTCTGTTGCCAAGCGTGTCTCGGAGGAGTTCGGTTGTCGACTTGGACAGGAGGTAGGTGTCACCACTGGGCAGCTAGGAATAATGAACTGAAATTGAAAGTGTATTTAAAATTAGGCCTAGCTAAGATACAAAAACTTGACATAATAATAGTATTCAAACATGTATTTTATACAAATTACTAAACAAGTTATGATTTATTTATCTTTAAGTTTCCGACTGTTATAAATGATTCAAATGGTGAGGAAGGTTGCTACTAAAGCACAAGCTTGATTGCTATTGCAGCAGCCATCTAATTATTTCATACGGCACAAATTAAACTGAAGCCTTTATACAGTTGTCACGAGAAAACAACTTTATTTTGTCAGTAGTGATCATATTAAGGATTTATTGTCAGGCAGCCTGTGTAACATGTTAACAGTGTTGTAGTTGTCAAAGTATCTTACAACACAAACCAATGTGATCACAATACAGTTGTCATAGTGATTGCTATTAGAGGGGCCCTGTATAGATTGCACTATTCCACAGCAGAAGTATTTTGTCGGCCGATGCATGTCATCTGTGGCTATTTATAGAACAGTGGTGCAGGCGATATGTTTGCCATTGTTTGCGGGAATACAAGACAAGCATGCGCTGCATCTAGAGACTGTGTTGTTGAGAAGGATTTGTTTATTTAGTGTTGTTAGTTTGTAAGAGTATATGTCATAAACAAATCCTTATCAACAACACAATCACTAGATTCGCTTGTCTTGTCTTCCCGAGAACTAATGACGGCAAACATTTCGCCTGCACTAGATTGTTCTATAAATAGCTGCAGATGCCAAGTGTCGGCCAACAAAATACTTCTGTCGTGGAATAGCGCAATCTATACAAGGCCCCTTTAAACAAAGTGGTCACATTTGTTTCATTATAGCACTTTAAAACACACTACTACCCACAACTTTCAACACACTGTGGCACAAATTATAACACACCTTACAGTACACTTTACAACACACTTACAAACAAGACAGCATGTATTTGACATTGCGGTCAATTTACGCATGCGTCATACTGGGATTTCATTTTACAATTAATTCTCATTGACTTTGAGAGCTGCAATGAATTAGATATAGATTGACACATTGTGCAAGTTTATGCACAACTCACAGCAACATTTCTGTACATCCACGTCTGGATAAGCAGTAACATTTAGCAATAATCCATCACTAATAACAAAGTATACACCAGCTGTGTCCTCCCTCTAGGTCGGCTACACGATCCGATTTGAGGACTGCACGAGTCCAGAGACTGTCATCAAGTACATGACGGATGGTATGATGCTGAGAGAGTGCCTTGTTGACTGTGACCTCTCTCAGTACGCAGTCATCATGCTGGACGAAGCCCACGAGAGGACCATCCACACCGACGTCCTCTTTGGTCTCCTCAAGACGGTCAGTCGTGGTCTTCTCTCCACGGTCAACCAGGGAACCACTTCACTAAGATAATTATCTCATAAGGAAAATTTTCATTAAATAAATAAAATCCGCCATTAAACATTAGGAGCTTTGTTAAAAGGAAAATGCTGCAGAAGTATCACTATTTCCGTGACACACCAGTGAACGTTTCCCGGTGGCGCGTCCTGCTATTGAGTTTTAGTGTGAAGGTGTGATGTCTATTTGAAGGAACAAACTCGGACTTTTGAACTTATAAGAACTTTAGTGAACCGGTCCCCTGATCTACCATTTGACGATGTATTCCAGAAAACACAAGGATAATTAATTAGAATTTATTTAGACTTATCTACTTATGGGCTTCGGAAACGGGGAAACAGTGAGCGATGAGCAACTCTCCACAGAAGGCGTCACTGTTGTAACTTTGCTTTTCCAGCATGTCGTAATAGGCAACAGGAGAAACTAAATGGACTGAGGGAATGATGTTAAGTTGAGATTAAAGTAATGGTGATAAGAGCTGTCCTTAGTGTGCTGCACCGTGGGTTGGTGCTGCACTGTGGGTTGGTGCTGCACCGTGGGTTGGTGTTGCACCGTGGGTTGGTGCTGCACCGTGGGTTGGTGTTGCACCGTGGGCTGGTGCTGCACCGTGGGTTGGTGCTGCACCGTGGGTTGGTGCTGCACCGTGGGTTAGTGTTGCATTGATTGCACAAAAGTTTAACAGAATTGCCTTGGCATCAGGTAGTACTAAGATGTTTAATTAATGATCCCATTTGAGAATGTAATGATCTCACCCTCTGCTGTATCTTCCATAATGGTCACACGGTCTTCGGGTGGATATGAACTGGGAATAGAACATTGGACTCGATTGAAAACAAATTGGGTTTGTTGCTACTGTTTTGGCGGTTGTGAAATTATATTCACTACAGATTGTCTCAGCCATATGTATGAGTACCTGGCTATAGACAACGGTACATATATATATATGAACAAAGTCTTTACAATGTAGAATTGATGTTGGAATGAAGAGGTCCAAAGGCCTGGATATTGTCCTGTATTGGAACTTACCTTTAATATTGTCATGTATTTTCAGGCAGTGAAAAAGCGTCCAGACATGAAACTGGTGGTCACATCTGCAACACTTGACGCCGTCAAATTCTCGCAATATTTCTTTGAGGCTGTGAGTTCATGTACTTTTCTATTTCTATCATTTAGATTCTGTGTCTTTCATGTGTAAATAGGGTGCATGCGTGTGCACATTCACATACAATTCAATCGTATATACATTTAGCAGGATTGATAATGTTTAAAAATGTCAGCCTACTTAAACTCAGTCATAGTGTTATGTATTGTAATTTATAAGAAGTCTGTCTAGCTTCGATCATCTAGTTCTGATTTTTTATTGTTCCTAGAATCAGGATGATGACTTTTTTGTTGCTGCACCAACTCTTTGGAGTTTGCACTGTCTTAGTGTTAGATCAGTTGAAAATATTACATAATTCCTCCATCATTTAAAAACTTACCATTATAGCCTCTCTTATCTACCATATCTCCCTACCCATCTGTTGACAGCTTTAGTACTACTTATCAGTTCTAAGATTCAGGTGCAAAAGAAGTTAAGTTATTATTATTATGTGCAGCCAATCTTCACAATCCCCGGGCGGACATATCCCGTGGAGATCCTGTACACAAAGGAAGCGGAGACGGACTACCTCGACGCCTCACTCATCACAGTCATGCAGATACACCTCACCGAACCACCAGGTGGCGTAATAAGTTACAGTTGCATTGTTAGTGAATGCCGATTATTTAAACATGTAATAGCACAGATTTAATAAGATTTGTAGACATTTGACCACTTGTTTCTCTTACTATTTCCCAATTAAAAATTAAACTAAACTAAAAGTTATTTCAGACAGTAACTATAACGAAATGAAACTTTATATACAGGCAGTTGTGATAATGTTATGCTTCATTGTAAGTTACCAAGGTAAACACGTGTATGTGGGTCTATGCAGCCAAGTATAATTAATGTTAATCAAGTAGTCATATCAACCAAGTAGGCTGTTGGCCAAACATACTGTTGAACAAGTAAATGACCAAGGAGATGACCAAGTAGACATGACCACTTACACGACCAAGTAGATGTTTGACCAAAAAAGTAGTATTGATCAACTAGACATGACTAGTAATATTGACCAAGTAGACTTCATCTAATAGATATGTTGACCATTTAGATGACCAAGTATACTTTATCAAATAAATTGTTGAACGAGTAGACTGGCCACGTTCATGACCACACTGGCACAGTTAACTAAGCGTAGATGACCTCGTAGATATGTTGACCAAGTAGATATAGTTATCAAGTAGATGACCAATCAGGTGATCAACTACCGGGGTACATGACCAGGCAGCTGTTTCTGACAGGAAGACATTGACAGTGCCTCAGGTAGAGATCGACAGTGTCTGTGACATCTCATGTGTACATTGTAGGAGACATCCTGTTGTTCCTGACGGGCCAGGAGGAGATTGACAGTGCCTGTGAGATCCTGTATGAGCGCATGAAGGCCTTGGGACCAGAGATCCCAGATCTCATCATTCTTCCCGTCTACAGCGCCCTGCCCAGCGAGATGCAGACACGTATCTTCGACCCTGCCCCACCCGGGTCCCGCAAAGTACTACCCATACCTACTACCCCTTTCCTCACATGCTTCTTGCTTCACGGTCCAGATTTATTTTAGTAGTTTGCGTCTGTTGCTTGAAATGTATCACTCTCTGGCTGCACTTCTAAAGTTTGCTTTGTAATAAAATAATTAAACAAAAGCATATTGCTTAAGATAACGGGGGCTGGTATCATGTCAGTTGATTGCTTTATTGTGTCTGTCAAATCGTGTTGAAATAAGCCACCTGCCAGTGAAAAAGTCACATTTCTAAGCAAAAAATGCGCATCTGGTGACATTGTATTATTAGTAACAACCAGGAAGTATTACTTAATGTAACTTTTTTATAAAAAAATCTACAATACTTACAAAGCTATGACTTGGCATATGAACTCGAATTGTGTTTACACAAAATTGCACGGGATGGTTTTTACATTCAGTGAAGAGGTCGTGCTAAAAATGCAGTACGGATTTTTGTGTTCTCAACATTGTAGCAACATATCTTTTAAGCTTGTAGCAAACTTAATATGCATTTGTTTACAAAATCCCTGTACGAATTTCAATAACATATTTATACTTACAAACATACAAATTTTTCTTTCAGGGAGTTTCTAAAAATAAAATAAAATGCCATTTTATGGTGATTTTTGACATATTTTTTTAATTGTGTTTAAACACTAACAGCTCTATAAATGCTTTATAATAAATAATAATAAATACCCATGTATATACACACATACCAATGTATATATGTGTGGAATTTTAGGTGGTCATCGCAACGAACATCGCAGAGACTTCATTGACGATAGATGGGATATACTACGTTGTTGACCCTGGCTTTGTGAAGCAGAAAGTCTACAACTCAAAGACTGGCATGGACCAGCTGATTGTGACCCCAATCTCACAGGTAAGATCTAATTCATACATTTATCGCTATTTGTAATGATATTTAAAAAGGAAATAAACCTTCCTTTCACGGTCTTGATAAAATGCCTGGCAGAGGTTTCAGAACCTTCTTAGTTCCTTTGTCAGCATTTGTGTGAGTTGCTTAGAGCCATGTTGGAGGTCACCACGTGATGGTAGTTCCATGGAAATATTGGGTAGGTTGTAGCCACCATTTCAGTGTCTCCCATATTTCTTTGCTTATCTTTCTGCACCAGAAATTGTTCTCATTCTTTGTTGTGGCCATCGTTGACTTTATGTTCCCCATAAGCTGTGAGTGGGGTCCTCGTGGTAGTATTCTTTTCAAACCTGACCCCCCATTGGATGACATAGAGAGAAAGAGACAGAGAGCAAGAGAGACAGAGAGCGAGATAGACAGAGATCGAGAGAGATCGAGAGAGACAGAGAGCGAGAGAGACAGAGGGCGAGACAGAGAGCGAGAGAGACAGAGTGAGCGAGACAGAGAGAGCGAGCCAGAGAGCGAGACAGAGAGCAAGACAGAGAGCGAGACAGAGAGCGAGACAAAGAGAGCGAGTAAACTATATAAATAAATGGCTGTATATGTATACCTATACAAGCTACGTTCTTATTGCCAGCAAACATACATACACACACATCAACACAAGAAATATAAATCTGTATGCATATTTTCCAAGCAATTTTAATGTTTAAATGTACCTAAAATTCTGTAGTAAACTGTGGGAGACAATACCTTAATTAATAGCATCATGAGTAAGGGTAGGCATAGAAATTAAGAGTTACACACATAAAAGTTTGCAATACTTCAGACGGCACGATATCTTGACAGCATATATTGTTTGATATAAATACTAAAACCATGCAACAAGTTTGCAATACCTCAGACGGCACTATATCTTGACAGCATATGTTGTTTGATATAAGTACTAAAACCATGCAACAAGTTTGCAATATTTCAGGCGGCACTATATCTTGACAGCATATGTTGTTTGATATAAGTACTAAAACCATGCAACAAGTTTGCAATACCTCAGACGGCACTATATCTTGACAGGATATGTTGTTTGATATAAGTACTAAAACCATGCAACAAGTTTGCAATACCTCAGGCGGCACTATATCTTAACAGCATATGTTGTTTGATATAAGTACTAAAACCATGCAACAAGTTTGCAATACCTCAGACGGCACTATATCTTGACAACATATATTGTTTGATATAAGTACTGAAACCATGCAACAAGTTTGCAATACCTCAGAAGGCACTATATCTTGACAGCATATATTGTTTGATATAAGTACTGAAACCATGCAACAAGTTTGCAATACCTCAGACGGCACTATATCTTGACAGCATATATTGTTTGATATAAGTAGTGAAACCATGCAACAAGTTTGCAATACCTCAGACGGCACTATATCTTGACAGCATATATTGTTTGATATAAGTACTAAAACCATGCAACAAGTTTGCAATACCTCAGACGGCACTATATCTTGACAGCATATATTGTTTGATATAAGTACTAAAACCATGCAACAAGTTTGCAATACCTCAGACGGCACTATATCTTGACAGCATATATTGTTTGATATAAGTACTAAAACCATGCAACAAGTTTGCAATACCTCAGACGGCACTATATCTTGACAGCATATATTGTTTGATATAAGTACTGAAACCATGCAACAAGTTTGCAGTACTTCAGACGGCACTATATCTTGACAACATATATTGTTTGATATAAGTACTGAAACCATGCAACAAGTTTGCAATACCTCAGAAGGCACTATATCTTGACAGCATATATTGTTTGATATAAGTACTGAAACCATGCAACAAGTTTGCAATACCTCAGACGGCACTATATCTTGACAGCATATATTGTTTGATATAGTATTGTTTGTCAGATATAGCATATAGATACTAAAACCATGCAACAAGTTTGCAATACCTCAGACGGCACTATATCTTGACAGCATATATTGTTTGATATAAGTACTAAAACCATGCAACAAGTTTGCAATACCTCAGACGGCACTATATCTTGACAGCATATATTGTTTGATATAAGTACTAAAACCATGCAACAAGTTTGCAATACCTCAGACGGCACTATATCTTGACAGCATATATTGTTTGATATAAGTACTGAAACCATGCAACAAGTTTGCAGTACTTCAGACGGCACTATATCTTGACAGCATATGTTGTTTGATATAAGTACTAAAACCATGTAACAAGTTTGCAATACCTCAGACGGCACTATATCTTGACAGCATATATTGTTTGATATAAGTAGTGAAACCATGCAACAAGTTTGCAATACCTCAGACGGCACTATATCTTGACAGCATATATTGTTTGATATAAGTAGTGAAACCATGCAACAAGTTTGCAATACCTCAGACGGCACTATATCTTGACAGCATATATTGTTTGATATAAGTAGTGAAACCATGCAACAAGTTTGCAATACCTCAGATGGCACTATATCTTGACAGCATATATTGTTTTATATAAGTACTAAAACCATGCAACAAGTTTGCAATACCTCAGATGGCACTAAATCTTGACAGCATATATTGTTTGATATAAGTACTGAAATCATGCAACAAGTGTGCAATACCTCAGACGGCACTATACATTGACAGCATATATTGTTTGATATAAGTAGTGAAACCATGCAACAAGTTTGCAATACCTCAGATGGCACTATATCTTGACAGCATATATTGTTTTATATAAATACTAAAACCATGCAACAAGTTTGCAATACCTCAGACGGCACTATATCTTGACAGCATATATTGTTTGATATAAGTACTGAAACCATGCAACAAGTGTGCAATACCTCAGACGGCACTATACCTTGACAGCATATATTGTTTGATATAAGTAGTGAAACCATGCAACAAGTTTGCAATACCTCAGATGGCACTATATCTTGACAGCATATATTGTTTTATATAAGTACTAAAACCATGCAACAAGTTTGCAATACCTCAGACGGCACTATATCTTGACAGCATATATTGTTTGATATAAGTACTAAAACCATGCAACAAGTGTGCAATACCTCAGACTGCACTATACCTTGACAGCATATATTGTTTGATATAAGTAGTGAAACCATGCAACAAGTTTGCAATACCTCAGATGGCACTATATCTTGACAGCATATATTATTTGATATAAGTACTAAAACCATGCAACAAGTTTGCAATACCTCAGACGGCACTATACCTTGACAGCATATATTGTTTGATATAAGTACTAAAACCATGTAACAAGTTTGCAATACCTCAGACGGCACTATATCTTGACAGCATATATTGTTTGATATAAGTAGTGAAACCATGCAACAAGTTTGCAATACCTCAGATGGCACTATATCTTGACAGCATATATTGTTTGATATAAGTAGTGAAACCATGCAACAAGTTTGCAATACCTCAGATGGCACTATATCTTGACAGCATATATTGTTTTATATAAGTACTAAAACCATGCAACAAGTTTGCAATACCTCAGACGGCACTAAATCTTGACAGCATATATTGTTTGATATAAGTACTGAAATCATGCAACAAGTGTGCAATACCTCAGACGGCACTATACATTGACAGCATATATTGTTTGATATAAGTAGTGAAACCATGCAACAAGTTTGCAATACCTCAGATGGCACTATATCTTGACAGCATATATTGTTTTATATAAATACTAAAACCATGCAACAAGTTTGCAATACCTCAGACGGCACTATATCTTGACAGCATATATTGTTTGATATAAGTACTGAAACCATGCAACAAGTGTGCAATACCTCAGACGGCACTATACCTTGACAGCATATATTGTTTGATATAAGTAGTGAAACCATGCAACAAGTTTGCAATACCTCAGATGGCACTATATCTTGACAGCATATATTGTTTTATATAAGTACTAAAACCATGCAACAAGTTTGCAATACCTCAGACGGCACTATATCTTGACAGCATATATTGTTTGATATAAGTACTAAAACCATGCAACAAGTGTGCAATACCTCAGACTGCACTATACCTTGACAGCATATATTGTTTGATATAAGTAGTGAAACCATGCAACAAGTTTGCAATACCTCAGATGGCACTATATCTTGACAGCATATATTATTTGATATAAGTACTAAAACCATGCAACAAGTTTGCAATACCTCAGACGGCACTATACCTTGACAGCATATATTGTTTGATATAAGTACTAAAACCATGTAACAAGTTTGCAATACCTCAGACGGCACTATATCTTGACAGCATATATTGTTTGATATAAGTAGTGAAACCATGCAACAAGTTTGCAATACCTCAGATGGCACTATATCTTGACAGCATATATTGTTTGATATAAGTAGTGAAACCATGCAACAAGTTTGCAATACCTCAGATGGCACTATATCTTGACAGCATATATTGTTTTATATAAGTACTAAAACCATGCAACAAGTTTGCAATACCTCAGACGGCACTAAATCTTGACAGCATATATTGTTTGATATAAGTACTGAAATCATGCAACAAGTGTGCAATACCTCAGACGGCACTATACATTGACAGCATATATTGTTTGATATAAGTAGTGAAACCATGCAACAAGTTTGCAATACCTCAGATGGCACTATATCTTGACAGCATATATTGTTTTATATAAGTACTAAAACCATGCAACAAGTTTGCAATACCTCAGACGGCACTATATCTTGACAGCATATATTGTTTGATATAAGTACTGAAACCATGAAACAAGTGTGCAATACCTCAGACGGCACTATACCTTGACAGCATATATTGTTTGATATAAGTAGTGAAACCATGCAACAAGTTTGCAATACCTCAGATGGCACTATATCTTGACAGCATATATTGTTTTATATAAGTACTAAAACCATGCAACAAGTTTGCAATACCTCAGACGGCACTATATCTTGACAGCATATATTGTTTGATATAAGTACTAAAACCATGCAACAAGTGTGCAATACCTCAGACTGCACTATACCTTGAGAGCATATATTGTTTGATATAAGTAGTGAAACCATGCAACAAGTTTGCAATACCTCAGATGGCACTATATCTTGACAGCATATATTGTTTGATATAAGTACTAAAACCATGCAACAAGTTTGCAATACCTCAGACGGCACTATACCTTGACAGCATATATTGTTTGATATAAGTAGTGAAACCATGCAACAAGTTTGCAATACCTCAGGCGGCACTATATCTTGACAGCATATGTTGTTTGATATAAGTACTGAAACCTTATAACGTGTGGGTTTGCACTTTTTCGTTGATCAGGCTAGGGGTGTTATTTAATGCATGCACTATGCCAAATCTGAGTGACTTCCGAGCAAGTTCCGAATATGCTCTTTCCACATGAATGTTGTGACAATTCGTAGTCAGATGTGCATGCAGCTGAGCACCTCCATATTTTCTTTTATGCCAGGGTTCAGGAAGTAATCAGGGAGGTTTTTATTGCAGTACCTATGGTAGAATTTAAGCAATTACATTATATCCTCTGCCTTCAGAATGCCGAGAGTTTTGAAAAGTGGCTCTGTGTGCATGTTTTATTTACAGTTTGTCACTACTCTGAATGCTTTCTTCTGTAATTTTGAAATCCTTTCAAGTTTCTTTCTCCAAGAAAGTAAGCAGTACTTTATGTGAGGGAATATTAGTCAGTTATATAATGTAAAACATATTGCGATACAAAGTTTTTTATTTTCCTTATTACGCAGTTGGTATGATTTTTTTCCAGTTTATTGTTAAACCTAAAAAGTCGAAGTTATTAACACGTTCAATATGTGTGTCATTTATCTTGAGAAGGGGTGTCATGATCTGTTTCTGTGGGTGGTGAAAAATAATACATTTAGATTAATGAAAGCTTATTTACTTTAAACCATTTGTTTACTTTCTCCAGTCCGCGTAGAGAATTAGTTCAAAGAAGTTACTTGTGTTTTCCATGTCATTCATGTAAATTAAAAACAGGAGAGGTCCCAGTATGGATCCTTGCAGATCCAGACAGACATACAGACAGATAAAGGTACTTTGGTTTACCCATATACCCGGTACATATCACTCAATAAATGAGTATGTAGAAATACGAATGTAAACGTTTGACCCGCTGGTTTTGGAACATCCTACTTCATTCTGCAACTATAAATATAAAAACGTTATACCCAATCCTCACTCTTGTACAACAGAGGAAGGAAAACAGAACGATAAGTACCAACGTAACTTACACAACAGGGAACAAAGACGTAGAACGAAACAGTAATCAACATGACTTTTCTTGCCAGGAGCTTTGACCACTGGCAACACTTATCAACCCAATTTATGCCCACAGGCCCAGGCGAAGCAGCGGGCCGGCCGAGCTGGCCGCACTGGCCCAGGGAAGACATACCGGCTGTACACGGAGCGGGCTTACAGGGACGAGATGCTCCCGACGAACATCCCCGAGATACAGCGGACGAATCTAGCGAGTACTGTGCTCTCCCTGAAGGCAATGGGCATCAACGACCTGCTGTCGTTTGACTTCATGGACGCCCCGCCCATGCAGACTCTCATCTCCGCCATGGAGCAGCTGCACGCGCTCAGTGCCCTTGATGATGAGGGGCTGCTCACGCGACTCGGACGCCGGGTGAGTGGATAGGGGGGATGGGGGGAAATGTGTTAAGTGTGTGGGGTGTGTGTGGGTGGTGAGTGGATGGGGAGTTGAGTGGGTGGGTGTGTGGATGGGGAGGGAGGGAGGGGGAATGGGGGGTGTGTTGAGGTGTGTGGGGGTGGGTGAGTGGATGGGGAGGGGGGGATGGGGGGAGGTGTGTGTGTTGAGTGTGTGTGGGTGGGTGAATGGGGAGGGGAGGGATGGGGGGAGGTGTGTTGAGGGGTGTGTGGGGGTGGGTGTGGTGGATGGGGGAGGGGGAGGGGGGATGGGGGGAGGTGTGTTGAGTGTGTGTGGGTGAGGGTGGATGGGGAGGGAAGGGGGATGGGGGAAGTGTATTGAGTGTGTGTGGGGGTGGGGTGAATGGGGAGGAGGGATGGGGGAGGAGGAGGGAGTAATGTTGAAGTGTGTAGGGGGTGGAGTGAGAGTGGATGATGGGGAGGGAGGGATAGAGGGAGTGTGTTAGGTGCTATGTGGGTGGGTGAGTGGATGGGGGAGGAAGGGGGATGGGAAGTGTGTGTGGGGGTGGGTGAGTATGGATGGGAGGAGGAATGGGAAGTGTGTTGAGAGTGTTAATGTAGAATTAGGTGAAGTGGATAGAGGGAGGAGGGATGGGGAATGTGTTGAGTGTGTGGGGTGTGTGTGGGTGAGTGGATGGGGAGGAGGGGGCATGGGGGGAAGTGTGTTGAGTGTGTGGGGGTGGGTGAGTGGATGGGGAGGAGGGGGAATGGGGGGAAGTGTGTTGAGTGTGTGGGGGTGGGTGAGTGGATGGGGAGGAGGGGGGATGGGGGGAATGTGTTGAGTGTGTGTGGATGGGGAGGAAGGGGGATGGGGGGAAGTGTGTTGTGTGTGTGGGGGGGTTGGGAGTGTGTTGGTGGGGGAGTGTGTGTGTATAATGCACGTGTGTGTGTGTGCATATATTGGTCTTATTACACCTATCGGTACATGTGTGTAATAACAATATATTTACATGCATTGTGTGCATTACATAAGCATGCGTACATACATACATACAATGATCAGTAAAAAAACAATGTAAATACATCTCATTAAAACCAAAAAATTATTTAAGCTATGAATATGCAGCATTGTTCATTTCCTTAACTGTATGTAGCATTGCTGTTGTTGCTTGACTGCTGTATGCCTAATACGTGGAAGATGATTAACAGTAGTTTTTATGCATTAGGTTGGAAGCGAATACGAATAACAATTATTTGTTATATAATAAGTGTTTCTTCTTGTGTTGCTAGCACATATTCATATGTTTGAATGGGGAGATGTTTCAGTAAAGGTTGTTTACCACAGTAACTATGTCTGACAATAAGACACGTGTCCGTTATGGAAAGGGGCTGTCTTACGTTTGGTAGCGACATAATGGTGACATTTCCACCATAGATACGGGTGACCACTATAGATGTCTGCAGTGGTAGGTTTTGCCATATAAAATATAATAAATAGTTAAAAAGTTATTATTCCTTCTGTTGCTTTCAGATGGCAGAGTTTCCACTGGAGCCTCAACTGTCGAAGATGTTGATCATGTCTGTCCACCTTGTGTGCAGTGACGAGATCCTCACAGTCGTGTCTATGTTGTCCGTACAGAACGTCTTCTACAGGCCAAAGGTATGTCAGTGGTTGACTGTAATAATATGGTCACCAGCTGGGTCCATGTACTTGAGTGACAGAAGTGGGACATGTTACCACATTGTGACTGGCTCGGGCTGTATACTATGATGTCAATGTTGTGACTGGCTGGATCTCCATATACTGGTGTCAGAAGTAGGACAAGTGACAACAGTGTGACTGTTTGGTTCTGTGAACTTTGGTGTCGGAATACATATATACATATATTGTGACTGGCCTTTTTGGTGGACTATAGTTTAAAATGTGTAACATTTTTACACGTTAGTGTGGATGTGTGTTATATGTCATACAGTGTTGGTTTACCTGTGACATTAGATGTTTGCATGTCAGCCGCTTTTATGGGTTTATGATCAACACATTTACACACAGCAGACCATATTCTCTTTATAACTTAGCCTATGTATAGTTATAAAGAGATTAATATAAATCAGCCCATGTATCTCTGTTAGTGAATATTTATCTATTTATCTTTGAATATCTGCTGATATGATTGT
This sequence comes from Paraescarpia echinospica, assembly GCA_020002185.1. Taxonomy (NCBI): domain Eukaryota; kingdom Metazoa; phylum Annelida; class Polychaeta; order Sabellida; family Siboglinidae; genus Paraescarpia; species Paraescarpia echinospica. The sequence goes on along the minus strand of CM034531.1, from coordinate 29,613,402 downwards.
CTGTTGCCTTCCACTTTACCAATATACATAAACGGTTACATCTGTTGATGACGCACTCATGCACGCATGTTCACAAACGTAGTAATTTCAGTTTACTTAAATCTATAGGAACCTTCATACATATGACATGTGCAAACGCATATACATGCATGCACACATGCACTCTCCTACTATCTAAGGCACAACAGTCACATCCCCAGTTGCCATGGTTACAGGACAAACAAGCAATAGCCGACCAGAAGAAGGCGAAGTTCCACCAGGCGGAGGGTGACCACCTCACCCTGCTTGCCGTCTACAACTCATGGAAGAACAACAAGTTCTCCAATGCCTGGTGCTACGAGAACTTTGTGCAGATTCGCACACTGAAACGTGCACAAGACGTGCGCAAACAGATGCTTGGCATTATGGATCGGTAAGTGTGAAAATGGGTTATTGTTATTACATTTAACCCATACCAGCATGGGTAGTGGACTAAGTGTAGTCAGCGCCAGTCGTGTCTCCATATTTATTGTTATTACATTTAACCCATACCAGCATGGGTAGTGGACTAAGTGTAGTCAGCGCCAGTCGTGTCTCCATATTTATTGTTATTACATTTAACCCATACCAGCATGGGTTGTGTACTAAGTGTAGTCAGCGCCAGTCGTGTCTCCATATTTATTGTTATTACATTTAACCCATACCAGCATGAGTAGTGGACTAAGTGTACTCAGCGCCAGTCGTGTCTCCATATTTATTGTTATTACATTTAACCCATACCAGCATGGGTAGTGGACTAAGTGTAGTCAGCGCCACTCGTGTCTCATATTTATTGTTATTACATTTAACCCATACCAGCATAGGTAGTGGACTAAGTGTAGTCATCGCCAGTCGTGTCTCCATATTTATTGTTATTACATTTAACCCATACCAGCATGGGCAGTGGACTAAGTGTAGTCAGCGCCAATCGTGTCTCCCTATTTATTGTTATTACATTTAACCCATACCTGCATGGGTAGTGTACTAAGTGTAGTCAGCGCCAGTCGTGTCTCCATATTTATTGTTATTACATTTAACCCATACCAGCATGGGTAGTGTACTAAGTGTAGTCAGCGCCAGTCGTGTCTCCATATTTATTGTTATTACATTTAACCCATACCAGCATGGGTAGTGGACTAAGTGTAGTCAGCGCCAGTCGTGTCTCCATATTTATTGTTATTATATTTAACCCATACCAGCATGGGTAGTGTACTAAGTGTAGTCAGCGCCAGTCGTGTCTCCATATTTATTGTTATTACATTTAACCCGTACCAGCATGGGTAGTGTACTAAGTGTAGTCAGCACCAGTCGTGTCTCCATATTTATTGTTATTACATTTAACCCGTACCAGCATGGGTAGTGGACTAAGTGTAGTCAGCGCCAGTCGTGTCTCCATATTTATTGTTATTACATTTAACCCATACCAGCATGGGTAGTGGACTAAGTGTAGTCAGCGCCAGTCGTGTCTCCATATTTATTGTTATTACATTTAACCCATACCTGCATGGGTAGTGTACTAAGTGTAGTCAGCGCCAGTCGTGTCTCCATATTTATTGTTATTACATTTAACCCATACCAGCATGGGTAGTGGACTAAGTGTAGTCAGCGCCAGTCGTGTCTCCATATTTATTGTTATTACATTTAACCCATACCAGCATGGGTAGTGGACTAAGTGTAGTCAGCGCCAGTCGTATCTCCATATTTATTGTTATTACATTTAACCCATACTAGCATGGGTAGTGGACTAAGTGTAGTCAGCGCCAGTCATGTCTCCATATTTATTGTTATTACATTTAACCCATACCAGCATGGGTAGAGGACTAAGTGTAGTCAGCGCCAGTCGTGTCTCCATATTTATTGTTATTACATTTAACCCATACCAGCATGGGTAGTGTACTAAGTGTAGTCAGCGCCAATCGTGTCTCCATATTTATAGTTATTACATTTAACCCATACCAGCATGGGTAGTGGACTAAGTGCAGTCAGCGCCAGTCATGTCTCCATATTTATTGTTATTACATTTAACCCATACCAGCATGGGTAGTGTACTAAGTGTATTCAGCGCCAGTCGTGTCTCCATATTTATTGTTATTACATTTAACCCATACCAGCATGGATAGTGTACTAAGTGTAGTCAGCGCCAGTCGTGTCTCCATATTTATTGTTATTACATTTAACCCATACCAGCATGGGTAGTGGACTAAGTGTAGTCAGCGCCAATCGTGTCTCCATATTTATTGTTATTACATTTAACCCATACCAGCATGGGTAGTGGACTAAGTGTAGTCAGCGCCAGTCGTGTCTCCATATTTATTGTTATTACATTGAACCCATACCAGCATGGGTAGTGTACTAAGTGTAGTCAGCGCCAGTCGTGTCTCCATATTTATAGTTATTACATTTAACCCATACCAGCATGGGTAGTGGACTAAGTGTAGTCAGCGCCAGTCATGTTTCCATATTTATTGTTATTACCTTTAACCCATACCAGCATGGGTAGTGGACTAAGTGTAGTCAGCGCCAGTCGTGTCTCCATATTTATTGTTATTACATTTAACCCATACCAGCATGGGTAGTGTACTAAGTTTAGTCAGGCCAGTCGTGTCTCCATATTTATTGTTATTACATTTAACTTATACCAGCATGGGTAGTGGACTAAGTGTAGTCAACGCCAGTCGTGTCTCCATATTTATTGTTATTACATTTAACCCATACCAGCATGGGTAGTGGACTAAGTGTAGTCAGCGCCAGTCGTGTCTCCATATTTATTGTTATTACATTTAACCCATACCAGCATGGGTAGTGTACTAAGTGTAGTCAGCGCCAGTTGTGTCTCCATATTTATTGTTATTACATTTAACCCATACCAGCATGGGTAGTGTACTAAGTGTAGTCAGCGCCAGTCGTGTCTCCATATTTATTGTTATTACATTTAACCCATACCAGCATGGGTAGTGTACTAAGTGTAGTCAGCGCCAGTCGTGTCTCCATATTTATTGTTATTACATTTAACCCATACCAGCATGGATAGTGTACTAAGTGTAGTCTGCACCAGTCGTGTCTCCATATTTATTGTTATTACATTTAACCCATACCAGCATGGGTAGTGGACTAAGTGTAGTCAGCGCTAGTCGTGTCTCCATATTTATTGTTATTACATTTAACCCATACCAGCATGGGTAGTGGACTAAGTGTAGTCAGCGCCAGTCATGTCTCCATATTTATTGTTATTATATTTAACCCATACCAGCATGGGTAGTGTACTAAGTGTAGTCAGCGCCAGTCGTGTGTTAATTTTTGTTGTTTGAAAAATATGACATTGAGTCTTCTCTTTGACACAAAAGTTGTCTCACTCGTTTTCTGCCTAATACTAAGAGATCACAATGTTTGACTTTTAACAAAGACAACAAAGAAGAATCCACCAAGGTTGAAGGAGTCAGCATTTCATGTAGAAATTCTAAATTTAATTTTGTAATGGAATATGTACCGTGAGCCATTGTTTTGTATTGCTTTTGAGTTCTAATATTGGAACCTTCATTGTTTAAAACTAATTCAAACCATATTGATGACTTTAATCCAGATGAAGACTGCTGTAACATTTCCTGTCTCTTTCAGTCACAAGTTGGACGTTGTTTCCTGTGGAAGAAACACCGGGCGTGTGCAGAAGGCAATTCTGAGTGGCTTCTTTCGGAACGCTGCAAAGAAGGACCCTCAGGAAGGCTACAGGACTCTCGTGGACCAGCAGGTCGTCTACATCCACCCGTCTAGTGCCATCTTCAACAGACAGCCAGACTGGTGAGTGATGTGTGAAACTGTGTGTGTCATGAAAGAGACTGGACAGATTATAATTTTGCTCAAGTAAATCATCAGGAGAATGATATATATTACTTGCACTAACTGTTAGAATCATTCACATATGGATGGACCTACATGTTGCTCTTTCTGGAAGTTAAAACTCTTGTTCGAAGAAGGTTGCATTTTGTAAATTGGGTTAGCAACAGATTAACAAAAAATTATTAGGCCTATCGTAAATGGTGACAATTTTAATGACAACAGTGTCCAGGTGTTAACCTTTCACTTTGCAAAATGGACATCAGACAGTGATATAGGTTCATAATGTTAACGGTTGGTGGCGTGATATGATCGTACAAAATCTATATTGTAAGTTAAACAAAACTAACAAATTGCTTGCTTACTTTTGTATCATTAATTTCGTTCGTCTACTTTCCTTTAGGTGTGAACCTACACCTATGTCACTATTTTCATAACTGTTCAACATCTTTAAAAAATAAATATCTTAATGTCCTCGTCTCATCTGTTGCTAAACTACACTTAACGTTTATCATAACTAAGATCTCTTGACTACTAGCATTAGACAATGGAATGACGTATCATTGTGTATCCACGTTGCAGGGTCGTGTACCATGAACTGGTGCTCACGACGAAGGAGTACATGCGTCAGGTGACAGCGATCGACGCGAAGTGGCTCGTCGAGTTTGCGCCCAAATTCTTCAAGTTTGCCGACCCGACGCGTCTGAGTCGAGCTAAGAAACAGCAAAAGATCGAGCCGTTGTATAACAAGTACGAGGAGCCGAACTCCTGGAGGATCTCAAGAGCCTTCAAGAAGGTTCACACCAAGGTCACATTCTAGGTCAGGTCAAGGTCGGCAGGTCACATCCGTTGAAATTGAATTTGCGGCAGCCTTGCTGATCTTGTCATCGTCGTGTGTTGAACAGTATGATGGGGTGACGTTAATGTGTATTCAAAGTCCTTTGTGTATAGCGACAGCAGTGAGTGGTTTGTTATCAGAGATTTGTTTTTGGTATTGCATGACATGTGGACGTATATTGCACATGATAATAAAAGTCATCAAAACATCACGTGAAATATTGTTTCTCCAGTCTTTTTCATGAAGAGTCCCCCAATATTTGTTTAGACTGAAATATGTACCCCGAGTGATGTACTGCTAAGTATGACATTGATATTATAAAACAGACTGTGTGGGTCTCTCTGTGTTTATGTCGTTCTGTACGTCAGTGCAGATCTCCGTAAGTTTCGCATTTATGGGCAGACCTTTTTTGTAGGCGGACAAGCTGGCCCATTAGGGTGGATCGTAGATTTAAAGTTTTTAAATTTCACCTGGGGTGCCCGATTGGATGGGGATCTTTAGATGGGATCTTGGGCGCAAACTGAACATCCACGCCGGCTGTCGCTGATCGCGTCGATATTCAGCGGCGGCCGGCGGGATGAGCGCGTGCTATTTATGGCAGGATTGCCAAGCAACAAGCGCCAGCGAGGTATTAGGGGTCAGCACACTGTTGGACTTCCTGCTTGATTACAGACGAAACAAAGTGCAGTATATTTTTGAGAAATGACTTTTTATAATATTCACTTGCTCTGACATAAGTGCACTTGAGTAGTCAGATTTCTAGATGTGATTGTTGAAGCTGTTGTCAGTAAAATGGTGTCTTTTTAGCTGATTTTACTAAGCGGAAGGGTATCTGGCAGCAATTTGGCTAGTTGACACTTTAGCCGGATTACTGCCTGCATGCATTTGTAAATATTGACGGGGTTCATACATACAGGCATTTTGCAAGAGCTAGAGATATTAGATTTTGACTAAAATCGACCCGCATGTCAATGAGATGATAATAACAGCAGGTGGGAAGTTTAAGAAACTTTATAGGTCACGTTTTCTTATAATCACACACAATATTAACATGGTCGCCAATGGGAAAACTGACAGTGTGCTGAGCCCTACTATAGTAGAGAGCCTGGCAACGAAAGCACGCTGTAGTCATTGCACAATGTCGGAGGACGCGTTTAACTTCAAATATCTTGAAACAGTTACTGAAAATACGTGTATGGCAAAACTACAGCTGAATGGGACAAACCGTTTTTGGATATTACAGGCTTCTCATCAGTCTGCAAGTCAAAATCATAGTGACGGAACACATGTCTTATAAGGGGGGTGGGGTGCGTATGCCAGTAGTTAAGCCTCAATTTGAAAATCTGAACGAAAATGAACCAATAACATTGCAGCAGGGTGATTCATCAATCGTTTTTTGTTTACTTCAGCTAATTAAACACAAGTGAATATGTTGTCATTGACCCTAATGAAGTCTGATGACAGTGATTAGCTGGAGTAGGCCATAGCCGGAGCCTGTTATCAGATCTGTCTACTGACTGGACCTTCTGGCCAGTTAAGCAAATGGCATTGTTTTCTGAATGTCTGCTAATTAAGCTGTGTAATATTGTGTAATTGAACTGCTTGAGACGTCTGGCCTTTGAGGAATTCACACCCTAAGGTGACTTTTTGTTGATGTTTACCTTTGTAAATAGGGCACAAGGTAAAAAAATCAATATACATTTGAATGTAACGTAACAACTGCCTGTATTGAATTTTCTTATAAAACACTTATTGGACTTTCTGGAAAACTGTATCAGGAGTTCATAGTGCCACCTGAGAACGTTGTGCTGGATTACAAATTGTCCAACAGCGAAGTGCTGATTTTTCTGGTGCCTTGCCAAGTTTGGTGGCACCTTTGAAATGTGCATAAAACACAAACACCTGGAGGGATTACAAAAATTAAAATTGCAGAGTGCTTGTAACATTGGTGCCTATAAAATGTGTTGTTTTCAACATTTTCTCCAAAATCACCATGCCTATTTGGGGTCAGCACACTGTTGGACTTCCTGCTTGATTACAGACGAAACAAAGTGCAGTATATTTTTGAGAAATGACTTTTTATAATATTCACTTGCTCTGACATAAGTGCACTTGAGTAGTCAGATTTCTAGATGTGATTGTTGAAGCTGTTGTCAGTAAAATGGTGTCTTTTTAGCTGATTTTACTAAGCGGAAGGGTATCTGGCAGCAATTTGGCTAGTTGACACTTTAGCCGGATTACTGCCTGCATGCATTTGTAAATATTGACGGGTGTCATACATACAGGCATTTTGCAAGAGCTAGAGATATTAGATTTTGACTAAAATCGACCCGCATGTCAATGAGATGATAATAACAGCAGGTGGGAAGTTTAAGAAACTTTATAGGTCACGTTTTCTTATAATCACACACAATATTAACATGGTCGCCAATGGGAAAACTGACAGTGTGCTGAGCCCTACTATAGTAGAGAGCCTGGCAACGAAAGCACGCTGTAGTCATTGCACAATGTCGGAGGACGCGTTTAACTTCAAATATCTTGAAACAGTTACTGAAAATACGTGTATGGCAAAACTACAGCTGAATGGGACAAACCGTTTTTGGATATTACAGGCTTCTCATCAGTCTGCAAGTCAAAATCATAGTGACGGAACACATATCTTATAAGGGGGGTGGGGTGCGTATGCCAGTAGTTAAGCCTCAATTTGAAAATCTGAACGAAAATGAACCAAAAGCATTGCAGCAGGGTGATTCATCAATCGTTTTTTGTTTACTTCAGCTAATTAAACACAAGTGAATATGTTGTCATTGACCCTAATGAAGTCTGATGACAGTGATTAGCTGGAGTAGGCCATAGCCGGAGCCTGTTATCAGATCTGTCTACTGACTGGACCTTCTGGCCAGTTAAGCAAATGGCATTGTTTTCTGAATGTCTGCTAATTAAGCTGTGTAATATTGTGTAATTGAACTGCTTGAGACGTCTGGCCTTTGAGGAATTCACACCCTAAGGTGACTTTTTGTTGATGTTTACCTTTGTAAATAGGGCACAAGGTAAAAAAATCAATATACATTTGAATGTAACGTAACAACTGCCTGTATTGAATTTTCTTATAAAACACTTATTGGACTTTCTGGAAAACTGTATCAGGAGTTCATAGTGCCACCTGAGAACGTTGTGCTGGATTACAAATTGTCCAACAGCGAAGTGCTGATTTTTCTGGTGCCTTGCCAAGTTTGGTGGCACCTTTGAAATGTGCATAAAACACAAACACCTGGAGGGATTACAAAAATTAAAATTGCAGAGTGCTTGTAACATTGGTGCCTATAAAATGTGTTGTTTTCAACATTTTCTCCAAAATCACCATGCCTATTTGGGGTCAGCACACTGTTGGACTTCCTGCTTGATTACAGACGAAACAAAGTGCAGTATATTTTTGAGAAATGACTTTTTATAATATTCACTTGCTCTGACATAAGTGCACTTGAGTAGTCAGATTTCTAGATGTGATTGTTGAAGCTGTTGTCAGTAAAATTGTGTCTTTTTAGCTGATTTTACTAAGCGGAAGGGTATCTGGCAGCAATTTGGCTAGTTGACACTTTAGCCGGATTACTGCCTGCATGCATTTGTAAATATTGACGGGGTTCATACATACAGGCATTTTGCAAGAGCTAGAGATATTAGATTTTGACTAAAATCGACCCGCATGTCAATGAGATGATAATAACAGCAGGTGGGAAGTTTAAGAAACTTTATAGGTCACGTTTTCTTATAATCACACACAATATTAACATGGTCGCCAATGGGAAAACTGACAGTGTGCTGAGCCCTACTATAGTAGAGAGCCTGGCAACGAAAGCACGCTGTAGTCATTGCACAATGTCGGAGGACGCGTTTAACTTCAAATATCTTGAAACAGTTACTGAAAATACGTGTATGGCAAAACTACAGCTGAATGGGACAAACCGTTTTTGGATATTACAGGCTTCTCATCAGTCTGCAAGTCAAAATCATAGTGACGGAACACATGTCTTATAAGGGGAGTGGGGTGCGTATGCCAGTAGTTAAGCCTCAATTTGAAAATCTGAACGAAAATGAACCAATAACATTGCAGCAGGGTGATTCATCAATCGTTTTTTGTTTACTTCAGCTAATTAAACACAAGTGAATATGTTGTCATTGACCCTAATGAAGTCTGATGACAGTGATTAGCTGGAGTAGGCCATAGCCGGAGCCTGTTATCAGATCTGTCTACTGACTGGACCTTCTGGCCAGTTAAGCAAATGGCATTGTTTTCTGAATGTCTGCTAATTAAGCTGTGTAATATTGTGTAATTGAACTGCTTGAGACGTCTGGCCTTTGAGGAATTCACACCCTAAGGTGACTTTTTGTTGATGTTTACCTTTGTAAATAGGGCACAAGGTAAAAAAATCAATATACATTTGAATGTAACGTAACAACTGCCTGTATTGAATTTTCTTATAAAACACTTATTGGACTTTCTGGAAAACTGTATCAGGAGTTCATAGTGCCACCTGAGAACGTTGTGCTGGATTACAAATTGTCCAACAGCGAAGTGCTGATTTTTCTGGTGCCTTGCCAAGTTTGGTGGCACCTTTGAAATGTGCATAAAACACAAACACCTGGAGGGATTACAAAAATTAAAATTGCAGAGTGCTTGTAACATTGGTGCCTATAAAATGTGTTGTTTTCAACATTTTCTCCAAAATCACCAAGCCTATTTAGTAGAGAGCCTGGCAACGAAAGCACGCTGTAGTCATTGCACAATGTCGGAGGACGCGTTTAACTTCAAATATCTTGAAACAGTTACTGAAAATACGTGTATGGCAAAACTACAGCTGAATGGGACAAACCGTTTTTGGATATTACAGGCTTCTCATCAGTCTGCAAGTCAAAATCATAGTGACGGAACACATATCTTATAAGGGGGGTGGGGTGCGTATGCCAGTAGTTAAGCCTCAATTTGAAAATCTGAACGAAAATGAACCAAAAGCATTGCAGCAGGGTGATTCATCAATCGTTTTTTGTTTACTTCAGCTAATTAAACACAAGTGAATATGTTGTCATTGACCCTAATGAAGTCTGATGACAGTGATTAGCTGGAGTAGGCCATAGCCGGAGCCTGTTATCAGATCTGTCTACTGACTGGACCTTTTGGCTAATTAAGCAAGTGGCATTGTTTTCTGAATGTCTGCTAATTAAGCTGTGTAATATTATGTAATTGAACTGCTTGAGACGTCTGGCCTTTGAGGAATTCACACCCTAAGGTGACTTTTTGTTGATGTTTACCTTTGTAAATAGGGCACAAGGTCAAAAAATAAATACAAATTTGAATGTAACGTAACAACTGGCTGTATTGAATTTTCTTATAAAACACATATTGGACTTTCTGGAAAACTGTATCAGGAGTTCATAGTGCCACCTGAGAACGTTGTGCTGGATTACAAATTGTCCAACAGCGAAGTGCTGATTTTTCTGGTGCCTTGCCAAGTTTGGTGGCACCTTTGAAATGTGCATAAAACACAAACACCTGGAGGGATTACAAAAATAAAAATTGCAGAGTGCTTGTAACATTGGTGCCTATAAAGTCTGTTGTTTTTAAAAAAATTCTCCAAAATCACCATGCCTATTTGGGGTCAGCACACTGCTTGATTACAGACGAAAAAAAGTGCATTATATTTTTGAGAAATGATTTTTTATAATGTTCACTTGCTCTGACATAAGTGCATTTGAGTAGTCAGATTTCTAGATGTGATTGTAGCAGCTGTTGACAGTAAAATGGTGTCTTTTTAGCTGATTTTACTAAGCGGAAGGGTATCTAGCAGCAATTTGGCTAATTGACACTTTAGCCGGATTACTGCCTGCATGCATTTGTAAATATTGACGGGTGTCATACATACAGGCATTTTGCAAGAGCTAGAGATATTAGATTTTGACCATAATCGACCCGCATGTCAATGAGATGATAATAACAGCAGGTGGGAAGTTTAAGAAACTTTATAGGTCACGTTTTCTTATAATCACACAAAACATTAACATGGTCGCCAATGGGAAAACTGACAGTGTGCTGAGCCCAAGTAGAGAGCCTGGCAACGAAAGCACGCTATAGTCATTGCACAATGTCGGAGGATGCGTTTTACTTCAAATATCTTGAAACAATTACTGAAAATACGTGTATGGCAAAACTACAGTTGAATGGGACAAACCGTTTTTGGATATTACAGACTTCTCATAAGTCTGCAAGTCAAAATTACAGTGACGGAACACATGTCTTATAAGGGGGGTGGGGTGCGTATGCCAGTAGTCAAGCCTCAATTTGAAAATCTGAATGAAAATGAACCAATAACATTGCAGCAGGGTGATTCATCAATCGTTTTTTGTTTACTTCAGCTAATTAAACACAAGTGAATATGTTGTCATTGACCCTAATGAAGTATGACGACAGTGATTAGCTGGAGTAGGCCATAGCCGGAGCCTGTTATCAGATCTGTCTACTGACTGGACCTTCTGGCCAATTAAGCAAGTGACATTGTTTTCTGAATGTCTGCTAATTAAGCTGTGTAATATTATGTAATTGAACTGCTTGAGACGTCTGGCCTTTGAGGAATTCACACCCTAAGATGACTTTTTGTTGATGTTTACTTTTGTAAATAGGGCACAAGGTAAAAAATATATATATATTTGAATGTAACGTAACAACTGCCTGTATTGAATTTTCTTATAAAACACTTATTGGACTTTCTGGAAAACTGTATCAGGAGTTCATAGTGCCACCTGAGAACGTTGTGCTGGATTACAAATTGTCCAACAGCGAAGTGCTGATTTTTCTGGTGCCTTGCCAAGTTTGGTAGCACCTTTGAAATGTGCATAAAACACAAACACCTGGAGGGATTACAAAAAATAAAATTGCAGAGTGCTTGTAACATTGGTGCCTATAAAGTGTGTTGTTTTCAACATTTTTCTCCAAAATTGCCATACCCATTTGGGGTCAGCACACTGTTGGACTTCCTGCTTGATTACAGACGAAACAAAGTGCAGTATATTTTTGAGAAATGACTTTTTATAATATTCACTTGCTCTGACATAAGTAAGTGCAATTTGGAGTAGTCAGATTTCTAGATGTGATTGTTGAAGCTGCTGTCAGTAAAATGGCAAGTCTTTTAGCTGATTTTACTGCTAAGCGGAAGGGTATCTGGCAGCAATTTGGCTAGTTGACACTTTAGCCGGATTACTGCCTGCATGCATTTGTAAATATTGACGGGTGTCATACATACAGGCATTTTGCAAGAGCTAGAGATATTAGATTTTGACCATAATCGACCCGCATGTCAATGAGATGATAATAACAGCAGGTGGGAAGTTTAAGAAACTTTATAGGTCACGTTTTCTTATAATCACACACAATATTAACATGGTCGCCAATGGGAAAACTGACAGTGTGCTGAGCCCTACTATAGTAGAGAGCCTGGCAACGAAAGCACGCTGTAGTCATTGCACAATGTCGGAGGACGCGTTTAACTTCAAATATCTTGAAACAGTTACTGAAAATACGTGTATGGCAAAACTACAGTTGAATGGGACAAACCGTTTTTGGATATTACAGACTTCTCATCAGTCTGCAAGTCAAAATCATAGTGACGGAACACGTCTTATAAGGGGGGTGGGGTGCGTATGCCAGTAGTTAAGCCTCAATTTGAAAATCTGAACGAAAATGAACCAATAACATTGCAGCAGGGTGATTCATCAATCGTTTTTTGTTTACTTCAGCTAATTAAACACAAGTGAATATGTTGTCATTGACCCTAATGAAGTCTGAGGACAGTGATTAGCTGGAGTAGGCCATAGCAGGAGCCTCTTATCAGATCTGTCTACTGACTGGACCTTCTGGCCAATTAAGCAAGTGGCATTGTTTTCTGAATGTCTGCTATTTAAGCTGTGTAATATTATGTAATTGAATTGCTTGAGACGTCTGGCCTTTGAGGAATTCACACCCTAAGGTGACTTTTTGTTGATGTTTACCTTTGTAAATAGGGCACAAGGTAAACAAATCAATATACATTTGAATGTAACGTAACAACTGCCTGTGTTGAATTTTCTTATAAAACACTTATTGGACTTTCTGGAAAACAGTATCCGGAGTTCATAGTGCCACCTGAGAACGTTGTGCTGGATTACAAATTGTGCTGATTTTTCTAGTGCCTTGCCAAGTTTGGTGGCACCTTTGAAATGTGCATAAAACACAAACACCTGGAGGGATTACAAAAATAAAAATTGCAGAGTGCTTGTAACATTGGTGCCTATAAAGTGTGTTGTTTTCAACATTTTTCTCCAAAATCACCATGCCTATTTGGGGTCAGCACACTGTTGGACTTCCTGCTTGATTACAGACGAAAAAAAGTGCATTATATTTTTGAGAAATGATTTTTTACAATGTTCACTTGCTCTGACATAAGTGCATTTGAGTAGTCAGATTTCTAGATGTGATTGTAGAAGCTGTTGACAGTAAAATGGTGTCTTTTTAGCTGATTTTACTAAGCGGAAGGGTATCTGGCAGCAATTTGGCTAGTTGACACTTTAGCCGGATTACTGCCTGCATGCATTTGTAAATATTGACGGGGTTCATACATACAGGCATTTTGCAAGAGCTAGAGATATTAGATTTTGACTAAAATCGACCCGCATGTCAATGAGATGATAATAACAGCAGGTGGGAAGTTTAAGAAACTTTATAGGTCACGTTTTCTTATAATCACACACAATATTAACATGGTCGCCAATGGGAAAACTGACAGTGTGCTGAGCCCTACTATAGTAGAGAGCCTGGCAACGAAAGCACGCTGTAGTCATTGCACAATGTCGGAGGACGCGATTAACTTCAAATATCTTGAAACAGTTACTGAAAATACGTGTATGGCAAAACTACAGCTGAATGGGACAAACCGTTTTTGGATATTACAGGCTTCTCATCAGTCTGCAAGTCAAAATCATAGTGACGGAACACATGTCTTATAAGGGGGGTGGGATGCGTATGCCAGTAGTTAAGCCTCAATTTGAAAATCTGAACGAAAATGAACCAATAACATTGCAGCAGGGTGATTCATCAATCGTTTTTTGTTTACTTCAGCTAATTAAACACAAGTGAATATGTTGTCATTGACCCTAATGAAGTCTGATGACAGTGATTAGCTGGAGTAGGCCATAGCCGGAGCCTGTTATCAGATCTGTCTACTGACTGGACCTTCTGGCCAGTTAAGCAAATGGCATTGTTTTCTGAATGTCTGCTAATTAAGCTGTGTAATATTGTGTAATTGAACTGCTTGAGACGTCTGGCCTTTGAGGAATTCACACCCTAAGGTGACTTTTTGTTGATGTTTACCTTTGTAAATAGGGCACAAGGTAAACAAATCAATATACATTTGAATGTAACGTAACAACTGCCTGTATTGAATTTTCTTATAAAACATTTATTGGACTTAATGGAAAACTGTATCAGGAGTTCATAGTGCCACCTGAGAACGTTGTGCTGGATTACAAATTGTCCAACAGCGAAGTGCTGATTTTTCTGGTGCCTTGCCAAGTTTGGTAGCACCTTTGAAATGTGCATAAAACACAAACACCTGGAGGGATTACAAAAATTAAAATTGCAGAGTGCTTGTAACATTGGTGCCTATAAAATGTGTTGTTTTCAACATTTTCTCCAAAATCACCATGCCTATTTGGGGTCAGCACACTGTTGGACTTCCTGCTTGATTACAGACGAAACAAAGTGCAGTATATTTTTGAGAAATGACTTTTTATAATATTCACTTGCTCTGACATAAGTGCATTTGAGTAGTCAGATTTCTAGATGTGATTGTTGAAGCTGTTGTCAGTAAAATGGTGTCTTTTTAGCTGATTTTACTAAGCGGAAGGGTATCTGGCAGCAATTTGGCTAGTTGACACTTTAGCTGGATTACTGCCTGCATCCAGTTGTAAATATTGATGGGTGTCATACATACAGGCATTTTGCAAGAGCTAGAGATATGAGATTTTGACTAAAATCGACCCGCATGTCAATGAGATGATAATAACAGCAGGTGGGAAGTTTAAGAAACTTTATAGGTCACGTTTTCTTATAATCACACACAATATTAACATGGTCGCCAATGGGAAAACTGACAGTGTGCTGAGCCCTACTATAGTAGAGAGCCTGGCAACGAAAGCACGCTGTAGTCATTCCACAATGTCGGAGGACGCGTTTAACTTCAAATATCTTGAAACAGTTACTGAAAATACGTGTATGGCAAAACTACAGCTGAATGGGACAAACCGTTTTTGGATATTACAGGCTTCTCATCAGTCTGCAAGTCAAAATCATAGTGACGGAACACATGTCTTATAAGGGGGGTGGGGTGCGTATGCCAGTAGTTAAGCCTCAATTTGAAAATCTGAATGAAAATGAACCAATAACATTGCAGCAGGGCGATTCATCAATCGTTTTTTGTTTACTTCAGCTAATTAAACAAGAAGTGAATATG
>CM034531.1:29501180-29597180 GCA_020002185.1 Paraescarpia echinospica | reverse complement strand
ATATGACAGCGCCAGCCTCCAGCCGCCATAACGATATTGCACGCACATCAGAGGTCCCCAACTGTATTCCAACTCACACAAGAAACAAGCCAGCGACCGCCAAAGCCACAAACAGGCCAATCTGACAGCTCCGACCGCCCACTGCTATAACGATATTGCACCGCAATTGCACGCGTATCCATCAGCTGTGCTGCAGCCAGCGCTGACAGGCAATATCCACATCGGCGCCACAACCTTATTACAAGCGCGTCTATGCGGCCCCGAAAAACATTTATCCGGCCTCCCGTCAAACAATGCACATACAAATCCTACAGCCTGACATTCGACACCACCATTTGCCAGTGAGTCGTGAAAACCAGGCCACGCAATTGCCCTCCTGATCTCCAGCGCGCCAGGCGTAATCTAAACCGCTCGGCCCCACCTCCACCACCGCACCGGTCTAGAAGCTTCTAGAAGGTTCTAGAACCTTCTAGAACCTTCCCGCGCGTCACGATATTAACCCCGCTGATCCCCAGGGACGTCACTTCACTCTAAAACTTTCCCATCTCCCCGTGCACCTAATTAATACTAATAGGTCGCTATTTACTATTTTTAGTCATTGGCTAGTGCTACCCTCTAGTGAATGCGCTACTCATTTGTTACTAATTAGTACTTAATTAATTAATTAGTACCTGATTAGTCACTAGAGGTCGATAATCACCCTATCTATTTCCTCATTATTCAGTAGATGGCGACACCCTCTTTCTCATGACCCCCATCAATCACTTTGACGTTTACTATAATCATACTGCTAAAAAACGTAGGAATTCTACTTATAAAAAATGAAAAAGCCTTTGATCTAAGGTCACTTCCGTGGATGGCGAAACCCTACTCACTACTGCTGTGGAAAAGAATTTAAGTTTGACGGTTAAGCCACATGATTCGCCGACGTTGAAAGTGTCCACGTTTAGCTTAGACTTTATTTAACTGGTACATCGGCTTGTTGCCCAGCACTGTCAACAAGATGGTCATGCCGCATAGTTTTCTGGGTCAACGACACAGATTGGCCGCTTTACCGCGGGGATAAGTCTGTCTGACTCTTAATGACTACAGCGCGTTTTTATGGCGACGAACACACAGTGACGCGGCACAAGTCTGCAAGCGCGTTTTAAGTATGCCATGACGACTAGGACAGGAAGGAAGATTTATGATTCAGTTGACCGATAACATGTGATAAGGAAGTTGGTAGGGCCTCAAAGAGAGAATCCGGGTTCAAATCCTGTTGGTGGCGCTTCAAAACATAGACTTTTTAGTTATCTCTGGTTGCCCATCCTTAGCAAAACATTAATGTATAGAAATGTTACAAAACAATAGGTATTTTAGAGAATTCTAAAAAATAGATGTGGCATAAACATTCTATTGAATTCTGTAGCATATTCTGTAAAATTCAACAGAATTTGTATAGTTGCGTTAATTTATTTTGAATTCTACAGAATATTCTATAGAATTATATTGAATTTCTAGAACATTCTCATGACCACATATGTTTGTATAGTTTATATTCTACAGAATATTCCATATAATTTCTAGAACATTATCATGGACACATACGTTTGTATAGTTTCTATGGAATACATCCATGGCATATATTATACATACTTTTTTGCTAATGACATGTTCACTCTGATGTTCAAATATTCCTGTCTATGCACAGCGGCGGATGTATGCGCATTGACAGACTTGACACTTTAATGACAACTTCGCGGAAAACCTCCCCGATACAAAGAGATAGGCGTTGACACGAACGGTTCTACCAGGAAGTGAAATAAAACGCGCTCAGAAAAGTCCCAAGGACGGGACATCGCTTTGTATAAAACCTTACCTACACATGTAGATCGCACGTATTAGTACTCGTTCGTTTAATGCTTCATGGTTTTACGAACTTGTCCTCTATACACAACAGTTGTCATGTCCACCGTCTGCTATTGTGACACTTTATATATGATACACACTTCATCACAGTAGATGTTAGCTACAAAGAACATGTTCGGAATATTGCAAAACTGCTCCGTTGTTCCTTATGTCCACAGGTAAATCAAACATCACAGGCCAGATCTGGGATTTAAATGTGTTCCGTTTGAGCGGTCTTCCTTATATCAGGTGTTTTAGATGCGTGTGTTTAGGCACGTATACTCTGATTATATGTTATATGCAAACTGGCTTTAATATTGACTTACTTTAGTATTGATATTTACCATTATCTGTATACCTATTTATCTAAAAAAGACAACGGTTCATTATCGTGGAATAGTTTATTAATATTCATGTACTGACCAAGACGTATATACATATGGGTATATCGTTAACTGTAACGATATATTCATATGGGATGCAATGTCTATGTAATGTCATAACTGTATTTGTAGTCAATTTCCTGCTGGACAGTAAGCCTAGTGGAGATTTAATAACGCGGCACAATTTTGAAAGAAGTTATTATATTACTGCGGCCGATTTTAAACTTACACAATTTCAAATAAGTAAGTAGATAGCACTACATATCTACCTTTTAAAATACATCGCAAATTGGTAGATCAACGGTGAATGATCAATGGATGCGATTAGACACAAATGAACACTTGCACCTGGGAGTAGATATTGCCACATTGCCCCCAACGTTAGCGTATTACTATATTATAGATAGGTCAGCATACGAACAACTTTCACTAAATTTCGTTTGTGTTGCGTACGTGTGTAATGCCGTGTCGCATACCCGCACTTGCGATGATACTCTAAACATGCCTAATTTGACGGCGATTTACAGCACACCTGTGTGACGTGTTGACAAAAACACTACTAGCTAAACCTCAATCGCATAGTTGTGTTTGCAGTAATAACAGTCGAGAAATCAGCTTTACAAAAATATTACCAAACTATGCTTTTGAAGACGTAACTCACCTGTGTCGATAAGACAGTAATTCCACACAACTGCGCCGTAATGTTGGTTACTTCTTCTTAGCACACCTGTTGAAGAAACTTGTTTTTTTACGCAGAATAAGAGGCGTAACAAAGCTGGCTTCTGTGTGTATCTAGGACAAACAAGAAATCTGTTGTTGAATACTTTAACATATCATATCAAGACACCTTTTTCTATGCAAACATATGATGTTGCTTCATAAAGATTTATAGGAGTTTAGGGTTAATGCATAATGTTGTTGTTGAAACAGATGTTGATGATAACGTTTGCAAGTTAACGTGCCCCCGGGTTAAACCCTAGTTTAACCCGGGTTGGGCTAAATCTCCATTTTGGGCTAAACTGGGTTAAACCCGGGTTAAGCTATTTTTAGCCACATTTTGTTACAATATGTATGAATAAAGCACACAAAGTACATTCACTAAGGATTAATGAACACCTGTGCACAATGTCACCCACTTGGGACTGGGGGGCATGGTTAATTGATCTATTCAGCAATTGGAAGACACTGCTTAGGCCTCACTCTGGACACTGTCATTCAGTGTTGTGTATTGTTTTAGTTTGTGATTTGAGCTAATCAACTTGACCATGAATATGTGGTGGCTCAGGTATCTTTGGAGGATTGATGATGAATCCAGTTATTGGCAGTGAACACAAAGGGTAGATTACCACTTACCAGTCTGCAAGGCTCTATATCCTCCTGTTCCATAACCTGCAAGCTGACACCACACTGTACTAGGGTAGATTGTCTGACTGGAATCACTGCACATCTTCAGAAGACTCAGCTAGTAATTAATGGCACACTGATAAAAAGGCCTTTTATTTTGGACTTTCTGGGCTGGTTTAAATACATAAAAGGATTATGGTCTGAACTGGTGTCTAGTATAAGTAATTTGCATAAGGTGGATATATAACAATTTTAAACCATCATCAATCTATATACCAACTAATATAATATTGAGAATGTCCCTCTGATAATATCATCCTGAGATCTCCGATAGAGTAAAGCCTAATTTAACCTAGGCTTAACCCGGGTTAAACTATTAAAAACCTGGTTTAACCCACTGGGCTGGGCAAAACCAGTTTAGCCCGGGTTAAACCCCAACCCTGGTTGATGACTGTGCAATTATGTAACTGTCATGGGTAGTTTTAACTACAAGATACAAGAAGCTTTATTCACATGTGGAATTGCATAACATTCGCTCATCTGACATATTTTTGGACAAACTAACCACTATTAAATATTTCTGCAGACTGCGTACCAACTACTCCATTTGTCTAATATAACTAACTTAATAGTCTAGACTTGCTACACCTGATGTTAATCCAACAATTATTAACACACCTCTTTGGTCTTTTGCTTTGATCTTCTTCTTCTGTTTGGACATCACATGTAAATTCACCTTTACGTGCCTTTTGTCGCCCCTCATCATAGCTCACTACAATATAATATGAAGACATCAAAAGAGTAGTCACGGGCAAGGATCAGAAATCAGATGTATTTGTTTAGGATATAAACATAATCCCTAACCTTTTTAAGAATGTAAGACTCCCACCCGACACTAAACCTCCATTTTGGGCTAAACTGGGTTAACATATTTTTCATGTATATTTTATCACAGTAATGTCAATATGATAGAATAAAGCTGTCAAATAGTTCTATATTTATGTAGCTATATTATCAATGTGAAAGTGATAAGAATCATAGTTAGCCAAATTTAACTTTGCCAAACTGTCATTAATTTAACAAGATTTTGCGGCATGCTGTTGCCAATTAGTTTACTTATTGGGAAGGGCAATTTCACGAAAACATGGAAAATGGTCTTAAAATATTGTTATTGAATTTCCCAATTATTTTTTATGGTGGGACATAACATAAACTTTTGGGATTTTTTTCTTCAATATTTACACACTGCATTATGTGAAAATTCAAACAATACATGCAGAATTCAAAAAATTCACCCATCCAACATCAATAATCAGGTGCCCCATGCAGCCGTAATGCGAGTCACAATGTAATTAGATGCAATTAAAACCATATTATGCAATCAATTTATTATTTGTTTCTATAATTTAATACACTGTCTATTAAATGCATTTATTGTATATTTCAGCCATGTTATTAATGCAGTGTAGAAGGAGATTATCTGAAATATAATGTACACAACTAATTAAATACACCCATGTATACAAAATGTAGGGGGAAATAATGTTTCCTTACAACAAGCACAGAGCACTCGCATCTCAAAGACTTTCCATTGTTCAGGATCCGGGGTGACTCTTTCTCGCACGGCTTTGTTGATCGCTTGTGATGATTTGAATGGGGGCCAGTACGTCTTAGTTTTGTTAATAAGCCAGTTTGATGACACAACGTCAACTTCATTGTGCTCATCAATGACCACCACAACATACATGCTGGAGACCAACAAAAATATTTTAAAATGAATTTACATTGGATAAATTAGTAAGGCAATTCAGAAAAATAAGTTATGAGAAATCAAACAGTATGAATGACAGGCATTGCAACGTGCACTCTTCCACATGGTAGTAACATATATTTTCCCTCGATAAATTAAACATTAGTGACATAGAGTACTTCACTCACATTTTCTACAATATGAATATCCAGCTTTTCTGAATCTAAAGGATAAGTGAAGAAGGCTTTGAGTGAGAGGAACAGTTTGCACAACGTAAATCCCTGTGTCACACTGGAGAATATTCTGTACAAGAGCAACCTTTGAACCAATTTTAACATAATGGTTAGGTACTTCAGCTGCCCTAGTAAAATCCTTTAATTGTGCTTCCCCATATTGGGAACATGGAAAATACATATTTCCTGTTGGGAGTGGGCCACGTGTGTGGGTTTTTTTCAAAAACAAATAAGCCTGGGTGATCATAAAAAACAGCAGGTAATTTGGACTTCTCCGCTATTCTCATAAACACCTGCTGGAGCACAAAGTTTGGCTTTCTGACCATTTATTTAGCTGTCCAAAAAAATTGTCAAATGGAATTGCAGAAAACTGGTCAAGATTACCATGACATTTTACATCTTCTGCTAAATGAACTAAGCCATGAACATTGTATGTCACTTTGTCTGGTCCATAAAGCTGCGAAAAGTGTTGATTAAAAGAACTAAGAGACTATGAGCATAGTCACATAAAGTCACACTGCATGCTGAAGCAGGATTTGCTAGCAGGTGGATGGCAACTGATAGTAACAGAAAGTTATCATACAGTTCTTTAGCTATTTTGTCTTTCAAAGCAATTGGGCCGGTATACAGCAGAAAAAGCCTAAATTCAGTAGCCTTCCATCTGTCAGTTTCAGCAAGAGCCCTGGGCTTTCTAGCAAAGTCCTTTGGAATGTGATTACGCATAGACAAAAGACATTCTGAAATGAATTGTTTTGCCTGACCCCCTAAACGACAATGGAGAGGACCCTTCATCCACAGTAAGAGGAGACGCTTCATCAAACCAAGGCAGACTAAATGCATGTAATTTAATGTGAACTGTGAAACCATGCCCAGTGATGGTGATAGCCGTCTCAATGCACATTGCCGTACATGGTGATCCTCATCGATCATTTCATCAAATGCAATGTCTGGGCGCAATGGGGCATTAGTTTCTGGAAAAGTCATCTTTCCCTTGTACTCTCCAGCCTGTGTACATTTATCGCAACCTGAATAACCAGAATGGGACTTGACAGATTTGATATAAGCACGTGCTGGAGCATCACACACAAAACTGAAAATGGCTACGTTGAACAGTTGACCATTGAAATTCAAACCGTTTGTTTGAAGATCAGCCATTTCTTCCACAAAATCCTGTAAAAACTCATCCGGATGACACGGCTTTGATTTCCCAGAGAACAATCCTATTGCAAATGGTTCTGTGTTGCCTGACTGTGCCAATCGCTCCAATATTGGCCAAAATTGTACATTGCTGCTCTTGAACAATGGAAGCCCATCAATATTTAACTGCAGCTGTATAGTGTCACAGTTTTTCAGCTTGGGATCAAGAGCAAGTGCATACTTGATTGCCACTGTAATTCCAAAATGGTAGTACAAACCACCAGCTATTGGTTTAATGCCATCAACTTTTGTTGTTGACAAAAGTGTTCTGGGGTCTTTAGGTAGATCAGGGTGAAAACGTATAAGAACACCCAACAATTCTCCTAGAGCAATGTGGGTAATCCCATTTGTTATTGCCCATCTAGCCAACAACCATTTTGATCATGTTCGTCGTCATTTTCACCATCAGATGAAGATGGTGAAGAGTTTGGATCATCGGAGTAGACATTGTCATTCTCCATAAATTCTTCTTCACTTTCACCGACTGAAACATCATTGTCTTGAGGATGGCCCCCATCCACATCACTATGAATATGATGACTATCTCCTTCTACATCTACCACCCTGTGTCCTACTTCTGATCCCTGACTACATCCCACGTCACGCTGTGCAATGCCTGTCATTTCATTATTCTCGTCATTGTTTGCAATATTTTGCATATGTTTCTCGACTCCTGCTAGAATTTTACGACGTTTTGTCCAATACGACATGCTTTAATTGGACTGCCAACTTATATATCCAATAAACCTGAAAGAAAAATCATTGAAATACCACTTCTGTTCAAGAATGACTGAATTAAATAATATGTATTTTGTATGCCAAACAATATTTCAATTAAAAGGCTAGTTATCTATTAGGCTGATAATTAATAATAATAATGTAGCCAGACCAGTTTGATGCAGGGTCTATCGTTTGCTATTTATGCAGACTGCATCAATTATCACCCAGGCTAGCTATATCAGTTTATATGTTATTTCTCAAT
This sequence comes from Paraescarpia echinospica, assembly GCA_020002185.1. Classification (NCBI taxonomy): domain Eukaryota; kingdom Metazoa; phylum Annelida; class Polychaeta; order Sabellida; family Siboglinidae; genus Paraescarpia; species Paraescarpia echinospica. Next base: position 29,589,401 of record CM034531.1, on the reverse strand, counting down.
TAAAACATTAATTTAGGTACAATTATACAATTCTGTGTATTCACAGGTATCATATCATAATGTATGCTATTCACTTTTACTAATCAGTACAACTTACCTGACAAAATTCAAATTTCAAATCTTCCACAGACAAGTCAACATCGCACATCAAAAAGATTCAAACACATCAAACTAGCTTAATCCAGTAATCCTCTGCGGATTCACTCTAAATTTGGCGGTAAAATTGCATTCCATAGGTGGCGCTACAAAAAGCTACACGTGCGCCATCTTGTGGAACAATGTTGAAAACTTGCCTGTATTGGGCCAGTGCCGGGCCATTACATTCACTTTCACCATGGACTGTCCAATGTACCGGCTCAGTACCGGCTGTACCGTTGACGGTATAAACGGTACTCGCCAGTACCATGCCAGCATTGGCCCAATACTGCCATGTTTGCTGGGTTGTTGGTGGTCGGTATGTTGGTGAACAAGAAGAAGAACAAGAAAGTTTTATTTAGACCCCTATTACAATCTATGTATAATATCAAAATAACGTAACATGAATAGGCATATATATTCATATATACAAATGCAGTGTAATTTCAATTAGGTGGGGCCTGTTACTCCTATTAAAACAATAACAGTCGCTCTCATAGGAGCCACAATAATAATTTGTTCCAATTCAATTGTGTCGAAGGAAGTGCAATGTGCAGGAAAAGAAAAGAAACTGAGATTGCTTGATTTCACGTATGCATGTATTGGAGTATTTATGATATTGTTGCCGGACCCCGAGCGGTATGGGTTCGTCGATTTGGGTGGTTAGGTGTCGTCCGGTGCGGTAAAGGAAACTGCCGAGGCGAATGCAACTTCTTTATTTCGCAACAGCAGTACCCAGCTGCTTCAAATTCAAACTACAGCGGACGCTACAACATGCACCAACTACGCGAAGATCATACTAGAATGAACAACAATCAAATGAGGTATTCTCGGAACCACAGTCTAGAACACTTTCCCGCCGGTTCGCTCACAATATAACAACAACTACGTCACTCCTCTTCACCCCCCCCCCGAATCCCACACGTCCCCGGCCGAACCCGGTACACCAACATAATACACGATTTATGTTACACTGCCCCCTCCTCAGCCGTAACCGTCCCTGGTTACTGATTTCTATTGCAACTCACCCATGACACTTACTAAAGTTATCAAACAATAATCTACACTCAATATCATCTATTATCCGTCTAACTAAATGCAGTTCAAGCAGATACTACACTACAATCTGTACGTGACGGAACTCTGTCACTACATAGTCATAGTTCAAGTATGTACTACTCTACATGACGGAACTCTGTCACCATAATTATAGTCCAAACATGTACTAGGGAAAAATCAGTCACGATATCGTGCAGGTCTATTCCTCTTTCTCTGAGTCTTCCGCGGAAGGGCCCTTGACCCATTGCCCGTCGGCGACAACTGTTCTCTCGCAGCTTCACTTGACGGCTGTCGTCTGCTGGTCGACGGCGACTGTTCTTGCCCCGGACCAGAATATCGTCGTAGGTTGTCTCTGGCGATTGCAGCCCATCGGGTGTCCACAGGCGCGCCTCGATACCGTCGCAGTCGGTGCTTGTGCACCAGCTTCGGTGTTCTACGTGGTCCATGTCGCACCCGATACAGGACATCGTTGATCCGGTCAGCTATGTAATACGGCCCGTCCCACTGTTTGGCTAGCTTGGGACACATGCCCTTCTTCCGCTGGGGGTTGTTCATCCACACAGGATCGCCAACATCAAACCGATTGTGGTCAGCACGAAGATCGTAGTGGCGCTTCGCTCTGCCATGTGTCAGCTGGGTCTGTGAGCGAGCGAATTCATGAACAGATTCTAAACGGTCACGTAGGTCAGTCACGTACTTGCAGTACTCAATAGGCTCTTCGTCAGGGCGCCCATACATCAAGTCGACGGGCATTGTAATTTCGCGTCCATACACCAACATACTCGGCGTGTACCCAGTGGTGTCGTGAACGGCCGACCGATACGACATCAAAAGCAAAGGAAGCTTCTGATCCCAGGTACCTTGATGCTCTCCGATGAACATCGCGAGCTGCTGACCAAGAGTCCGGTTGTACCGCTCCACCATGCCGTCGGATTGGGGGTGTAGAGCTGTTGTCCTCGTCTTGTGGATGCCCAATAACTGGCACATCTCTGTAAATACTGCGGACTCGAAATTTCGCCCTTGATCGGAGTGGATCTCCGCTGGGACGCCGTAACGAGATACGAACTCATTGACGAGCACGGACGCAACAGTAGTAGCCTCCTGGTTAGGCAACGCATATGCTTCTGGCCACTTTGTAAAGTAGTCCATTACCACCAATAGATGTCGATTCCCAGCATCGGTCTCTGGGAAAGGGCCCATGAAGTCCAGCGCTATCCTCTCCATGGGACAGCCCACGTCATACTGTTGCAGAGGTGATCGTGTCTTCTTGCCAGTGCCCTTTTTCGCTGCGCATATGTCACATCGTCTACACCATGCGTCTACGTCGATACGACATTTTGCCCAGTAGGAACGTTGGCGCACCTTTCCCAGCGTCTTGTTTCCACCCAGATGTCCTCCCGCCGGTTCGTCGTGAAGTTGTCGCAGTATCGCTGCTCGTTCGGTTTTGGGCAAAATAAACTGCCACAAAGCTATGTCGCCTCTAGGCGATTCCCAGCGCCGGTAAAGGGCTCCCTCGCGCATCTGAAGACTGTCCCATTGGGCCCAGTAGATCTTCACGTCTTCGCTCATCGCAGACACCTCCGCCCAGCATGGCCGCTGTCCCAGTTCTTTCTATTTTAAGACTGGTGCGATAGTGGTGTCTGCGAGCTGTTGCTCTCTCAGTGACTTCGACTCAATTTCTGTGTGCGTCACCACACGTACTTTTGCAGTAGTGTCCTCTTCCCGTTGCTCGTTGCGAAGACAGTGGCGACATTCTGATACCAAACACGGTCGTGGCGCTTTGGACAAGGCGTCAGCATTGGTATGACTCTTTCCCGCGCGGTGGATCACATTAAAGTCATATTCTTGGAGTTTCTGCAACCACCGGGCCGTCTCTCCCTCTGGGTTTTTAAACCGCAATAGCCATTGCAGGGAGGCGTGGTCACTTCTCACAAGAAACTTGCGGCCGTATAAGTAGTGGTGAAATTGTCCCACAGCTGTGACGACTGCAAGTAGTTCTTTCCTAGTGACACAGTAGTTTCGCTCGGTTTTTCGCAGGGTCCTACTGTAATATGCGATGACCCGCTCTTTTCCCTCCTGTACCTAGGACAAGATGCAGCCGATCCCTACATCACTGACGTCAGTATCCACTATGAAGTCATCATCACTCTCAGGAAACGTCAACACTGGGGCCGTAGTCAGTACTTTCTTCAAACGTTGAAAAGCGGCAGTACACTCAGCTGTCCAATCAAATGCCTTTCCTTTCTCTGTTAGTCGATGCAGTGGCTTTGCGATTTCAGCGTAATCTGGCACAAATCTCCTGTAATAAGTACAAAGGCCAATGAAGCGGCGAACATCCTTTGTTGTAGTTGGGACAGGCCATTCATCTATGGCAGCGGTCTTTGTCGGGTCCGTAGCCACGCCGTCGGCGCTGATGACATGCCCGATATATGCGACCTCCCGACGAAACAGGTTACATTTCTTCGGGCTGAGTTTAAGTCCAGCACAACGAAATCGACCCAGCACCTCTCGTAGGCACCGCACGTTGTCATCAAATGATCTGCCGTGCACCAGGATGTCGTCCAAGTACACCAGGCAAGTCGTCCAGGGCAAACCACGAAGCACCAGTTCCATGAGCCTCTCGAAGGTCGCTGGTGCGTTACAGAGGCCAAACGGCATGACCCGAAACTGCCAGAGTCCGGTACCAGTGGAGAACGCAGTCTTCTCCTTGTCCTCTTCGTCCACCTCCACCTGCCAGTAGCCACTTTTCAGGTCCAGTGTGCAGAACCATGAAGAACCGGAGAGAGCCTCAAGAGTAGAGTCAATGCGTGGCAATGGGTAAGAGTCTTTCCGAGTCGAATCATTCAGCAGGCGATAGTCAACACAAAAACGAGTTGAACCGTCTTTCTTCTTAACCATGACGATGGGTGAAGACCACGCGCTAGCTGAAGGCTCAATTATCCCTTGTTTCAGCATGTGGTCAACCTCAACCTGCGCGTCTTGTTGTTTCGCCAGCGGTAATCGGCGTGGAGGCTGGCGTATCGGTCGAGCATCCCCCGTGTGTATCGTGTGCTTCGTGACGTTAGTGCGGCCGATGTCGTTCGGCGAGGAGGAGAACACATCTTGGAATTCGATCAGCAGTTCCATGAACGTGCGTCGCTGCTCCAAGTCCAGATCCTTGTCGCTGTTGTTGTACAACTCCTCCAGATGAGGAGGTAGGAGGTTCCCCCATCCGCTGGGTGTGTCGGTCTCTCCCTTCTTGACATAGCAGACTGCGTGACAGCTCCCGACCACTGTGCCCTTCTTTAGATGTATAGGGTTCTTGGTGGTGTTTGCAAGTCGGACTGGAACGATATCATTCGAGCAGTCAACCAGTGTCCTTCCTAACACAAAGTCGCCAGAAGCGTCCTGAACTGGTTTAACTACACCCAGACCATCGCACGCGTGTTCCGCTATCACTGCCGGCGCAATCACCTGGGTCCTCGACTTGAGTTCGACATCGCAGTTTAAGGTTATCCGATGACAGAGGGGCGCATGGCAGGTTGCACTCCGTAGAAGGGGCACTTGCATGTTTTGCAGTTCTAGAATACGGTTTGGGATGTCTACTCGACAGTTGAAAGCATTCATGAAGTCAAGGCCCAGAATACAATCGTCTACGATGTCAGCCACGAACACTTGCTGGCAATTCGTGAAGTCGCCAATCTCCACCGTCACTTCTCCACGGCCATAAATGGGTGTCACCTCTCCTGTAGCAGTCTGCAGTTGCGTATTTCCCAGTAGCTGTTCAACTATGTTGACCGACTGCAGTATGCTCTTCTTTACGACAGACACACTAGCACCAGTGTCTATAAGCATCCTACATGGTTGTCCTTCAATCGTTCCTTCTACGTACAGTCCCCCATCATGGCCGCCAAATGTGCGCACCTCGATGACATCCGTAAGGGCATTACTTAATCCTCCTACTGCCGGTCTCCGCCCCGTGAGGCCTGCTGCTGTTTGTTTCCCAGATGTCGCGATGACGGCGATGCCCACTCTGTCTGTCTCGGCGACTGTCGACAGGTTCGCCTAAAATGGCCTACGTTGCCGCAATTCCAGCAACTGCGTGGGTCTGGCAGATCGTCCCTGGGTGGCGCTGCCCGCTTATCCAGAAGTAACTTCTGGACTCCCTCCGCCACTGCTAGTAGCGTCTCTGTTAATTGTCCGTACTCCGACTTCTTGTTTGATGCAGAATCTTCTGCCACTGCTCGTACGCTTGGGGTTTGTCGCACTGCCATGTTGTACGACTCCAGCTCCATAGCGAGGCGCAGAGCTTCATGCAGGCTGGCTGGTCTTGCCTGCATCAAGCGGATGCGTAAATCATCGTCAGTTAAAGCATCGACAAACTGTTCTTTGGCGTGCTCGTCTTGCAGGCTCGATGGTACATCCCGATAAACAAGACGAGACAGACGCTCTATGTCTTCTGCCAGTTCAGGCAAAGACTCGCCGTTGCGCCTCCGGCGACTACGGAGCTGCACCCGACTCAACTCCCGCTGCCCGGTCGCTCCAAACCTCATCTCGAGTGCGGTTACGAGGACACAGTAGCTGCGGCGCTTCGTGCTGTCCATGCCACCTAGCACATTGGCTGCTGGTCCTTCCAAGCTGGTGGCTTTCTCCGAGTCCTGCCATCCATTGAGCTCTGCGACCATCTCGAACTGGGCGTGGTAGCTCTCCCACGTCGTCTTTCCGTCAAACTTCGGTGGACGCTGACGAGTGTGTCCACCCAGGGAAGGCCGAGACATCGATGCGGAGGTGACGTCTGTAGCCACGAACGGTGACGCGTTATGACTGAGTGGAGTCACTCCACTCACGCCATCCTCCAAATGTCGGAGCCGACTATCCAGTTGCGAGGTCTGCTCGGCAAGTTGTGTGGTCTTCTCTTCCAGCTTCTGCTCAAACTGGTCGATTTTGGCCCCGACTGTCGAATCTAACGCTTGGACAGCCTCCAGCTGTTGGTGCTGTAGCTGCTGCTGCAGCTGCTGTAATTCTTCTTGTCTCTCATGCTGCTGCTGTTGTTGCTGCTGCTGTAACATGTCAGCGAACGCCTGCATGTTTATTACTGCCGGTTCTGGCGGGGTTGCTGGCTCTTCCTGCCGCGACTTACGGGAAGTGGCACGTCTCGGCATTTTCAGTTCCACACCAAAATCCCGTTTCCTGACACCAAATGTTGCCGGACCCCGAGCGGTATGGGTTCGTCGATTTGGGTGGTTAGGTGTCGTCCGGTGCGGTAAAGGAAACACTGCCGAGGCGAATGCAACTTCTTTATTTCGCAACAGCAGTACCCAGCTGCTTCAAATTCAAACTACAGCGGACGCTACAACATGCACCAACTACGCGAAGATCATACTAGAATGAACAACAATCAAATGAGGTATTCTCGGAACCACAGTCTAGAACACTTTCCCGCCGGTTCGCTCACAATATAACAACAACTACGTCACTCCTCTTCACCCCCCCGAATCCCACACGTCCCCGGCCGAACCCGGTACACCAACATAATACACGATTTATGTTACAATATGTTAAAATAAACAAATAATACTTGTCAATAGTATTCTTCAATATACTTGTAAAAAACACACATATGTATACGCACAGATACAATACCCATATCACATAGAATAATACAGTTTATTGACTTTGATAGCATATATAGCAGTTTAATATTGTACACGTATCTACGTATTTTTCTAATAAATTGTTTTTTCGCATAATTAGCAAAACCTCTGAAGCTGTGTGTTCCAATCTTCTCTGTGACTAACTTTGAAGTATTGTTAATGACATGTGGCAAACTGTATCTAAGACATCTTTTGGCAAATTCATGTTTTATTCTGAATGGGTGTAACTCTGTTTTTTCCCTTGTGTTATAATTGTGTACGTAAGCATTTGTATTTAGTTTCCAATTTAATAGGTAGTCAGGGAGGTCATAATGTACATATTTAAAATAAAACTTAAGTTCATGTAATTTTAATGTCATAAATTTTTAAGATATTCAATTTTTTAAAAAGTGGCTCATAGTTATTCATAGATAAAATTCTTATACCTTTCTTTTGTATTTTCAACATTCGACTACCTTGGTATCCCCACGCCATAATACAGTAGTTGATATGAGTAGTAATATAGGTGGTCTAGCATAGAATAATCCGTTTTCCGTTCCGTTGGAGGAAGAGGACTGACGCCATATCTAGGTCAAGGTCAAGTACCCGGTTGTAGGTCAAGATCAAAGGTCAAGAGCAAATGTCACGGTCAAATACCCGATGAATGTCAAGTGGCGCCCCTAGCGGATAGGTCCTGAACTAAAGTTACCCTAGCGGATTTATATGGACTAAAACAGCGCCACTTGTCGGATAAGTCGTGAACTACAAGTGGTGCCACCTGACGGATAAGTCGTGTACTAAATATAGGAGTACTGCCTAAAATGGTGCGTCTTATTTATGAAAATTGGCGCCCCTTGGTGGAAAGGTTACGAACTGAAAGAGAAGTCCAAATAACTCCCCTGACGGTTATCAGTGAACCAAATATCGATACTGCTTAAGTTCGTGTCTCTTGTTTCTTTTTTCTCTTTTTACTATAAAAATAGGTCAAAGACGTCATTAAATAGGTCAGTGACGTCGTTAAAGTGTATTTTCTTATGTCCCGTAGGTTGTCGACCATTTGTTTAGGTATAGGCCTCTCTTAACCTATACATTTACAACCATAAAATAGGTTCAATCCTGACGAATCGGTACAGAACTAGTAAAATAAGTCAAATTATATAATTTCTGGTTACCATACATATCTACGACCTTCCCATCTCCCTGTTTGTAATTTGTTGCCTATCAATGTCTCTTATTACTTGCATACGTCGGCTTCTTCCTGTATTAACAAATAGGTGTTTGTCAATTTCTGGTTACCATACAGATCTACGACCTTCCCATCACCCTTTTTGTAAATGTTTCCCTATCAAGGTCTCTTATTACTAGCATACATCGACTGCTTCCTGTGTTAACAAAGACGTGTTTGTCAATTTTTGCGTACCTATGTATGTTATTAATGACAGACGTGAAGTGATTCCTGAACATGTAACATTCTTTGAGACATCTTTATGAACAAAATCAAGGTCTCGCAATACTTTAACATTCATCAGTGCTATAGTTTTTAAACAACGCTACAGTTTTACATAGGACATTTGCACTTACCTCAGTTGATACCTGACGGACAAGGGTTGAACTAAATGTAGGAGTACTGCCAAAATTCGTGTCTCTTGTACGTTTGCGTGCAATGGAGCCCCCTGAGCGATAGATCATCAACTATAAACATCATCCCTGGCGGACAAGTGTTGAACCAAATATCGATACTGATTAAATTCGTGCCTCTTGTTTTTGTCAAGTGCTTACTCCTTGTGGATATATCATTATCAACTGAAAGCACCCTTGTTAGATAAGTGGTGAACTAAATAACTACTCTGCAGTCCGCGTGCAATCTGCGCGTGTGTATATTCTACTCTGCAGTCCGTGCTTTTGAATGTTCTACTCTACAGTCCGTGATCTTTCGACACGACCACGTGACTTTTCGGCACATTTTGCTAACTATATAAGCGCGGTGTTTTGCCAATCGGACCGTCATTCGTATCACGACGACAGCACGGCTAACATCAGGATGTTGAACATAACCTATTACCGACCTCGCAATGCGGCAGACTCGAGCGATGAGGACGAGCCAACGAACCGACCCATCATGTCGGTGATCAACCGCCCTTCCGTTCCGACGGAACCAGAAGGCGAGGACATCTGGTATACTAGGCTCTGCGATGTACTAACTTCCGCTCCAGACGATGTCACAATTTCTGCCGACACGGTCGATGTGACAAACTTTGCAAGACTCTGTATCAATGTCTAGTCTCTGGTTCTTGTAGTTATGGAGCGTGACATGTAAATACGTTTGTGTTGTACATGAATAAAATGTGCAAACCTTATCTTGTGTCTTTTTCATAGTGTGATGAAAACCATATGTTGGGAACCTTACTAATATCCTTACACATCACAACTAAAGAGACTATCCGTATTATCAACAGCAAGGATACCAACGGCAGTGATCATAGGGACAGGTATAGAGATATACATATACATAGATACATACATTCTGGACTTGTTTGTTTGTTGCGGGCGTGAGCGCGCGTACCCTGTATAACATCATCAAACTGCTACGCGCAGTAATTTTGTGCGCGAGGTGAGTTGGTTATACAGGTAGTGGTTTGGTTAGACCTTGTTTTGAACTTGCACATATATTCCAAGGGCAGTGATCATAGGGACAGGTATAGAGACATACATATACATAGATAGATACATTCTGGACTTGTTTGTTTGTCGCGGGCGTGAGCGCGCGCACCCTGTATGACATCATTAAACTGCTACGCGCAGTAATTTTGTGCGCGAGGTGAGTTGGTTATACAGGTAGTGGTTTGGTTAGACCTTGTTTTGAACTTGCACATATATTCCAAGGGCAGTGATCATAGGGACAGGTATAGAGACATACATATACATAGATACATACATTCTGGACTTTTTTGTTTGTTGCTGGCGTGAGCGCGCGCACCCTGTATGACATCAATTAAACTGCTACGCGCAGTAATTTTGTGCACGAGGTGAGTTGGTTAAACAGGTAGTGGTTTGGTTAGACCTTGTTTTGAACTTGCACGTATGTAATATAATCCTATCTTGTGACGTCATGGTATGCGCACTAATTTTGTACGCGAGGTGAGTTGGTTAAACAGGTAGTGGTTTGGTTAGACCTTGTTTTGAACTTGCACGTATATAATGTAATCCCATCTTGTGACGTCATGGTATGCGCAGTAATTTTGTACGCAAGGTGAGTTGGTTAAACAGGTAGTGCTTTGGAGTTATCGCGTGGCATTCCTCCTCTTTCTGGCAAATAGACGGGTTATCGCGTGGTACAATAGACACGAGTTGCACAAAAGAAACACTAAACTTAGCCCAACAGGTTCCACATGCACGAATTGAACTTAGCTCAACAGGTTGCATATGCACGAATTGAACTTAGACCAACTAGTGGGACAAACGAAACACTAAATTTAGACCAACAGGTTGCACGAATTGAACTATAGACACGAGTTGCACAAACGAAACAGTAAACTTAACCCAACAGGTTACACGAATTGAACGGGTTATCGTGTGAGATTCCACCAAAAGGGAGCAAATAGACCGGTTATCGCGTCAAATTCCACCAAAAGGGAGCAAATAGAGGGGTTATCGCGTCAAATTCTACCAAAAGGGAGTAAAATAGACGGGTTATCGTGTGAGATTCCACCAAAAGGGAGCAAATAGACGGGTTATTGCGTCAAATTCCATCAAAAGGGAGCAAATAGACGGGTTATCGCGTCAAATCCCTCTTTTTGGAGCAAATAGACGGGTTATCGCGTCAAATCCCTCTTTTTGGAGAAAATTCAACGTGTTGTCGTGTCAAATCCCTCCTTTTTGGACCAAATTCGTCAGTTTATCGCGTGACATCTCTACCAAACTTAGTGCACGAGACTACGGCCGAGACATTGCATGAGACTACGTGTTCCAAGAACCATTCCGTTGTTTACACTTGAACAGTAAACATGTACATCATGAGCTTATGGCCTAGTCTACCAGCTACCAACAAGCCTACATCATCATCATCACGTTCAGCCTTCCAGTACCCAGATTGCAAGAGACATTTCACACATCGAGACAACTTGAAACGACACAGTATCCTTAGTCGCTGTGTTTGATTGTCGACAAACGCTACATTGTTGAAATCACTTGTCCTGAAGCTCACTACGACATCTGTATAACACCAAACACTTATACCAAAGACTGACAAGAACCAAACTTGTCGGACAAACGAAACACCAAACACTTAGATCAACGAGCGACAAGAACCAAACATCACATACCTTCATATCAAGAGACGATCATCTGTTCGGAACTTCGGATTCACATCCAACGAGACGACCATAGGACTCGTATGAGGTATCGCTTCTTTTAACGGAAAACATATGTATATGAAACATCCGTCATTACAACGTAACAATTCTATATTTACAAATAGTGCGAGCGATCAGACACGATACGACCTTCTCGAGAATCGAAAAAGGAAAGACCAGAATCTTATTTGCATAACCAATCAGACCGAACGTACATCACGTGACTTCCTTTAACACAAAAACTATGCACGTTCATGAGAGAGGCGACATCCGACGCCACTCAACGGACACCAATGTAATTAGTCAGAGTATTGCCATCTACCAGCCATGATAGATCTCTATTTGTTGACACGCTTCCGGGAATACCGGAAGCATAGAAGCCGCCATGACAGTCAAGTAACTTCCGGTGCGACGTCTTTTCCGACCTAGCGTTCCTAGTAGAGGCTGCCATAGCAAGCGAATTTGAAAACTGCTTTGATCGAAAACGACTATGTCAATATCATGTAAGGACAACCATCTGACAGGACTTCATTCAAAGAGGTGACCATCATGGTTCCCGACGCCACTCAACGGACACCAATGTAATTAGTCAGAGTATCGATCTACCGACCATGATAGATCACTATTAGTTGACACACTTCCCGGAATACCGGAAGCATAGAGGCCGCCATGACAGTCAAGTAACTTCCGGTGCGACGTCACTTCCGACGTAGCGTCCCTAGTAGAGGCTGCCATGACAGTCAAGTAACTTCCGGTACGACGTCACTTCCGGCGTACCGCCCACTAGTGGATAATCGGTGTACTACGTCACATGAAGATGCCATCTAGCGGGTAAAAATATCTAATTAGGATAGAGAGAGAAAAAAGTTGGGGATAATCTTGCGAAAATTTTATGTCTTTGTCCCTCTGGGACAAAAACATAAAATTTTCAAAAAATGTATACAACAACCACCTTGGTGGTTGTTGTTTAAATTTTTGCGAGAGTTTAATGTTTCGTTTGTGGAACTCGTGTCTATAGTTTGATTCGTGCAACCTGTTGGGCTAAGTTTAGTGTTTCGTTTGTGCAATTCGTGTCTATTGTACCACGCGATAACCCGTCTATTTGCCTGAAAGAGGAGGAATGCCACACGATAACCACAAAGCACTACCTGTTTAAACAACTCACTTCGCGTGCAAAATCACTGCGCATACCATGACGTCACATGATGAGATTACATTACATACGCGCAAGTTCAAAACAAGGTCTAACCAAACCACTACCTGTTTAACCAACTCACCTCGCGTACAAAATCACTGCGCATACCATGACGTCACATGATGGGATTACATTATATATGCGCAAGTTCAAACCAAGGTCTAACCAAACCACTACCTGTATAACCAACTCACCTCGCGTACAAAATCTCTGCGCATACCATAACGTTACACGATGGGGTCACATTACATATGCGCAAGTTCAAACCAAGGTCTAACCAAACCACTACCTGTAAAACCAACTTACCTCACGCACAAAATTACTGCGCGTAGCAGTTTAATGATGTCATACAGGGTGCGCGCGCTCACGCCCGAGACAAACAAACAAGTACAGAATGTATGTATCTATGTATATGTATGTCTCTATACCTGTCCCTATGATCACTGCCCTTGGTATCCTTGCTGTTGACAATACGGATAGTCTCTTTATTTGTGAAGAGTAAGGCTATTAGTAAGGTTTCCAACATATGTTTTTCATCACACTACGATAAGGTCAGCAAATTTTATTCGTGTACATCACAAACGTATTTACATGTCACCTTCAATAAGTACAAGTCTTACACTAGCCACTTACATGAAACAAACTTGGATCAACTAGTTGTGTGTGTGTTGTGTATATCTATATTGGTATATTTTCGGTTACCAATATCAGGTTAGGTGTTTTACAACAGAAGCAAGTTTGAAAGGTTTACCGAAGACGCACGACATTAAACACTACAGTATGGAATAAAGATAAAAACGTTCTAATGAGTCTTTATACACTTGACCCTTAATACGGTAAACTATATAAATACTGGTATATCCTATCTGAAAGGTTATTATGTTCCTGTACACCTGTACTGTTCTATCATAACGCTTCACTTTGTTACGCGCCTGATTCTTTCTAATCTACTGACTGCGCAGTTTGCACATTTTATTCGTTTACAACACAAACGTATTTACATGTCACACTCCATAACTACAAGAACCATAGATTATACATTGATACATAGTCTTGCGAAGTTTAACCGTATACAAGACAAAAGAAAGTTATCTACAGGTCACCCTCCATTACTGTCAGAACCGTTTGTTTCATAGTGTTTCGCCACTGTTTCGAATCGGCTTATTGCAACCAAGTATTGATGTTACACAAGTGTTCGACTGTCACGTCGGCTAGCTTCACACCTGCGTCTAAGAAAACACTCAAACAGTCTTTCAACACTGCAGTTGAATTAATGACCTCCATCTATGTATGCCTCTATATTCGTCTGCATATGTGTGTATCTATGTATATCTCTATGGGTCCATTTTCGGTTACCCATGCCAGGTTAGGGCTTTTATGATAGAATATTGTTTAAAATGTTTTTAACGAAGAAGCACGAATTTAAATACTACAGTATGAAAACAGATCAAAAACGATCTAATGTTAGTTTGTACACTTAACTGTTAACACAGTAAACTATATAAATACTGGTACACCCTGTCTGGAAGATTATTATGGTCATATGCTGTTCATCATAACGCTTCACTTTGTTACGTGCCTGATTCGAAAAAGAGGTTTGCCGACTTTAGTGTCAAGGCCACTGAGTCGTTATCACTTGGACACGGAGTATCACTTCAAAATACTTTGAAAGCAGGCTATCAACTGGACTAAACTCGGTAAATACAAATTGCGTATGACAAATACTGTTACATGACAAAGGGTTTGACCAAAATATTACACAGATAGCAGGTAGTTTGAGTAATTTACCAGATAAGTAACTGTTTTATAATTTCCTATGTTTTAACACAGGACAAATACACGGATGTTTTTCCAACACATAGAGCCTTGGGCTTGGTTACCAGTTCATACCAGTTTGCTTATAGCGTGATATGCCTGTAGTGTAGTGAACGATGAGTTTACTCTGAAGGTCGTGATTGAATTTTCTAATAAAGTTCTTACAAAGGATGGCTAACCAAATCACAATGATAGCTTTGATGTTATACAGGATGCTAGCGCGTTCGCGCCCGCAACAAACAAACATGTTCAGATACGTCTCCAGGCGACAGTTGAACACAGTAGTGTCGGTTTTGAAGTGTGTTGACAAAAGTACCAAAGAAACTTCTAGAATGAAATTTTACAGGGGAATTTGAACTCACTGTTGATGACATCAAATGATAGCATTACCAAATCACTATGATTACGACCTAATTATTATATTCAAGCGCGCACGTTCAAAACGATGGCTAACCAAAGTGTCACAAAATCGAGTGTAAGTATTAATAAATTAATAAATCGGCGGTACCCGATTTGACATAGCAAGTTATAGGTTCAGGTGCACTAGGATTCGGAGTGAACGAGAGACATAACGTGACATCAGATATGTATGTACGAGAAGCCAACTGGCATTCCAATTTAATACATCAACAATAAACAAAAGCTGTTCAGTGATAGTTGGCCAACCGTTACTCTGCTATGACATTATATTTATAACACCATACATTGTACTCGACGAGTATGCATCCATATACGAAATAACATGGGAGACAAATTAAACAGCTGGTCACTTACATGAAGACGGGTATACACCGTTGGAAAGTCAATGAACTGTAACCAATGAATGTCTCGTGATGTGTGAATGTCAACGTTCGCATCGGTCGCGTTCGGCGAGATGTCAGGACGAAGTCGAAAGTCGCTCGGCGTTCGGCGAACGAATTCACGTAGATGAAAGCAGGCGACTCGGGCGATCAAGTAGACGGTAGATTTGCCTTGTTGATCCCACGCGAATATCCAGGCGACAACACGGAAACGATGTCACGACTTCGGCGATGTCGAGAAGGTCAGTCACGGAGTCTGTGTTACGACAGCTAGCAGACGAAACGGTGGTGGCCTTGCATTCGAAGATCACATCAAAACGGAACTGCAGTCGGTTATCGCTCAGTCTTCTTCAACGCGTGAGAAGTGCAGCGTCTCACAACTAATCAGTACTGTTGAAATCGTAGAAGTATTTTTATTACAGGCGTTGGGCGGACACACGTTTCAGCCCAATTCCTGGAGACGAGAGTGCAACACTTTCTTCTACTCAAATGTTCGTGTGGCCACGAATGGCCGTCCTGTCCTGATATAGCTTGTTGGCCGGAAGTTAGTCTGACCAATTACAACACTTAATACAAATTAAAGTCGCTTCAAAAACTGGCTCCCGAAACCATTTACACTTCGAAGCAATCCATTCAACTCGCTGAGTTTAAAATAGATTTTGCGAGCTAAACGTATGGCTATATAAGTGCTCATTCAATCTTTAACTTGCGTGAATTACTTACATAATTAATATCACTGGATTCCCTGTATCGAACCGGATACCACAATATTCATCGTACATTCTAACTCTCATGAATTAATCCATAATTTTAATAAAACACGCACTCTATTCATATGCTACGTGTGACCCTAGTGTTTTTCACACCTACATTTCTGTAAACAACTTTTATAAGTTCATAATATAATCTTTTTATAACCACAACATAAGTAGTTTGACAGGTCACCATATTCCCAGTCATGTTAAATAATTTCTACAGGTACCAAATTTGGTATACCTAACCGTAGAATAAGTGGTGTACGCTACAAATGAAATTAATTAAATCTGACTCGTCGGCAGTTAAAACGTTACACGCCTTAATCGCCAGAGGGCACCACCGTATACCTCAGCGACAATACATACTAGAGATGGCAGCACCATCAACCATACTTTGTATACAAAACCACTGTTTTAAAGCCTGATTAAATTCTATACAAACCACTTTGTGACACAAAGCATTACCTTTTTAACCAACTCACATTGCGCACAAAATTACTGCGCGTACCATGACGTCACAGTTGATGATGTCACATAATGGGATTATATTCAAGTGCGAAAGCTCAAAACAATGGCTAACCAAATCACTACCTGTTTGACCAACTCACCTCGCGTACAAAATTACTGCGCGTAACAGTTTGATGACGTCATACAGGGTGCCCGCGCTCACACTCGCAACAAACAAACATGTCCAGACACGGCTCGAGTACGGATTTTATAAAAGACACGAATTTAACCACTACCTAATAAAACTAGCCAATATATGTTTGACCTATGATGTATGTCGGTGTTTGTGGATTGTAAGTCAATGTTTAGTACTGGTTATGTGTCGTAGATCGGTGTATGACTGTTGCAAGTCAATGTTTGTGTGTTGTATATCAGTGTTTGTAAGTTGTTTGTCAGTGGTTATGAACTGTAGGTCAGATAGGCTTTAGCCCCTATGCTTTAACATGGGGAAACTTCCTATGCTTTAACACGGGGAAAGTTTGCTATCTTTTAACATAGGGAAAATGTTCTATGCTTTAACATGGGCTATTTAGGTGTAAAACAAGTAGGGATAAACTGGGACCTCCAAGTCAAAATATCGTCGTATACCTGTACGATAAATTGATCTGACGTTTAACATTGGGTAAAAATGGCCTATCTCTTAACCCGGGAGCGTCCTGGGGAAAATCCCCATCTTTTAACACGGGGAAACTTCCTATGCTTTAACATGGGGAAAAATCTAAATTTCGTCGTATACGTTTACGATAATAGCTCCTATGCTTTAACATGGGGAAAATTCCCTATCTTTGAACATGAGGAAAATTGGTAGGACACTTTTTCTGAAGACATTTGGGGCAAATCGAACCCTCGAAAAATAAAAATATAGGTAAATTTCGCTGTGTTTTAACATGGGGTTTGAAGAACTAAAAATCTAGGGGTAAAATGGAACCTCGATCTCAAAAAGTCGTCGTATACCTTTACGATATATCGATTTGACGTTTTCCCTATTTTCAAAGTCCAACTTACCCCTTTTAGACCTATACGATTTGGGTCCAAATCCGTTATCCGTCGGAGTGGAGGAAGAGTAACATCCGGGTACTTCCCTATATTTTAACATGGGACCGGAACTACTTTTCCACTTCCTCCAACGGAAAACGGATAGCATACTCGCTGAATCACCTATATTACTACTCCGGCCTACGCAAACGTTTGCTTCATACATGTTCCTAGTCGTGAAGCCTTTTGGGATAATCTGACAACCACCGGTAAACCGGTGTTATTCTGATGGACCTACGATTTTTTTATTACAAACACTCGCACTCCACCATTGACATCAGCACTCTTTGATCGCTTCGAGAACTGGCCTCGCTTGAAAAAAACGCCAACCGTCAGAAGCCACAACGGTTTTGTGAATGCTACAGTTTTCCAACGGTTTCATTTTGTTGTCTCGTAGCCGCGTTAGCAGTCGTTGTTGTCCGGCACGATACTATATATCATAAGATGCAGGGAAACATTGTGTCTAGCATACTCTTCTGTTGATCGCACACTAGTACTTCTCCTGTTCACGATTGCCGCCGCTCCTCAGGAACCAGAAGACTTGATGACTCTGTCACGTCACGAAGGAAGTTGTGGCAATTTTGTTTTCAATCATCCCCTAACCATCGTCACTTGCGCGTCAACGAATAATATGTCTGTTATCCTACATGTGGAAAATGTATAAAGTCTCTGTCGACACAAAAGGGGGTACGTTTATCAAACTCACTCCCTTCAGAAGGGGCGTATTGTTTACAGATTCTCTTTGCGCCTCTTGGTGTGTGACTGGCAGGTGACGGAGATGTGGCTGTGCATCTTCGATAAAGTGGCTCTCCGAGTCCTAGGGTTTACAGCTAATTTGTACAATCAGACAAAGATTCCTACGACAACTATGCTGTGTCAGCATTCGAACTCATGGGGATCTGATTCTGTTTTGTAGACATCGTCCGATGACTCAACATCCAAGATACTGACATGGCTACAAGAATGCAGTACACCAGCCCCACCCTTTTCTCCCATTATCATATCATCAGCCGAAGATGAGATACAACCGCCGTATGTTAGAAGACATATCACGTTTTCAATGTCTAGTCATGACCCAGAGGCAGGTGTCGATTTATCAGAATGTATTTGGTGGAGTGACAACGACGACCTACAGGCAACTGTGGACAAGGTCGACAAAATACAAGATCGTGCGGAGCAGATGATGAACCAACAGACTGATGAAACAGCCGTGAAATATGCGTTGCGTTCGCAAGGTGTGCAACGAAATGTGTATATTCGATATGTCAGAAGGTGATGCCTTAAAGTATCAGATGCAATCATCGGGTCTTATTTCCTGTGGGCTGTAAGATTATGACATTACATCCATTGCACAACGATGACGTCGAGACATGCTCGAGAAAGCGAAATATTTGTTACGCAGTCGAGGGGTGGGTGTTTGTGTTGCTGGTGGTGCTGTAGGTAGTGATTGAAAAGTGTACTCGAGGTCATGTTTATTTCTTTGTTCTACAGATAAGCTGTCGTCTACATATGATACGATAGGCGTATGATGAGAACCCATGAAAGAACGTCTGCAACGGTGAAAGCATTGACGGACAGAAACAAAGTCCGTCGAAGGGTCAGACGCTTCAATTCATACGATCTCCGATGCAGACTCCTTCGAAAGCTCATCTCGTCACGACGACCATATTCATCATCACCGCCACCACCAACACATGATGATGATGGAGACACCCGTCCGACATCGCTGACGCATGACGTCATGTCAGACCACACACCGCCGCCGTCGCTGTCGTCGCCACCACCGCTTATAATTGACGTGTGATAACGACACGCCACCACGTCATGATGTAATGGACAGACCGTCAACCCCCGACGTCATATCAGACCACCCACCGCCGCCATCGCCACCACCGCGTATGTTGACGTGTGCTGACAAGACTACACCCCAAACTATTCATCACCCACGCGAGATAAAATCATGCCGAACACACTACCGTCACTCGGATTCAGTTTTGGTGGATATCTCGCGTAAGGTAGACTTCTGAACATGTCGCCTTAGGGCTAGAGTCGTGGTGGGACAAATCCATCACCCCCCGAATCTGCCGACGCAGTCGAGGACGCCAAGCGAAAGATGGCTACCTTGACGTATTTAACAACGTCCTTGACAGTTGCAGAGGCCGTGGAACACTCGTGCAACGAGGTAGCATGTAACATTTCTCGTAAAGAGTGGTTAGAATACTTAACGGACAGAGTGTACAACGGACAGTACCTCTGAATCAGTGATACGAACTAGACTTGTTGATCAACTGTGTTTTTACATAACCTATTTTTTTCTAGCATAGACTATGTTGTGCTTAGTAGTTAAGATATGACGACACTGTGCTTAGTAGAAAATATACACTTTTTATTTAGAAATGACGAACGAACGCTTCGATTATACGATTTTCTTTTAGTATAGTAGTTATCTAGCTATAATACAGAGTTTTTGTTAGTGGTTAATATCGCATGAACACTGTGTATGGTTATTTTTCTTAGTGGTTATCATGAATACTACTGTATAAGAGTTAGCTGTATCTTCCTTAGTAGTGGTTAAGATAAATGTATGTTGTTATAGTAGTTTATTAATAAAGACGAACACTTGATATGTAGTCGTCTTCAAGAAAAAAGATGACTTGTTGTGTGTATCTTACTATAGAATAAACAAATAGTTGAAATTGTACTTAACCTTTTGCGTGGACAGTGACTTTGAATTCCCCACACATTTACCTCCGATAGTTCATCATTCAAGCGCACTCGTGCACGTACACACCTACTATTCCTCTATAACTTCCTCACGATCGCCCCGCCAAAATGTCAAATAATGTATCTACTGTTCTAGTCTATTCGTTCATTGGTCATCATCACCCCACCCACATGTCCATTATTCCACAGTGCGTGTGTGTGGGTGTGCGTGCGTGTGCGTGCGTGTGCGTGCGTGTGCGTGCGTGTGCGTGCGTGTGCGTGTGCGTGCGTGCGTGTGCGTGCGTGTGCGTGCGTGTGCGTGCGTGTGCGTGCGTGTGCGTGCGTGTGCGTGTGCGTGCGTGTGCGTGTGCGTGCGTGTGCGTGCGTGTGCGTGTGCGTGCGTGTGCGTGCGTGTGCGCGTGTGTGGGCGTGTGTGCACTTGTTGAAGATAGCGACTATAGGAATTGATAACGCAAAGTTAACTTAAGTTTTTTAATCATGGTATCACTCTACAGTCTTCTGTTAACGCAAAATCTGAGACGTCACCAACCTATTTTCAGCTCTGCTCTTGATAATTTACCTGGCTGTCCTCAGCTCATCAACAGTAGGGAGGTCGGTGAAAATGCAATAGTTCATCAGATTGGCAAATGTGATACACCATTGGAAAGGTCTATTGGCGAAGTTATAGACAATTATGTAAAGGCCATTGAATAAATTTGTGTGACAGTTTTTTTGATCTGAAGAAAATGTGAAAAAATAATGTTGTACAATACAAAAAACTTAGCTAAAACTTGATATTTTATGTTTTTCCTTTAAATATCATTTACAAAAGGAATTATACATAAATTTAAGTTAATTAACTAAGCTGCTAACCTTTTGGAAAAGCTTACAAAAGTATCTCCAGGTCCCTCACTTTCAAATCGTCATCCATAATATATATACCTCTACACAATATATCTGGCTCGTTGTCATACACCACATTGAACCAGCTTGGGAAGCCACAGGTTGGAGGATATGCTTTAATGGTTTCCATTATGTGGATATCAAAAAAATCTGACATGTTTTAGAAGGTGTAGGTATACCAGCAAAATCATGTGGACGTTAGTGAGTACGTGCATGCATGTCATGTATGCAAAGTTAGTAAAGTGTGTGTGAGAGTATAAACATAGCCAGATATTACATGCATTGATGTAAACATTCTGCTTTGGCCTTGTACCATATAATTATGTAAACATAATTTATATGTAGGTTTGTGTGTGTGTCCGCATGTGTGCGTGTGCGTAAAATTAATAAAGTGAGAAGGATAGCCAACTACTGCAAGTAACAATAAGCATTCCGCTTAACAGCATGCATGTACAACATTATATACATATCTATATACATAATATATATATATATAATATATATTGCTATACAACTTTGAATTATCTGAAGTAATTCTTTATCTGCAAAGATCCGTTTGCAGAGAACAGCGATGGCTGGAAGTAGGATGTGAAGAATCACTTCCGCATTTGTATCTACATCAGAAAGCGTTGTCAGCATTTCAAACACATTGTCCTTCTTGATGCGTGTAGAGTCTCCAAAGATAGACGTACTCGTCCCACTCATTAACTCATTGATGTTTCTGCATGACTCCTGGCAGAATGACACGAGTTGCTGGTAGTGAGTTTTCATGTCCAAGATGTGAACACTCTTGTCTTCGATCATGCATCAGAGGGGCAGGTGATCAGCTTGCTGATGAGTCCAACTGCTTTACATCCAGCGAGAAGCTGTGGCGTTTCTAAGACGTTTAGAACAGATTTCAACAACCTGTTTGACGCACCTTGTTTTTTTTTAGAAAGCACCGCATTTCATTGCTTAAGAAGAATGTCCTTGCAGCATTCGAAAATAAAATGTTGAAAAAGCATGCATATCAATCACCGCTGAAGCAAAATGTTGCACTGTACCAACACCAGGAAATGTTATATCATGTTATATATTCATCTACAAATTAAATACTTCTAGGAAGATACAGTAAAAAACAACCCCAAAACACACCACCAAGCCAATGTTTATACATGCAGTTAGTTACAGCAAGATCAATGCAGTGTAATTAGAAGTATATATTAGATGTATAATTTATGGAGGGGGGTTGTCATTTATTTGTTGTCATTTGTTATTTATTTTGCATGATTATAACATGAAAACAAACTTAAAATATTCATATAACGTCCGCCATTTAATACCTGATAGCATGTCTGTGCATATGTAAACACGAATAACAAATGCATGGCTAAAACACAACTTCAGAATACAAGATTGCAACAATGTGTACGCCGGGTATGTGCGCGATAACAGAAGAAATTCGTCGCCGGACATGGGGTACCGCTACGTTCGAGCTTGGGGCAAAATGGGCAAAGGTGTATCTCCGCCAAATTTGCATTAATATTACGTTTATACATTACTAAATAGCACAGGTGTAGTTTGCCAGAGTTTCCGCAATCTGTTCATACCTTAAATCCTCTCTAAATATGACCAATGTTCAACGTATCATATTTTTCTTAATTTTATTTCAATTCATACAAGAAACACGTCAAAAGAAAGAGCATCATTTTGCGATTTCAAACACACCGCCAAACATAGCATGGCGGGTAATAACTCGAGTACGTGATTTTTTTAGAAACACCTCCCTTCCGCGAGATTAAATATGGCTGTGTCTGCAACGAAACGAAATTTCGGTGGGTGTCGTTGTTTCATCACGAGTATGAAGCATTACATTACATTCACAAAAGCAGGTATTTTTATCACAAAAAGACACATTTATGTTTCTTTTGATATAAAATATATGATCAGTCTTTATAAATCAAGGGACTTACATTTTTTTTAAACATAGGCGATTTAACATTGCGTCCCAATGCAAACGCGTTTGCGTGATTTCTTCCGACCTCCCTACCAACAGTATTTGTTGGTTTTGGCTGCGCCTGAAGCTCAATGCTAAGGCCGGTATTGCCAGGATCAGGCACATTATACCATGAAAAATGTGCACCTGAACGCCGATACCATGTGTATCACGTTATCATTAAGAATGGCGATGACCGATGCTTATTTAAACAACCCTTCGGTGTGCAATGTGAACGCCCTCCAGGGTCCTTGCTCTCGTTCTGCCTATGGCACAGTTGTATTACAAGATCCACTGCTGGCTTTTAATAATGATGTCTAAATAATAACTAATACTGTTTGACAGTATAACAAATTTCCTTGATGCCTTTCCATTGTGGAATATTATATGCACTAGCGTTTTATCATGCAGACCTGAGTTGAGATGGGGATGTTCGTGTTCCAAATGAGGCGGCATGGTAACAATTGTTGGCTCAGCTTCCGGTGCTGACACAGTTCTGGTCACATGACCGGAAGTAGTTAGCACCCTCTGGCGTGACGGGTGGGTTGTACGGGTTGTCGGGCGGGTTGGTGCGTTCATCTCTTATAGGACGGGGGTGCTGGACAGGTCATCAGCGTCTTATTGAGGTATAATGTATGAAAGCGACTGTTGACATTGTTCAGGCGACACACAGGGGGCCCCCGCTCAACCACGCCTAACAACCTGCCGGCATTCACCGCGCTCCAACGGGCACCAAGTCATCACCTACGTTAACCATTAACCAAAACACCACTAACAGCACTGACACAAGAAAACAACACCTCATTGGTAACATATTTCCCGCTTCTTTTTTTCACGCCTTCTGATAAGCAATGGGTCTGTTCCTGGAACATGATGTTCAAAGGAACCTCGCGGGTAGGACGGGTGGGTTGGTGGAAGACCACCTCTTAGTCGGGATCATTAATTGTGGCTGCATGGTAAGAACTAGCTAGCGTCCCTTGGAGGTACGGGGGGTTGTCTAGAAGGTTAGTGGCTTCATCCGCGCCTCTTAGTGGGTGCGTGCGCGTGTGTAAGGGTAGATTTAACAAGATTTAACAAGATTGCCACACAGAGAATTAACTCTAGGTGGCAGGTGGACAAGGAAGCTTATCGAGAGTCCGACCCTTTTATCTATGTGTATCCCGCCCGTCTGAGGTATGTGTCGATTTTATTTTCAAACATATTCACGCTGCTAACACCCACACAATCAGCAGATAATCTGTTCCATTCATTTACAGTCCTTTGTGAAAATGAAAATTGTCTTATATCTAATCTACTCTGCTCCTTTGCTAATGTAACTTTTTGTCCTCTAGTCCTTCTATCTTTCTTAACTGAAAAAAAAAAATTCTATCAATATTTTCATAACCATTCAATATTTAAAACACTTCTATCTGATCTCCTCTCAATCTTCTGGTCTCTAGTGTGGTTAAACCGCATTTTTAGGCGTATTTCGTAACTAAGATCCCTCAGTTTTTGTATCATTTTAGTTGCTCTCCTCTGCACTCTTTCTAGCACATCTATATCCTTCCTGCGATATGGCCTCCACGCTTGAATACAATATTCTAAATGAGACCTAACTATTGTTTTGTACAGCGGTATTATTAGCTCTTTTTCCTTATACGTTATGTTTCGCCTAATTAATCCAAGGATTTGATTTCCTTTTGAAGCTGCAATTCCGCACTGCTCTGAAACCTTCATATCAGCACTAATGGTTAACCCTAAGTCTTTTTCTTTTACAGTAGTACTTAGTACAGTACCCCCCATTGTATGTTCTACCTCTTCGTTCCCATGTCCTGTGTGGAGGCATTTACATTTCCCAAAATTGAACAGGGTACGACAGGCTGGTGGGTTAATGACGTATTTAGTTTACTAAAAATACAAGCGGATAACGATAATGACGTGACTTGCGGGTGTTTAGCACCACGCCAACGGTCGAGAGCTTACGGGTGATTATTACGGGTGATTACCACCACCACACCATCGGCACGTGCATGCATGACTTACGGGTGTTTTACCACACCGCCAATGGTCTTGGCTGACGGGTGTTTGACCATCGCGTCATCGGCTCGATCGATGATGATGATGATACCTTGTCAATGAAACACGGTGCCGATCAATACCGAAACACGCCACAAGCAAATCGATGTCAAAACTAGTGTCATCTATGACGACGCAGCGCCGCTTGAAACGGAGTTTCATCGGTTTGTGGAGCCTGCGTTCGAAATAGCACTTATCCGTTTGTCCGGGACAAGTGATTTTTGGCCCGGACAAGTAAAATGACTCTACATGGTTATCCGATGGACAAGTGAAAAATTACAGTAAATAGCATGCAACATTGCAAACTTTTTATTTGAGGAAATACAAACGTAACTGAAGTTCGCTAGCAATTGCTCGCGTTCCCATTTTGTTAGTGTGTGGGCGTCTTGTCGATCCGCCGCCAGTGTTCGACCGAGTTTAGTGCCTGCGTTAACAGGGTCATCCGCTGAGCGCACCGACCTAGCTCTGTCATACGCGAAGGACAGACTCCGCATCAGCCATCGTTGATCGAGGCTGTATTTCACACAATCGTAAATCGTTCAGTTTGGACGATGTACAACTTGCTTCCACTCACGGATCATATTTGATGAACTTTGGAAATAGTAGACTTTGTATCGCTACCTGTTATTTGAATAATTATATAGTTTAATCATCATTACGCCTAACCCACGCGGACTCGGCAGTCTTCCAAGACCAAATCATCGAAAGTTACTCGTTAGCCGATCCAGATCGGTGACAATTTTCAAAACTTCTAACTGGCTCTCTGGTAAATCTATGGTGCTGGTTGATCAACGGAATATTATTTAAATTTCAGAAGTAACATTTATTTTCACCATAAATTTGCGAGTTTCCGAAACCGAATTATGCAAGATGGGGCGCCAACAGCCGTTGACATGTCGGCTTCCGCCAACTAAGGCAGTAGTATGTACGCTCTTTTGGGACCTCATCCTGTGGTGTGAAACGCACCCCATGGTCCAAATCTAAGATGACGGTGCCTTTCGTCGGGTATTTATACGTGTATGTATGTGTGAGTAGTCACGTGACCGGATGTAGGGTACCTTCCTGGCGGAAGAGAGCGGAGTGAGTATCCATTGAAGTCCCATGCTGTATAAGGAAGATAGAAACGAAAGAACAAAGAGGAAAGTTATAAAAGGTGGGTCACTAGAGATAAAGAAGTATACTGAATGAGGTATTGATAATGTGATATGTATGTATATAATAATAAGATTGGAAATGAAAGTGTATGTATGTATGTATGTATGTGTATGAAAGAATGAAACCTAAGATAATAATCAACAAACAACATATTTTCAAATTTGAAAACTATTTATTGGTTACATTCAAAGTAACCATCATCATCATTATCATCTTCATCGGACACCCAATTCTCTTTATCGCCGGTATCCACGGGGACTATATCAGGATCATACCACGGATTTGGCGGATCATATTTTTCTCTCGTGAAGAGTAACTCCTTCATGACGTGACAGAAGTAACAGCCGTGTTCAAAACGGAGTTCTTCTTCTCTGGAACATATAACAAAAGTTTGAAAACATTTGAGGTACAGTTGGTGAGAATAGATGAGCGATGTAACTAGACACCACGTAGATAGCCGACACGACAAGAGGGTATGCTAGGTCAACAGACGGGAGAATGGACTATGACACTAGTCGTCAGCTGCTGCAGCCGAAGCGATGTAACCAGACACCACGTAGCTAGCCGACAAGAGAAAGGGCAGGCGAGGTCAAGATAAGGAAGGGCTGTGACACAACATGTATATGCACATTGAAGAGAATGAGAATCGTGGTAAGTAGGTCATAAAATAGTAATATTAGTATTAGTAAAAGTAGGTATATAATCGTTGAAAACTTACGTGCATTCCGAGACAGTGGAGCTGACACTGGCAGAGTCATCGTCGTCAGAGTCATCGTCAGAACTAAAAAGTAAATATAGACAACTGTTACACATAACGAACGAAGTGAGTATAAATAAACGTAAGGAAGGCTAATGAGATGGTCAGAAGAAGAAGAAGAGGTAACGACGACGTATCAGAAATAGCGTTAGATACACACGTCACAGGTAATTTCCGTGAAGAACACTGTATAAATATTCATATACTAACTATCGAATGAATCAAAGCAAAGAGAGAAATTTATATAGCTGTAATGAAAGAAAGTACTTACATTTGTGCACTGCACGCATCTCGAAGTCGCCAATGCGCCCGAAGTTCGTCCCGGGGTATCGGAGAAGACGTCATTGTTGTTTGTGAATGGAATAATGTGAATGTAAGAAACGAGAGAGATATATATAGGGTAAATTATATGAAGACACACTGTGTGGAATGTTTCGCTGTATGAAAAGTTGTAAAGTACAAACCCATAAGAGTCATATGACATGATAGGAACCACCTGGCAACGTGGAAAGTTTTACGGTATGCAGACACACTGTATAGAAAGTTTCTAAAGTGTAAAACCATATCAGCCATATGTCATAGGAACCAGCTGGCAATGAGGAAAGTTTGCAGACACAATCTGTGGAAAGTTTCGGCGTATGGAAAGTTTCAAACCTATAACTGTCATATGACATAGGGAACAACTGGCGATAAGCGCGTGATGTCCAAAGGACAGCTATCAACAATACGACAATGCATGTGGAATGCGCCTTATCGGAACGCTGACTATGCAGGCGAGGACGGGTTCATGATAAGAACTCTGTATGTTTGTAAGCGCGCGCGGTCAGTGCTAAATATGGAACATATGGCGGTCAGCGACAGCTTGGACATACAATTTAGAGGTGCTGGACATTACCTATCGAATTTCCATCCGTGTGATATACATATATGGGGCGAAGACTTTGCTTGTGCAGAGTCAGCATATCAATTCAAAAAAGTAATGTATTTTTATGATGACGTCACAGCGAGAAAGATCCAGACTGGGCGCAGTGGATTACAGGCGAAATACCTGAGTAAACGCATTCAATGGAGGCCAGACCGGGCTGCTACGTGGCTAGCACAACGTCGCTCCGTAATGTATGCGATATTAGCTGTGAAGTTTCGTGCTTCGAAACTACGTCAACACTTGCTTGCCACAGGTGACGCGCGTCTTATTGAAAACGTAACCAGTGCAGAAGGTTATTGGGGGAAAAGTATTCGACGTAATAAATGTAGGTAAGTATATACTTGGGTGTATTCTGATGGAGGTGAGAGACTTCATTAGACAGTGCTCTACACGGCTTACGTAAGGTGTCTATTAAAAACAGACACACAGACGCACAGTGCTAGAGTACGAGAGTGATAAGTCACGCGCCTCGTCCAGGGACGCATGATGTCATCGTCTAGGGTATCATGTGAACGTTGCCTGGAGTGAGCGTTACGTATAAAATCCTAGGCTAAACCTAGTAGGACAAACATTCTCTCTCTGATTCTTTGCCGTTCGAACACATTCACGCACACCGACTTCTGCACGAAAGACTGACAAGATGGCGGCGCCTAGCTACAAGTCAAGCCCCGAGCAACTTGACCTGGCAGCACTCAAGAAAGTAAATGATGGAATTTATGCATTGGAGCGCCCCCTCACAGTCTGTCATCTAAATACGTACGTTATTGAGCGTGTCGTCTCTGTAACCGCAAAGTACTGGTCGAAATGAAAGGACACTATAGCGTCAGTGCATGTCCGGTCCATGGGCGACAGAAGGGGGCTCCTGTATACAAATACGCTATGGGCATTCTGTTAGCCGACCACAATAGCACCGACCTGTGGGTGACAGGGTTCGACTGTGTAGTCCAGCGGGTCGGAAGGGGCTGTCGGCAACCGACTATATGTCGTTGAAAAGTGACGACGAACGCTTTCAGGCATTGAGTGTCATACGTGGCAAACAGTCTAGGGTGACAATTAGGAAAGAAACAAAATCAGTGTATGTGAACTACACCGTGACGGCCCTGGAAATTATCAATCCATAAGTCCTGTCGGTCCAGTGCAGCCACCTGGCGAATAGTGAAGGAGGTAGTGTCTGGTGTTGCCGTGTGGCGCTAATGTATGGTCGCCGGAAGTGTAGTCGTAATGTTCCTTTGTCGTGTTGTAGTTATCCCCATCGCCGTCGGTTGTATACGAGGACGTGTCCGCGTGGTTGAGAGAGACACAGGATGCGACGTTATCGCGTGAAGGGTCCCGAAGCGTAAAACGTCGTCTGACTTACTCTGATGATGATATAACCGACGACGACGAGGCAAGTGTTCTGTTGTGTGGGGACTGTACGTGGTCTAGTGATGATGAGGATGATGACGTCAGAGATCTGTAGGGATTTACACGAGGCGAAAGCGAAGGTGAACAGCATCCAAACGCATACGGCGGAAATGTATAGTGAATTTCAGGAGACTAACGCGAAGGTGGACACCATCCAAACGCGTGCAGAGAAGATGATAGATGATGATGATGATGACGTCACAGAGCTCTGTAGTGAAGTACAGGAGACGGAAGCGACGGTGCACGCCAACCAAACGCGTACGGAGACAGTGAGTAGTGAATTACAGGAGATGGAAGCGAAGGTGCATGTAATTCAAAAGCGCACGTAGAAAGTGATAGACGAGCAACTATTTCTGTCTACTCTAACTGTCGCCTGCATGCGCTACACAGCCAACTCTCTATGTCGTCGCTATGCAGGCCTTCAAGAGGACCTGTACAGGGTGGATCGGGCACGTATGTATAATAGTCTCCATATGATGGTGACCGAACTGGCGTGTGCATCGTACACACCGGATTGGTCTCTTGATACTATACCACGGGTGAAAGAGAGTCTGCGTAACCGAGGTATAACCGTAGCGAATGAGCCGGACGACGAAGACAGGATGGTGAGAAATAGTCAACACGGAGCGTTCACGGAGGAAATGGTGGACTGGGAGTTCCTTCGTACAACAGCAGTCGACGCCTTTGTTCGTTTCGTGTCCAACGAACTGTGGCGTGCGTTTGAAGGCGAACACAACGTCACGTACCTGGTAAGCGGTCAGTTGATACACGACAATGTGAGGTGGGCAGCGACCCATTACATGTATGCGACGGATGCACCGGAGTGGACACGTGACGCCATAACACTTGTGCAAGCCATCCTGCGTGTGCGTGATATATCGCTGCTGAAAGAGGAAGATTCCGACAGGAAGTAAACAGAGTGACACACCATGTAATGTTGCTATTGTTGTTGTTGTTGACAGGACGCCGATGCTGCTCCTAGCGGACTAGGTCGTATACGGGACGACTATAGCAACCCGCCGTGGCCCATGGTATCCCTCCAGGCGGCACCACTGTAAAAGGCACCGCGTCGATCCCGTGTCGACGTGTCGTTACGTCGCGCTCTGCTGATACACCTGCATGAACAACAGCAACGTCATACGTCATCACCACCACTGGATATGACGTGTGACGATGTCACGTCACCGGTAACAACGGACACACCTCTCGAGATGACATGCGATGACGACGACGATGACGTCACCATCTCGTCGTCGGAGTACGCAGCCCTTCGAAACGACACTTCGACGCTCGACCTAGCCCCCATGGTCATCTGATCTGGTCAAAAACGTCTACCACTCTTCCTTGGGGATCTACAGGACCGTTCGAAGCAGTATGGAACATTGTGATAGAGATCGAACGTTTAGCCGGTATCGTACTGGCGACCACCTCAACGTATACCGTGAATGAGGATGTACGCCTTATATGTAATGAAGTAGCGCGTAACATTATCCTCGACGAACACGTGGAGTACATATCCGAGACTATTCGTAACAAAAAATCGTTGATACAACAGAGCTAACCGGAGACATATAAAAGAGGAAATGTGCCCTTACGTCAGTTGGGGTTATAGGCGCCTCTATATGTCACGTAGTAGTAGTAGTAGTAGTAATAGTATAGTAGTAGTGATCGATTTGCTTGTACGTTAGTATAATAAATATACATGTAATCCCGGTTTCTGGTTTCTGTTGTTGTTTTATATCGACGAATGACATTGCGGTCTAACACACGCTTACATACATGGTGTAGGTGTATACGTAGCCACGCCCCTTCTGTTCACTCGCTGGTATCTATGTACCTTTACACACACACACACACTGCCACGCCCCTTCTGTTCACACGTTGACAACTATATACGTAGCCACGCCCCTCACTGTCCGTAGTATATAGAAACATGCAAGGAGCTCCCATCTGACAGTTGTAGGTAGATACACGATGAAGCAACATCCATGTAGCCACTATGGAAACGTCCTCGATACATACGACGACTTACAACGTCACATCGACCGGACGCATACATTTCAGTCACCTCGAGGCCACGACGACGATCACGCCTACAGCAAATCACCGTAGCGAGTGGCGCCATCTGACGAACCACCGAGAAGCACGAAGCACCGCTGTCCGACATGTGGAAGAGACTTCACGAGACGACAGGAACTGGTACGTCACATCAGGACGCCGTGCAGCGTCAGGCCACAGAAACGCGATCCACAGCGCTACGAGGAGTGCACGTGAGTTCTCGAGACGAGACGCCTTGTTTCGTCACATCAGGACGGTATGTAGCAGATGTGTAGAAGTCACCGACCCACCACCACCCAAGCGAGCGAGACGCGTAGAGCGTCCACGCAATAATGACGACGACCCCAAACATCCTCCGCCCCGACTGCCCCTCGCCGACATTCTATCTAGGGAACTCCGAGACGTCGTTGGAGACCACTGGTCGACCATCCGAACCCACACGTCCAGAGGACCCGTACAATCCAGGTACAATTACAGAGTGTCAACACCGGACACGTCTGTTCTAGCACCGTCACTGAAACTTATGTTCCAAGAACAGACGCGTTTAAGATAAACCTTAGTTACGGGTTCGAATTGAGGAACAAGATCATTAACCGATACAGATACTATCATTCGTCCTGTAACTGTTGTGGTCGGTACCTCGATGAAACGTGTCTGATCACCAACACCGAAGATTTTGGTGCATTTCTGGAACCTATCCGAGAAACAGACGTGTTACAGTGGGTGACCAATCAACGTCCAGACAGTCAATGGGTATGCGAGGTGGTCACGAATGTCATCTTCTTCGTCAACCGTATCGTAGACCATCCGATAGTATGTGTGGACATCACACTTCCGAGGTACATAAAATGGAACAAAGCCGTCATCGGATTGGAAAGAGAACCCATCCATAACAAGAAGTATACCGAAAATCTGTGTCTCTTCCGGTGCCTGGCTCTGCATCGTGGATGCGACCGACGCCACCTGGAACCCTCTGTGAAGGCACTCTAAGCGAATTACGCCCGAGACGGAGTGGCTATGAAAGACTTTGATGGGGTGTATATGGACGATCTCTATCGCGTGGAGAACACTTTTGAGACAATGTGAACATGTACTGTCATTCATATCGATGTAGGAAGTGTGGCGACTCGCTATGGAAACGCGCAAGAGAACTAGAGCGACACGAGCGCACGTGCACGGGAGGCGTGCGAAAGATCTATCCCGTAGGCGTCAATCGTCCGTCGCCGACAGTCTTCCAGCGGTTGGACGACGAAAACATTCGCGTTCCCGAGTGGTTGCGTTACTATCCCTATCGCGCCACCTTCGACTTCGAATCCTGGTTCGATACGTCACACCTTCCATCGGACAGCACCAAGATCCACTGGGTGGCTCGTCACGTACCGTTGAGTGTGTGGCGAATAACGTACCCGGATTCGAACAGGTTTAATATCTCATCACGGACGACGATAGCAACAAGTTGGTATCCGACATGATGACCATCCTTTAGTCTATGATCGAAGCAGCCTAAGAATCCATCATAGACGAATACGAGGGCGTCCTCCAAAAACTCGCGGAGGCTATCGTGACGTGGGACGAACAGGAGGGACACGCTACGGAGGGAGACAAAGAGTCACGGCGACAACCGACCAATCCCTACAAAACACTCATGGGTCAATTGTACGGTTGGCTTTATCAGTTGCCCGTCATCGGTTTCAACTCCGGCAGGTACGATATGAACGTCGTCAAACAGTTCCTGGTACCTTACTTCCTGTCCACAAAGAAAGAAACAGAGGGCGAAGATGAGGAGGAGGAGTAGGATGCCGGATCGTTTCGCGTTATCAAACGCGGCAACACGTTTATGTGTCTATCGACGGACGACCTGAAATTCCTCGACATGACTCGTTATATCGCCCCGGGATTCTCCTACGAGAAGTACCTGAAAGCGTACGGTTGAGAGGTCACGAAAGATCACTTCCCGTACGAATACACGGAGAGTGTGGAGAGACTCGACGACACCGCTCTACCTCCTAAAGAGGCCTTCTTCAGTCGACTGAAGGACGAAGGTATAACCGACGACGACTACACACGATGTCGGTAGGCGTGGCGAGACAACGACATGGAGACGTTGCGGGACTTTCTCGGCTGGTACAACAACAGGGACGTCATGCCGTTCTTGGACGCCATCGCCAAACAGATCGACTTCTACCGGTAACGCGGACTCGACATGTTCAAACATGGGATCAGTATACCCGGTTTGACCTTGACCTACCTGTTCAACCACGAGCCGGAGAAGACCTTTTTCACGCTCTTCAACGAGAAGCACAAGGACGTCCATCAGCTCATCAGAGAGAACATCGTCGGAGGTCCGCCACTCATCTTCACCAGACATCACGAGAAGGGGGTCACGAAGATACGTCGGAACGACTACGGAGATGCGGCGCGAACGTGTCAGTCCGTTGTCAG
Organism: Paraescarpia echinospica; assembly: GCA_020002185.1. NCBI lineage: Eukaryota > Metazoa > Annelida > Polychaeta > Sabellida > Siboglinidae > Paraescarpia > Paraescarpia echinospica. The sequence continues at coordinate 29,555,759 of CM034531.1, read as the reverse complement.
CTACGATACTAACGCATTGTATATGTGGTCGTTATCGCAAGAGATGCCGACGGGATGGTACACGCGACGGCGGGAAGAGAAGGAGTTCCAACCCGAACCGGCACAGCCCACAGGTCAGATGGCCGCCGAATGGCTGACGTGGGAGTCCGAAAGCATGGGAAGCGCCATACGTCACCAGTCCAAAGGACGAGAGAAGCGCATCGCTTAACTCCTTGTGGACGGTTGCTGCAGCGAAACGAAGAAGGCCTATCAGTTTCACGGATGCTTCTACCACGGCTCTCCTTGAACCGGTCGTGAGGTCAACGAGGTCAACGGGAAATCCATGACGGAACTGCTCGCCGAAACACGAAAGAACACGGCCTACCTTCGTCACTTTGTGTTGGTCGTCGAGATGTGGGAATGCGAGTGGAAGGTCGCGAGACGCGATCCGTGCGTGAAACAGTTTCTGGACGTGACCTTTTGCCGGCGCCGTCGACAAGTGCGCTGGAAAATGACGCCACAACATATCCTGACGGGCGTACGCAACGGCAGCGTGTTCCGTAGAATCCAGTGCTGCATACGTGTACCGGACGAACTGCGCGCGCATTTTGACGTGATGCAGCCCATCTTCAAGAACATTCACCTGACCCGCGATGACCTCGGACTGTTCATGCGTCGATACGCCGAAGAACACATCATGGCAATCCCGCGTCGCATGCTCGTCGGGAGTTATCGCAGGGATAAGATTTTGCTCAGCACACCTCTGTTGCGATGGTACCTCGAGCACGGACTCGAGGTGAAGCACGTCTACCAGGTCATCGAGTACACACCGGTCGCCTGCTTCCGATGTTTCGTCGCGAAGGAGACGTCCACCCCGACAAAGCCATGATCGCAGACACCAACAAACTTATAGGGAATTCTTCCTACGGGAAATTGATCACCAACGTCGATAAGCACCGCGGAGTCACCTACTGCATGTAGAAGAGGGCGTCGATCGCGATCAATGATCGTCGCTTCCGTCAACTCGATGTCGTCACCCATGATGCGTACGAGATCGAAATGCACAAGCGCTCCGTCAAGTACACCCTGCCCACGCACGTGGGATTCTTCGTGTTGCAGTGGGCCAAACTGCGCATGTTGGAGTTCTACTACGATTTCATGGTCAGATACGTGGACCGTCTGCTTTTCGAGTACTGCGAAACCGATACGGACAGCGCCTGTTTAGCTCTGGGCGGAGAGTCAGTCGACAACCTCGCGAATACTACTTTCGTCACCGCTCAGAATGGCTACTGTCCGAATGTTGTGCCGATCACCAGAACGAGTACGTGCGCTGTCGACTGGCCGGACGTCCGTGGGGCGGCACCGAGACGTGTTGCAAGGCACGCAGGGCGTACGACAAGAGAACACCGGGACTCTTCAAGGTCGAATGGTCCGGCGACTGTTTCCTGGGTCTGTGCAGCAAGACCTACTATTGTTCGGGTTCCGTCGATAAATACAGCACCAAGGGACTAAACAAACGAGTCAACACCATCGACATGCAGGCGTTCCTGAACGTGCTGACCAATCGTCGGAGCAGAAGCGGAAAAAACCGCGGGTTCCGGGTGAATCACTAGTCCATGCTGACGTACATCCAGGAACGTGCGGCGTTGACCTACTTCTACGCCAAGCGCGTGGTCCACGAGGACGGAGTCACCACGGGTCCGGTGGACGTGTAGTAATCGATAGTCGTGTATGCCGAACCACTGCTGACACGATGAGGAAATGCGCCCCCTCTATGGCAGAGCGCATACACCTCCATCGACAACGACCTGGTACGTTTCGAGGAAGGCTTGCCGAGCGTCGCGTTCGATGCGTCGACGCGTAACCTCGTGGTCATCGACGATCTGATGGCTGAAACGGACGAACGGGTGACGACGTTGTTCACGAAAAAGAGTCATCACCAGACCACCTCCGTACTGTATCTCGTGCAGAACCTGTTTCCAAAAAACAAGGAGAGTCGCACGATCAGTCTGAACGTGCAATACATGGTGGTTTTCAAGAGATGTATCCGGGACGCCTGAAGTTTGTACAGGACGCATTCAAAGACGGCACGACGCCGCCGTATGACTATGTAACATCACACGAGAGTACGGACGAGACAAGAGACGAGACTATGTATGACACATCTCACGAGAGTACGGATGATACATCACACGAGACTTCGGATGACACATCACATGAGAGTACCGACGAGACAAGAGACGAGACTATGATCGAGATATGTCACGAGACTACGGATGGCACATCACACGAGACTACGGATGACACATCACATGAGAGTACCGACGAGACAAGAGACGAGACTATGACCGAGATATGTCACGAGACTACGGATGGCATATCAGAATAGACGTGTTATCGCGGGAGATCCCTCAAAAGGAAGCACGAATTTAACTTAGATCAACTAGTTGGACAAACGAAACACTAATCTTAACGTGTTATCGCGACAAACCCCTCAAAAGTAAGGAGGAGGAGGAGGGCTAGAGATGGACGCGTTGAGGAGGAGGAGGAGGGCTAGTGAGATCCCTCCTTTTTCAGGAAAATAGATGTGTTATCGCGTCAAATATTCCATCAGAATAGACGGGCTACCGTGCGAGATTCCATCAAAAAGATGGAATTCCATCAGAATAGACGGGTTACTGCGTGAGATTCCATCAAAAAGACGGAATTCCATCAGAATAGACCTATGACCGAGATATACCACGAGACTACGGATGCCACATCACACGAGACTACGGATGTCACATCACAGGAGACTACGGATGACATATCACACGAGGGTACCGACGAGACTAGAGACGAGACTATGACCGAGATATGTCACGAGACTACGGATGACACATCACACGAGAGTACCGACGAGACAAGAGACGAGACTATGACCGAGATATGTCACGAGACTACGGATGACACATCAAGCGAGAGTACCGACGAGACAAGAGACGAGACTATGTCCGAGATATGTCACGAGACTACGGATGTCACATCACACGAGAGTACCGACGAGACAAGAGACGAGACTATGACCGAGATAGTCACGAACGTGGCACGAATTGAACTCAGACCAACTAGTTGTACAAACGAAACACAAACTTAACGGGTTACAGCGTGAGATTTCATCAAAAAGATGGAATTCCATCTGGAATTCTATCAGAATAGACGGGTTACATCGTGAGATTCCTGCAAAAAGATGGAATTCCATCTGCTTTCAGACAATTCGACGTGTTATCGCGTATCATCTCACGGCTTTCAAGCAATTCGACGAGTTATTGCGTGACATCTCTACTCGAACGTACATCACGTGACTTCCCTTAACACAAAAAATGTGCGCGTTCACGAGATAGGCGATATCCGACACCACTCAACGGACATCAATGTAATTAGTCAGAGTATTGCCATCTACCGGCCATGATAGACCTCTATTCGTTGACACACTTCCGGGAATATCCGAAGCATAGAGGCCGCCATGACAGTCAAGTAACATCCGGTGCGACATCACTTCCGACGTACCATCCCTAGTAGAGGCTGCCATAGCAAACGAATTTGAAAACTGCTGTGGTCGAAAACGACTATGTCAATAACATGTAAGGACAACCACCTGACAGGACTTCATTCAAAGAGGTGACCATCACGGCTCCCGACGCCACTCAACGGACACCAATGTAATTAGTCAGAGTATTGCCATCTACCGTCCATGATAGGTCTCTATTCGTTGACACACTTCCGGGAATACCCGAAGCATAGAGGCCGCCATGACTGTCAAGTAACATTCGGTGCGACATCACTTCCGACGTACCATCCCTAGTAGAGGCTGCCATAGCAAGCGAATTTGAAAACTGCTATGGTCGAAAACGACTATGTCAATAACATGTAAGGACAACCACCTGACAGGTCTTCATTCAAAGAGGTGACCATCACGGTTCCCGACGCCACTCAACGGACACCAATGTAATTAGTCAGAGTATTGCCGTCTACCGTCCATGAAAGGTCTCTATTCGTTGACACACTTGTATTTTGTTTACTTCCGTCAAAATGGCGTCCCTGTGTATGTTTACTTCCGTCAAAAGGTCGTCCCTGTAATTTGTTTACTTCCGTCAAAATGGCGTCCCTGTACTTTGTTTACTTCCGCTAAAATGATATCCCTATATCTTGTTTACATGTATTTTATTGCGTGACATCTCACTTTTTTCAGGCAATAGCGCCATCTAGCGGGTAAAATATCTAATTAGGTTAGATAGAGAAAACCTTAGTGGTTGTTGTTTAAATTTTCGCGAGATTAACCCCGACTTTTTTTCTCTATCTAATCTAATTATATATTTTACCCGCTAGATGGCGCCATCATGTGACGTAGTACTCCGATTATCCACTAGGGGGCGATACACCGGAAGTGACGTCGTACCGGAAGTTACTTGACTGTCATGGCAGCCTCTACTAGGGACGGTACGTCGGAAGTGACGTCGCACCGGAAGTTACTTGACTGTCATGGCAGCCTCTACGCTTCCGGTATTCCCGGAAGTGTATCAACGAATAGAGATCTATCATGGCCAGTAGATGGCAATACTCTGACTACGCTTCCGATATTCCCGGAAGTGTGTCAACGAATAGAGACCTACCATGGCCGGTAGATGGCTATACTCTGACTAATTACATTGGTGTCCGTTGAGTGGAGTCGGATGTTACCTCTCGTGAACGTGCGCAGTTTTTGTGTTAAGGGAAGTCACGTGATGCACATTCGATCTGATTGGTTATGCAAATGAGATGACGCCAAAAACTAGTGTATATACCGTGCTTCCGACGATTCTGGTCTTTCCTTTTTCGACTCTCGAGAAGGTCTTATCGTGTCTGATCACTCGCACTATTTGTAAATATAGAATTGTTACGTTGTATAGATGGATGTTTCATATACATATGTTTTCCGTTGAAAGAAGCTATACCTCATACGAATCCTATGGTCGTCTCGTTGGATGTGAATCCGAACAAATGCTGTCTCTTGACATGAAGGTATGTGATGTTTGGTTCTTGTCGCTCGTTGATCTAAGTGTTTGGTGTTTCGTTTGCCCGATTCTTGGAACACGTAGTCTCATGCAATGTCTCGGCCTTAGGCTCGTGCTCTAAGTTTGTTAGAGATGTCACGCAATAAACTGTCGAATTGCCTGAAAGAGGTGAGATGTCACGCGATAAAATACGTGTAAACAAGATATAGGGATATCATTTTAGCGGAAGTAAACAAAGTACAGGGACGCCATTTTGACGGAAGTAAACAAAATACAGGGACGACCTTTTGACGGAAGTAAACATACACAGGGACGATATTTTGACGGAAGTAAACAAAATACAAGTGTGTCAACGAATAGAGACCTATCATGGACGGTAGATGGCAATACTCTGACTAATTACATTGGTGTCCGTTGAATGGCGTCGGGAATCGTGATGGTCACCTCTTTGAATGAATTCCTGTCAGGTGGTTGTCCTTACATGTTATTGACATAGTCGTTTTTGACCATAGCAGTTTTCAAATTCGCTTGCTATGGCAGCCTCTACTACGGATGGTACGTCGGAAGTGATGTCGCACCGGATGTTACTTGACTGTCATGGCGGACTCTACGCTTCCGCTATCCCCGGAAGTGTGTCGAAGAATAGAGATCTATCGTGGCCGGTAGATGGCAATACTCTGACTAATTACATTGGTGTCCGTTGAGTGGCGTCGGGAGCCATGATGGTCACCTCTTTGAATAAAGTCCTGTCAGGTGGTTGTCCTTACACGTTATTGACATAGTCGTTTTCGATCATAGCAATTTTCAAATTCGCTTGCTATGGCAGCCTCTACTAGGGACGCTACGTCGGAAGTGACGTCGCACCGGAAGTTACTTGACTGTCAAGGTGGCCTCTATGCTTCCAGTATTCCCGGAAGTGTGTCAACGAATAGAGATCTATCATGGCCGGTAGATGGCGATACTCTGACTAATTACATTGGTGTCCGTTGAGTGGCGTCGGATGTTGCCTCTCTCATGAACGTGCACAGTTTTTGTGTTAAAGGAAGTCACGTGATGTACGTTCGGTCTGATTCACTATGCAAATGAGATTACGCCGAAAACTAGTGTATATACCATAATTCCGACGATTCTGGTCTTTCCTTTTTCGACTCTCGAGAAGGTCGTATCGTGTCTGATCGCTCGCACTATTTGTAAATATACATACGTTTTCCGTTAAAAGAAGCGATACCTCATACGAGTCCTATGGTCGTCTCGTTGGATGTGAATCCGAACAGATGATCGTCTCTTGATATGAAGGTATGTGATGTTTGGTTCTTGTCGCTCGTTGATCTAAGTGTTTGGTGTTTCGTTTGTCCGACAAATTTGGTTTTTGTCACTCTTTGGTATAAGTTTTTGGTGTTACACAGATGTCGTAGTGAGCGCTAGGACAAGTGATTTCAGCAATGTAGCGTTTGTCGACAATACACAGCGACTGGGACACTCTGTCATTTCAAATTGTCTCGACATGTGAAATGTCTCTTGCAATTTGGGTACTGGAAGGCTGCACGTGATGATGATGATGTAGACTTGTTGGTACCTGGTAGACTAGTCCATAAGCTCATGATGTACGTGTTTACTGTTCAAATGTAAAGAACGGAATGGTTCTTGGAACACGTAGTCTCGTGCGATGTATCGTCCGTAGTCTCATGCAATGTCTCGGTCGTAGTCTCGTGCGCTACGTTTGGTAGAGATGTCACGCGATAAACTGACGAATTGTTTGAAAGAGGTGAGGTGTCACGCGATAAACTGTCGAACTACCTGAAAGACGAGGTATTTTACGCGATAACCCGTCTATTTACCTGAAAGAGGAGGAATTAGACGCGATAACCCGTCTATTTGCTCCCTTTTGGTAGAATTTGACGCGATAACACGTATATTTACCTTTCGTCTATTTGCTCCATTTTGGTGGAATTTGACGCGATAACCCGCCTATTTGCTCCCTTTTGGTGGAATTTGACGCGATAACCCGTCTATTTACCTTTCGTCTATTTGCTCCCTTTTGGTTGAATTTGACGCAATAAACCGTCTATTTGCCTGAAAGAGGAGGGATTTGACGCAATAACCGGCTATTTGCCTGAAAGAGGAGGGATTTGATGCGATAACCCGTCTATTTGTCACACGTTGGTCTAAGTGTTAGGTGTTTCTTTTGTTCGACAAGTCGCAGTCTAGTGTAATATATCGCCCGTTGTCTCGTCTCTTGTCTCGTCCGTACTCTCATGTGATGTTTCATCCATAGTCTCGAGTGATATCTCGTCCGTTGTTTCGTCTGTACTCTAATGTAATGTTTCAATAGTAGTCTCGTGCAATATCTCGTCCATTGTCTCGTCTCTTGTCTCGTAGTTTAGTTCTTGTTACTCGTTGGTCTAAGTGCTTGGTGTTTCGTTTGTCCCACTAGTATCGTACTTGTCAATCGTTGATCTAAGTGTTTGATGTTTCATTTGTCCGACAAGTTTGGTTCTTGTCACTCGTTGATCTAAGTGTTTGGTGTTTCGATTCGTGCAACCTGTTGGGCTAAGTTTATTGTTTCGTTTGTGCAACTCGTGTCTATAGTTTGATTCGTGCAACCTGTTGGGCTAAGTTTAGTGTTTCGTTTGTGCAACTCGTGTCTATAGTTTGGTTCGTGCAACGTGTTGGTCTAAGTTTAGTGTTTCGTTTGTCCCACTCGTTGGTCTAAGTTCAATTCGTGCAACCTGTTGGACTAAGTTTAGTGTTTCGTTTGTGCAACTCGTGTCTATTATACCACGCGATAACCCGTCTATTTGCCTGAAAGAGGAGGGATGCCACGCGATAACCCCAAAGCACTACCTGTTTAACCAACTCACCTCGCGTACAAAATCACTGCGCATACCATGACGTCACATTATGGGATTACGTTACATACGCGCAAGTTCAAAACAAGGTCTAACCAAACCACTACCTGTATAACCAACTCACCTCGCGCACAAAATTACTGCGCGTAGCAGTTTAATGATGCCATACAGGGTGCGTGCGCTCACGCCCGCGACAAACAAACAAGTCCAGAATGTATGTATCTATGTATATGTATGTCTCTATACTTGTCCCTATGATCACTGCCCTTGGTATCTTTGCTGTTGACAATACGGATAGTCTCTTTAGTTTTGAAGTGTAAGGCTATTAGTAAGGTTCCCAACATATGCTTTGCATTACACTACGAAAAAAGACAAGATAAAGTTTGCACAGTTTATTCGTGAACAACACAAACGTATTTACATGTCACGCTCCATAACTACAAGAACCAGAGATTAGACATTGATATAGAGTCTTGCAAAGTTTAATCGTGTACAAGACGAAAGACAGTTATTTATAGGTCTCCATTACTGTCAGAACTATATGTTTCATAGTGTTTCGACACTGTTTCGAAACGGATTCTTGCAACAAAGTATTGATATTACACAAGTGTTCGACTGTCACGTCGGATAGCTTCACACCTGTGTCTAGCAAAACACTCAAACAGTCTTTCACCACTGCAGTTGAATTGGTGGACTCCACAGCCTCACCAAAGTGCATGCAAATTTGAATGTCATCAGATAACATACAATCGTGATGAAATTGACTAGGATGGTCTAACTCGCAACCACGGCATTGTCGTCTTGAGAGTTCAAAGATGGTACATGCTATGTGGCGTGCAAGCGTCTTCTTCATTTTGTTCGCAGGGAAATCAATGGTAAAGTTCGGACCAGCAAAGTCAGGAGCGGAAGTTGCGACGTTGGCAGGCTGGGTAGAAGTTGTGACATTTACAGCGTGGGTAGTTGTGACGTCGTTAAGAACAGAAGTTGGTGTCGATGCTGTCCCGTTGTCGTTAATCGTCTCTGTCGACACAGAGACCATTCGTTGCCGCTTTGTTGGTAGCGGACCTTCAATGTAGTCCTGCAAGAATATTTCAATAATATTTTTTTAAATATTAAAGAATGCATGGGAATAGTACACCGTTGTTAAAGTACGGTGATACAAGGACCGGTGGGAAACAATGATAAGAAGTGACATGATAGGAAGTAAGGTGACAAGTTGCATGATCATAGAGATAAATTGTCGACACAAAATTACCCGTGGACGCCACAATATAGGGAGTTAAGACGTTGCCAGATGTTGATATGAAGGACAACGTAGGAGGGGCCATAATCTTGGAAGCAAAGACGTGACAGAATATTGTGTACCCGGATGTTAACAGGTAATAGACGAGTCCAACCATATAGGAAATATTGAAACCGGGCAAAGTTTTAGGGGAAGTAAACATATACAGGGACGCCATTTTGACGGAAGGTATGGGGACGCCATTTTAGGGAAAGTATAGACAGGGGCAATGAGATTTTAGGTGAAAGTATATAGTAAAACAATATAAAATATGACTCACCACAAGCGCTTCCAATTTGGCTTCCTCGGCCGCCCTCTTCTTCACACGGGTACAACATCCGCTGACAATGTGTCGTTTCAAGGAGTCCCGTCGCGTGAAATGGGCTTTACATAGTGGGCAGGTAAATGAGGCCATAGTGGGTGGTGATGGTCTCGCAGCCGGTAGGGGCTTCTCGTCAGCAGCATCCGTTCGAACCATGATATACATATCAGAGGCCACGTAACCATGTCGTTCGCATTGCAAATGTCCCGTATCGTCGACAATCATATGCTTCTTGCAGTATCTGCACCCGATGTAGAAGGGAGTATGCTTGCGTACTTTGTCCATAAGGCAACCTCTGACCTTGATAACAGGATCGGCGCTTACCGTTGATTCTAGACTTGGGACGTTCACGACGTCTGGTTCCGACGGCCCGGAAGGACGGTTGATCACCGTGATGATGGGTCGGCTCATTGGCTCGTCCTCGTCGCTCGAGTCTGCTGCATCGCGAGGGCGGTAATAGGGTATCTTCAAAGTGATGTTATTAGCCAAGGTGTCGTCCTGATACGAATGATGGTTCGACTGGTAGAGCTCCGCGTTTATAAAATTAGTGAATGTGCCGAAAGGTCACGTGGGCGTGCCGAACGAGCACGGACCTCAGAGTAGAAAGTACAAAAACAAGAACCTCAGAGTAGAAAGTACAAAAGCACGGACCGCAGAGTAGATGATACTTGGACAGGGAATACAAGTTCATACCAGCTTGCATCCGGGTAATCAACTGAGGTAAGTTCAAATGTCCTATATAAAACTGTAACATTGTTTAAAAGCTATAGCACTGATGAATGTTAAAGTATTGTGAGACCTTGATTTTGTTGATAAAGATGTCTCAAAGAATGTTACATGTTCAGGAATCACTTCACGTCTGCCATTAATTACATACATAGTTACGCAAAAATTGACAAACACCTCTTTGTTAATACAGGAAGAAGCCGACGTATGCAAGTAATAAGAGACATTGATAGGCAAAAATTTACAAACAGGATGAGGGGAAGGTCGTAGATCTGTATGGTAACCAGAAATGACATAATTTGACTTATTTTACTAGATCTGTACCGATTCGTCAGGATTGAACCTATTTTATGGTTGTAAATGTATAGGTTAAGAGAGGCCTATACCTAAACAAATGGTCGACAACCTATGGGACATAAGAAAAAACACCATTGCGCATGCGCAATGGACTATTTAACGACGTCACTGACCTATTTAATGACGTCTTTGACCTATTTTTAGAATAAAAAGAGAAACAAGAAACAAGAGACACGAACTTAAGCAGTATCGATATTTGGTTCAATGACATCCGTCAGGGGAGTTATTTGTACTTCTCTTTCAGTTCGTAACCTTTCCACCAAGTGGCGCCAATTTTCATAAATAAGACGCACCAATTTTGGCAGTACTCATATATTTCAAGTTCAACCCTTGTCCGTCAGGTGGCACCACTTGTAGTTCACGACTTATCCGACAGAGGCAATTTAGTTTATGAAAAACCCGTCAGGTGGCGCTATTTTAGTTGAAGACTTATCCGCTAGGGGAAATTTAGTCTATGAAAAATCCGCTAGTTGAACTTTAGTTAATGAAAAAGCCGCTTGGGGAAATATAGTGCATTTTTTAGTTCATGGCATATCCGCCAGGTGGCGCTATTTATAGTTCACCTACCTTACTACTACCTTACTACTGGCGAGATGTCTCCCAAAGCTGTATACAGCAATTCGATAGGCGACGCAGCATAGCTCTCAGAAAAACTGACGAAACGCATACAAACACATAAAAGCAGAACAATGTAATGCACTGCGTGGCTACTGGATATACTATAAGTGTTAGTAAGCAACTTTTCACATACTTCCACAGAAGGATTCCAACAGAAAAAAACAAGTTACAGATGATGAAATTGACGGGTTCGCCGGCGGCAAGATTGGCAAAAGTCTGCGGTGGTCACTTTCGAACGCCGATTGCAAGCCTAAATACGAAAGTGACGAGCATAGAAAGCTAGTGAACGTCAAAACATAATTCTTGGTTAAAGCCACAGGTCCATCTTCAGTCGACTTGTTTACATATAACTATGAACCGATGAAGTAATATTATGCGAAATCGACCTGGAAACTCGACATTATTGCCTTATTTGGAGGGTGAAGCGGCGCGTAGGAAATGACAAGCCGAAACCTGCTTGTTGTTGCCAAGGTGACTCGGCACTCACGAGTTCCGTCAGGTATCATTACGACTAATATATAGTCCCACAGTTCTATTTCAAAGTCTGCATATATACAAACATGACGTATACGAAACTGAAATGTAATAAGAAATGTGAATGTAATAAAGTACAAATACGTGTGAATACTATGATATAATTGGGAATAATGAGTGCTTGTAACCGATTTAGTTTACAGCAATTCGTGCCGGCGTGTTGCTACGTCTGAATACCACAACGTCTACATCTACTAGTCTGTGTTATCGACTTAGTTGCTGGTGGGGGAAATAACCTTCAAAATAATTACAAAAATAAATGTCAGCTACTATAGCAAGTATAACGTTTTGCGAAATAATGTCGTCATATATTAGTCAACATTAGGTACAGTCCGGACCAAGCCCTGTCAATCATGTATTGTAGGCATTGCCATTGGAATGTATCAATTTTCGTTAAAAGAAATAGTTAAAGACAAATATTATTGAAGTTGGACAGCTCAAATACTACAAAATGTAACCGCATTAAAATAAGTGACATTACAAGTATTTAAATCCTTAAAAATACTTGTTTACGATACAGTCAATAGCATACAACAAAACACTATAGTCATATCTAATATAATTAGTTATTGGCATAGTAAGTAGGCTCACATCAGTCAACTAAAGTTAATCACCATATAGGCCTAATACTAATTTATGTGTCTCAAATATTGGCTTGTTACAATGGACCCCGAATTGATGCTCCAGTTTTTATGCGACAATTTAGCAAGCATGCTATCATACTAAGTTTTTTCCTGATATAGATTGCATGACTGCAAACACCAATGTATGCTTTTAATAACAAGGACATTGTATATAATTTATTGACTTTTGAATGTAAGTCTAACAACGAAAAAAGGAAATAACATCACAGGAAAAAGCCACAAAGATTAATAAATATATATTTTGTATTTACAAAGTTCAAATGTTAAACACATTTGAGTGCACATGCATTTTAAACATGAGAATTAAAGATAACACACATATATCCACTAAAAAGAAAATGTTGAAAAAGTCACTTGTAAATCGCACTTGTGCTCCAATTTTAATGAATATTTGCAAGATTGTGTCATTTTGTTCATAATATATTACGGAAGTTCAAACAACCATAGGGCCTAATACCGAGCACAAGCTTCGAAGGATCCAGCGAAGGATTTAGCACGGGAGATGACATCATCCCTCATGGTAATACAAATGTCACTTGTAGTGCTGTCACGCCATCGACTTGTAGTGTCAAAACATAAAGGAAGCCGGTGGTCGTGTCGCCAGTGCGACACTTTGTCGATGCAGTAGTTAATACAGACAATACTGTTGTTCCATTGAACATTCACCATGACCATGGGTATGCAAAGTTGCCATCGCAGTCCAGCACGCCTTCTCCGACTGACCCTGACCATGGCAGTTCTGTCACTGTAGACGACCCTTCGGATGTCCCAGTCTCACTATCGCCATCTTCAGACGATTCTGTCTGCAACAGTGAGAAGAGAAACATTGAAGCGAGTGATGCAGAATATGTTGTAGCAGGTGACAGCGACATCACTGATGATGACTCAAGCGGTTCTTACACTAATGGGAAAGAGAGAAAGTTTGTCATTTGTGAGAAAAACATCATTTCACTTTTCTGCACCTGCTAAAACACAAAACTGCAATAAACCACTTATATCAAAGCCTAGCATCACAGTGACTGGATTTGCAGTAGTTGTGACCACATAATGTGTTGATGGCCGCTAATTCATGTGGCATTCGCAACCCAAGATTGGTAACATTTATGAGAGTAACTTGTTGACACCAAGCGTCCTCTTTCTGACTGGACATTTATTCACTGTGTACAATTTGGTCAACCTAATGAACCTATGCGCCTTGTCAGTGTCACCCCGCCAGTGCTACAACATACAGCGGGCATACATACTGTCAGAGATAGAGGACATGTAGACATGCCATTCAGAGGCCATCATGTCAGCTCTGGTCAGACAGAGTGTGGTCGCATCAGGCGATGCAAGATATGACAACCCAGGACACAACGCTACATTTGGCATTTACTTCATCATGGACACTGACAGCCAAGTCATCATTGCTCAAGAAACTTTTCGGGTCACAGAGGCCAATAACAGTTACTGAATGGAAGTGGAGGGCTTGAAACGCTGCCTAGACAACCTGACTGACCATGGGGTGAAGATCGCCACACTTGCCACTGACAAACATCCCAGCATTAGAAAGACTTTGTTAGAGGACTACCAAGAAATAAAGGTTGTTGTCTGCCAAGAAAGTTGAGGTTGTCCCTTCGATAGGCGCAATTGCCAACCACCTGTGGTATTGTGGTGGTGATCCCCGCTTGATGACGGAGATGTGGATCTCGCTCCTCCATCACAACAGGAATTCCCATTCATGGACAGCAGGCGCAGAGTTGTACCGGTGGTGCACTCATGTTTAGCCGTCAAGACATCATAGACCGACTCCACTTGGCCATCATTGACCACAACACAAACACAAGGTAAGGCTTGTGATATCAATAGTGTTAACATTTGATTGAAAATAACGTATCAGTTGCTTGACAAAGCTGCACATTTTAGAAATCCAGCATTGTATTAGGAAATAAACTGAAATGGTTGAAAATCCCTGCCTGTACTCAATAACAAAACAATGTTAGGAATACAGTTTCGAAAATACAATCTCACTGCACAAGAGAATGCATGCAAACAACAGATAAAATAATTATAATTGAGGATATTTGTTTACTGTTACTTGAATTGTTTAATTATATATAAATGGAATTGGAATGGTATGCTTTGGAATTGCTAATTGAAATATAAACTTATGCATATATAATATAATAAATATACAAACATCATTATATATAAATCATATATATATGATTAAATAATAAATATTTGAATGTATTATGGAATTGGAATTTCTTGGAAGTTGAAATTGAAAAGGATGGTAGAATTCGGAACCGATTAAAAAATGACATTAGCCGTTTGATTTCAAGAGAGAGCATACAAGCAAGCTGTTTGGTTTACTGTGTGCATTTTACAGCTATAGCCAGCTATTCTTCAGATATTTCTATTGTTATACTGATTTTATATTTATCATTTGTTCAATCAGCGGGAAATTGTGAAACAGCAAACAAGCTACGGTATCAGCTGCAGTATTCAAAGTCTGCTGGGTATGTAATGAAGAAAGTGATGGCGTCAAAGGACTACAGCTTCCGAGGAAAAATTCTAGAGGGCATTGCAGCTAGATGCACGAGTGGCCCAAAGCTGTGAAGTGTGCTCCAAGTTGCGATATCGAGTAAGGAGGTAACTCTAGCAGAGCATGCAGGCATCGAAAAACTTTACGGAAAACTAGTTGTATCTATATAAATTCGGTTTAGTGCCACCAAATTGATGCGACATCCAATTTCAAATGACAATGGATTTCTATGCTTAAATAACATTGGCAGAAATAGAGAAACGTTTTAGGCAAAGTGGATTCTCACTACTGTATAGGACCTCCTAAAGTAAGGAACATCCACTTGAAAGCTTGTATCCTAGTTGTGGTATGCAATGTGTTTTATTAGACACTATTCGATGTAGGGAACTTTGGGTATATGTAATTGACTGGAATAGTTTAACCAAGTCCAAACATGTTACTTATAGTGAG
The DNA here is from genome assembly GCA_020002185.1 of Paraescarpia echinospica. NCBI lineage: Eukaryota > Metazoa > Annelida > Polychaeta > Sabellida > Siboglinidae > Paraescarpia > Paraescarpia echinospica. The sequence continues at coordinate 29,540,438 of CM034531.1, read as the reverse complement.
TTTTTTGTAACAGACCACCATTTCTCAAACATCACACTGAATTGTACATGTATTTGTTCATATGACTCACTGTACACTTTTAATGTGGCTTCTAGGACGTGTCACAAAAATGATAAGGGCCATTACCATTAAAACTGGACTGTTACCACCAAGTTTAATAAAAATAAAGTGCCATCTTACAACAAAATATATATTTTTTTTTAATCTGTACGTTTTAGCCAGTATTATTAATGTGTACTACAAACTAATGAAGCAGCAAAGGATTCAGCTATACGTTTTTTTTTTATATTCATACTTCATTGGTGTAATGTGTGGATCGCACACTGGGTGAAACCCGTATGGCACAAGCCCTTTGTGTGTGTCAACCGTGAAGTTATATTCACAGGTGTAATGCTTATTCCTGTGCGTCTTTTTATGACGATTAAGCTCACGCGCTTGTGTGATTGTTCGTCCACATGAAGAACAAACGTGATACCTGTGCGATAGTTCATGATTCTTTAGGTATTTGCGTTGCGTATATGATTTTTCACACGTGGAACAAGGGTACGTCTTGACAGGGTTGTGGATGTTTACATGACTCAGGAAGTTATATAATTCGTAAGCGAGTCGTTTTTGACAGACGTTGGACCATCTTTATTCAACACAAACTTGACATTGACATCACATGTCGTATCCCATCATGCTTTGGGATAAATGCAAACATGAGGTATGGTGGCCGATATTGGCTGTTGCTACACCTCCCACCGATTATATTGAACGTCATATACGTAGAAACAATTACACTGAAAGTCAGAATGAATTACGTGTGTATGACATAACCGTTGTCTGATTAGTTAACATTAAAAGTGAACTTTAATTAAACGTCTGAACAGCTATTAGTGTTCATAATTCTGACTAGTAGAAGTAATGCACTTTATAAGTCTAAACGCTTCGGTGGTTTCACCGTTCTCCCTGACCGAGTCACCCTTTCAGGTGCCGCTGGTTCAGAGATTAACGTTGTCTCTCTGGCAGGACGTGAAGCACTCTTCGCTGGTGTAGCTGACAGCTGCATCTCAGCAGCGGGTGTCGCGGGGACAGCAGTTGTAGCGAAGTGTGCAGGCAGTGTCCGCTGACCGTCGGAGTCGTCACCAGCGCGAGACCCTGTAGTCTGCACCAGCGCTTTACGGTTGCGACGCAAGGTCGGTCTTCACCAAGTACGATCGCGGCTCAGGTGTTCGACTCACAACTAGACCTTGGCGATTTTGGTCTCGGATCCAAACTGGATCGCCTGGCTGTAGCGTCGGCAAGTCACGCGCTTTGTGTCGCAAGTTGAAGGCATGCTGCTGGTCGGAACGACGCAAGCTCTCCTTCTTTTGCAGGGATTCGTCGCCAGGACCCCTCTGTTTCAGTGTACTGGGAAGGACGGGTAGCAGAGTGCGAAGTCGTCGTCCCATGAGCATTTCTGCCGGAGACAGGCCATTCTGAAGCGGCGTTGATCTGTACGCCATGAGAGCGACGTGTACGTCTTCGTTCCTCTTCAGAAGCCCCTTCATCGTGCGCACTGCCCGTTCTGCCTCTCCATTCGATTGAGGGTATCGCGGAGAGCTCGTCACATGCACAAACCCGTAATGCATTGCGAACTGACGAAAGGTCGCTGCACTGAATTGAGGGTCATTGTCCGAAATGATGATGTCGGGAATACCATGTGTTGCGAAGATCTCCTTCAGCACGTGCACTACGCTCTCCGACGACATGTCGTCGAGACGTTTGCTCTCGATGAGACTCACTTTTCCGTGGAGTCCATCGCAAGCCTTTCCCAAGGACGAGATGGGAATGACGAAGTCATCAATGGTTCAGTTGGCACCGGTCGATCTTTCGCACACGTTACGCACTTTGAGACCCTTGCCTCGATCATCGTCGACATACCCGGCCACCACAGAGATGCACGCGCTCTGGCCAGTCATTTCGTTATGCCCCGATGCCCTTGATGGAGACAGTCAAGGACGTCCAGTCTCAACGCTCGAGGAATGACGATGCGTTCATCATATAGGAGAATGTCATCAACGATCGCCAGATGGTTCCTGCTCTCCCAGTATTGGCGTAGTAGCGGCTGGTTTGGCATATATGCAGGCCACCCATGAAGACAGTATTCTCGGATTTTACTGCATTCCTCGTCTACTTTCTGCTCGTCGACTATTTCCCGTAGGCATTTGTTCGTTGCCGGGAGAATGTTCACTGTCTGTTGTGCGAACGCTTCGACTTCTGCGACAAACAGTTTGTCCTCTGATGCGGGTGCTTCTACCGGCGCACGAGAGAGTGCATCGGCTATTGTTTGATGCTTTCCCGGCACCTACGGTGCGAATCGCATCAGCCGTAGGCGAAACCTTTGTATCCTTGGCGGCATTTTGCATAGTTCGGTGGTGTTCAACAATGGCACTAACGGACGATGATCTATCTCGAGTGTGAGCCGTAACCCAAGCACGTACTCGCTGAACTTTTCACATGCCCAAGTCGCTGCCAAGGCCTCCTTCTCGATTACCGCGTAGCGTTTCTCAGTGTCACTCAGCGATCGCGACGCATAGCAAACTGGACGACGCTTGGTGTCATCTTGCACTTGTAGCAGGATCGCTCCAATGCCTGTCGACGAGGCATCTGCTGCAATGATTGTGGGACGTTTTGGTTCGTAGTGGGCGAGTGTCTCAGGCGCGACCAGGGCGTCTTTCACTCGCTGGAATGACTTCTCCCGTGGGTCACCCCACAACCAGACATTGTCGCTGCGCAATAGTTGGCGTAGCGGCTCATTGCACTCAGCCAGCCCTGGGATGAACTTTCCCAACTGATTTACCATGCCCATGAAACGTTGCAGTTCTTTGACCGTCGTTGGAGTCGGAAAATGTGTGACTGCTGTTGTTTTCCGCGGGTCGGCCTGAATGCCGGAGCCATCGACAATGTGACCAAGGAACGTTATAGAGCTTCTGGAGAACTCGCATTTGTTTGCGTTCAGTGTGAGTCCAGCCTCCTGAAGGCGACCCAGAACGGCTCTCACACGTTTGTTATGCTCTGTTTGATATGTGGCGTGAATGAGAATGTCGTCCATGTGACAGATGACCCCCTCGAGTCCTTCCAGAATGATCGACATTGTTCGTTGGAAAATCTCCGGAGCGGAGCTGATCCCGAATGGTAGCCGGTTGAAGCAGTACCGACCATGTGGTGTGATGAAAGTCGTCAGCAGCCGTGACTCGTCGTCAAGCGGAAGCTGCCAAAAGCCGCTGTTGGCGTCAAGCTTCGAGAAGACTTTGCTGCTGCCCAACTTTTGTCCACTGATGACATCGGGTGTATCTCTCGCTGTACTGACTTGTTCAGTTGCGTCAGATCTACGCAGATCCGCACGGAGCCGTTTGCGTTCTGGACAGGAACCATGCCGGAGCACCATCTTGTTGGCACGGTCACCGCCGATATGATCTCCTGTCGCACCATCGACTCAATCTCACATTTTTTTGTGGAAGTAGAGGATGGGCGATTTTCCTTGCGGTGTACAAACAGACTAGTGTGGCGTCTGCGCACAGTGTGATGTGATGTTCGGTTCTCAGTTTACCGATGCCTTTGAAGAGAGAGAGAGCTGTACTCGGCAGGGCAGTTTGGTTTCTGACTCGTTGTTTCTTGGACGTTGTCGACACGTGCGACCAAGTCAAGACCGACACACGCTCGCCGACTGAGTAGAGAGTACTCTTGGTGTTTAATGACGTACACCAGTTCATCGAGTGATTTGTTACGATAGTGCAGTTTTGCCTTGATTACTCCCATTAGTGGTAGAAGTGTGCCACCCGGACCACGTAGTGCTTGCTTTGTCGGTAGCAGCTTTTCTGTATTAAGCCACGCCTCTTGAACGCTGACCACAGAGACAGCTGCACCCGTGTCTAGTTTTAACTTTGTGGCGTGACCATTGACTTCCACCTCAGCTGACCAGTGTTCTGTGTCGTCTAGTGTCCCAACATAACCGAGGTACGGCAAGTCGACACACTCAAGCTGTTGCACTTCGTTGACCCGGTTTGACGTTTGTTTCACACCCCGACAGACAGAGTGGAAGTGTCCTTTCTTTTGGCAATTGCGACAAATGGCTTCTCTTGCAGGACATTGTTGTCGACCGTGTCGACTGCGGCCACACCATTTGCATGTGCTGTGTGTGCCTGTTGTAGCAGAATTTGTTTTTGCGTTGTTGTAGTTCTTAGGTTTGTGCTTTGTACCGGCTTTGAGGTGGTTTATTGGGTGAGCCGGTTTGACAAAATCAACAGTTTTGCTAGCAACAGTGTTCTCTCTAACAAATTCTCTATTTTGTTTTCTTGCCTCTGCTTGTCTGCTAATTTCTATCGCTTTTTTCAGCGACAGATCGGACTTCCCTTGTAGCGTATCAGATAAAGCATCACTGAACACGCCTACGACGATTCGATCCCTGATTAGATCCTCTCGCAGATTGCCGTAGTCGCAGAATTCTGACAGCTTGTACAAGTCTTGTATGAAGGTGTCAATCGATTCACTCGGTGACTGAGTTCTTTTATTGAACCTCGCACGCTCACAAATGACGTTTCGTCTTACCTTGAAGTATTCGTTCAGCGCCATCTTCACATCTTCGTTTACCGTCAGCGTAGACAGTATATCGTCTGCACAGTCCCCCATACTGTAGAGTAGGATGCTGACTTGATCTGCATTTGGCTTATTTTTCAGCCCTGATGCTACTCTATAGCGTTCGAACCGCTTTAGCCACTTAGGCCAAAGTTCTGCCTGTTGAGGGCTATTTGCGCCATCGAACTTTCCCGGCAGTGGAATGTCAAGCTGGATGCTAGTGGGCGCAATATTCTGCGCTGGCTGAACCGTAGGATTCTCCACTGGTACGCTCATATCTTGTTGTATTAGTGTTGACTGTGGGTGTTTTAAAACCCGCTGCCACCATATAGAATTCGTGAGTCGTTTTTGACAGACGCTGGACCATCTTTATTCAACACAAATTTGACATTGACATCACATGTCGTATCCCATCATGCTTTGGGATAAATGCAAACATGAAGTATGGTGGCCGATATTGGCTGTTGCTACAGAAGTCTCTGGGCGTTTGGAAAGACTCTCCGCACATATGGCAATCAAACCACTTGTGAGTCGTTTCGTGAGCAGTAAGGATCCTGGACGTTCTGAATGATTGTCCACACACATAACAAGTATGCAGTGCCAAAGCATTGTGCTTCGCTAGATGGCTGAAAAGGGCTGACATGGTAGCAAAATGTGCTCCACACACACAACAAATGTAGTAGTTTTCAAAAGCGTTTAGCTGCACATGTTTGTGTGTCTTTTCAAGATGCCCCATAAAGGATGATAGAAGTGGTGGTTTGTGTCACGAGCACTGCTGCTCGCTGGTGTCAGTTCTGTGATGACTGTCCGAGCGACTGGATTGTGTGGACTGTGTTATGCACACAGGATCGGTACATGGTTCCACAACTGTTTGGTCTACACTGAGTTTGGACTGAGTCTCACTGGTCTGTTGTTCTTTCTGATCACTGTTCTCACAGGAGCCATTGGATGGTTCCGCAGACCAGTCTGTGTGTTTCATCTTCTTCTTCTCTATCAACAAACCTCCCTCACACACTACCCACTTTCTGGGCTCTCCATTGGTGTTGAAACATTCATCAGACTCAACATTCTCTATCTTCACTTGAATCTGTGATTCACAGCAACCTGTTGGTCGTCCGTCCTTTTGGTGACATGTCTTGTCGAATGGCAGGAACCCTTCCTGCAAGTCTGTATAGTCTTCAGACTTTATACTTGCCAGACCTATTCAAAGATCAGAACAATGTCTTTGATTATGTTACTACAATGGCTCAACAACAAAATAGTAATAATGAACTTATTACTTGGCATCTCTTGAAGTGTCATTAAGGCTATATTTTGCTGCAAAAAAATTGATTTAAGGGAGTCAGAAAAAACTAGCAAAACCTTGACAAACATGAACAAAATGCAGGCAAAAATCCACGCAAAGATTGACGTAATAATAATACTATAATAATTACCATAACAGTGTTCACTTCTTGCTATAAATAAAATAATTACTGGTGTGTTGGCCAATAATTTTTAGTTTCTCAAAACGTGTTTGTATATCCAACATATATAGTGTTTGGTTTCGAAGACAATGACGAAACACTGTTCTATAAAGTCATCTGTCAATACACACATTGCAAGAAAAACGGCTAAATTTCCGACATTTGACCTAATAATTTTGTGTATATATTCTCAAAGGTTTCTTTGTAAAACCATCAATATCTGACTACTTCCTGAGTGCTCCTTCTTATATTTGGATAGATATAAAGAACTTGCAGTAGAACTAATTCCTTAATTTGGCTATGCATTTTGGAGTTCGGGCAGAAATGCCTGTTTTTGTACTGATAGTTTATGAAATAGTTGTCCAACCAGACAGATGAAACCTGACAATCATGTTTTAGAATGGTTGTTCGCATAAAAAAAGTAATACATGTAAACGAACATTTAAAATATAGACTCAGTATCTGTTTTTATAACTAACTAATAGAGTACATACCAAAGTACTAATGTATACCTGGCAAGACTTGATAGTCATCACAGTTCTGTTTCACAAGACTGACTGAAGCAACGCGTCCACAGGTTGAAAGCTCAATGGCTGTTTGGAGACACTCTCCCTGGGCTGATGTTTGCAGGAGAGCATTGGGCGCCTTCTGGTGCGGCACCGGAGGACAGTAACTGTTTATCCATAGAGATGTCTTGTTCTTCATCAGCCTTCATTGCAGATGTGATGGTTCACTAAATATAAACAACACAATACGAGTTATCATGGTAAGTAATCCTGACGTTTGTAATCTTTGTTTCTGTGCTGCATTCTGACTTCCTATGTGATTCATAAATATAACTCATTCAGGAAGCCACAATTCATGATTTGCAGTGTCAACTGTCCCCATTGTTTCTGGTCATTTCAGTCCAAAAATTGTATCCAACAAACACGTATTGGTAACACTCGTCTTGTTAATCTAAAATCAGATTAAAGGCACTGTTCTCTTTGTCCTAGTAAGTACTCCTAGTATTTCAGCAATATTCACAATATTGAAAGGCACAGAGGTGTCTTTTGATGGTATCTAATTTTATTGTAGATAAGGTGCTAAAATGCTGGGCATAAATTGAAGTATATACATAGTACATGATGAAACCAAAAATGGGATGTCCAGTAGAACGTATACATTGCGTCACACAAATTGTCATCCTAACACCCCCTTACAATAAGGATACTTTTACACAGGTGCAGATCTTTGTTTGATACAGAGTGTCCAAACATCGCCACACGTCAATTATTTGGCCACTGTTTATTTCGCTGATGTACACACCTTATTGGAAACGAGATACTGCTGGTAAAATAGTTAATTTCAAAAAGAAACAAATGTTTGGCAGGGACATCCAAGATACGTGATAAAGGTTGCTGATAGTTATGACACCCAGTATCTCTGCAAGTACATCAACAAGTCCATTGTCCTAATTATGTTTTATTCAAACATCACCAAATTCTTACAAGGGTACTAAAACATTTCCGATGTTAAATATATGGATATAACTTACAAAATACCAGTGATAAAGCAGCTTCTTGTCAGAGTAGTTGACGTATGCCTACGTTTAGTTTAAGCTGCCTTGCCTTGTGCAAACTTCAGTATAATTAGGTTATGTTACAGCTGAAAAGTGCATGACTGTTGATAATGATTGCATGCCAGTCCATGTACACAATTTCAACATATGGCACTTCTGTTAGGTGACCAGTTTTAATTTGTATGGCTAAAAATTAACTAATATGGATCATTTCGGTCGCTGCATATTTGGAGAGTCTCACGCTGCTATGATATTCTCAGTCATTGTTGGGATATATTTATGTAGATTCTCAATTGTTCTTGTTTTCTCAGTTAGTGCATAGAATCAAAATGTTGCCTGCTTGCCCATTATTGCTTACTGTGCGATCTAAGTATGATCCCAGATAGCATGTAAACGTTAATATAACGTTTGCATTTGGTTAGAACAGTTCGATTTTGGTTACTGTTAGACCTCTAACGTTCCCGGAACGTTAGTTTATGGTTTGATTTAAAACGGTTTGATCTTTAACGTTGCCGGGACGTTAGTTTTTGGTTTGATTTTAAACAGCTAAATCTTTAACGTAGTCGGAACGTTAGTTTTTGGTTTGATTTGAAACTGTTTGATCTCTAACGTTTCCGGAACGTTAGGTTTTGGTTTGATTTTAAACAGTTAGATCTGTAACGTTGCCGAAACGTACGTTGTTGTGGTTGTTCTGTCAAGCTGTGACAGTATATGCCGGCTCTTTGCCGGGGTAAGAAGCAATCTGGTCAAACCAACCGCTAATTAATGACCGCCGCGGAACACACGCACGCACGCACACACGCACGCACGCACGCACCACCGTACTGCTTTATTTTAATTTACGTACACAATGCATGGTAATTGGTTCCAGGAGCACACCACTATTATAATAATGTTTGTCTTTTGTTATTCAGGTACTGACATATATCTTACATTGATCCATTTTATTGACATATATATATATACACATCAAAGTAACTGCTAATCAGCCGCGACAAATTCCTTCGTGATTGCAAGTTTAACAGTTGAATGTGCTGGATGGTTTTTGACAGCTTAATATTTCATTTATTGCTATTAATTGCATTCAAAAAATGTTAAGAGATGGTGCATAGTTGGTGATTCTGTACTTATTAAGCAAGCGTTCAACATTGTTTTTACCCGAGCAATATGACATCTTATTGGACGAAACGTAGACGGCTTCATGCCAGTGTTGAAAGACATCTTGAACAAATTGCACAAGACCACGAAGAAGCATCTTCAAACCTGCCTCGAGAGAATGATGATTTTGTTAATGTTTATGTCGATTCTGAATTGGTTTTGAATCAGGATCACCACGTTGCGAACCAGTGTTTTGATGAGGATTTGGGAAATCAACAAAATACTGTCCCACCGAAACAAAATAATTCCGACATGTCGGATACTGAGTCTGATTCTTCAGGCATGGATAATGAGGCAGAGTCAGCAGACAGTACTAATGAATTTGCCAAAACATTAGCTGAGTGGACAACTGAATGTTCTCTGTCACTCAACACACTATCTTCGTTGCTTGGTGTGTTACGAACTAAGCATTCATATCTACCGAAAGATGCACGAACTTTGCTAGGGACCAAATCTGACTCTGAAAATGACATCAAACAAATATCTGGAGGGTCTTATTACCATTTTGGCATTGCCAAAGGTATTTTGAATTGCATTGAACAGATCCAAAACCTCCCAACTGTTGATTCACTGTCTATGCAGGTGAATATTGATGGGGTTCCTGTGTTTAAGAGCACAAACGGTCAGTTTTGGCCAATACAAGGAATGCTTGAAAACAGGCCACATTCTAGTGAGCCATTTTTGATTGGGCTATTCTATGGAGAGTCAAAACCCAAGAATTGGACTTTATGGAAAGTTTTTTGATAGAATATGACCAATTAAAAGAATCTGGTCTGCATTACAATGGATCAACAATTAAGTTTGATATATCAGTCTTTGTGTGTGATGCACCTGCCAGAGCATTCATTAAAAATGTTAAGCAGCACTCAGGCTACTCTGGCTGTGAACGGTGCACTCAGAGGGGGGTCTGGAATGGGAAAGTGACTTTTCCTGATCTAAATGCAAGGTTGCGGACAGATGTAGCATTTGATGAAATGCAGGATGAGAATCATCACACAGGTTCTACCCCCCCTTGCTGGCAAAAGTCTGGGTTTGGTGTCCCAAGTAGTGCTCGACTACATGCATTTAGTTTGCCTTGGTGTCATGCGACGTCTCATTATGTTGTGGATAAAGGGTCCTCTTCACTGCAGACAAGGCACCGCTGTTATTTCATCCATATCAGATCAATTATTGCAGTTGAAACATTTAATCCCATCTGAATTTCCAAGGAGGCTTAGATCTTTGTTTGAATTCAAGCGATGGAAAGCAACCGAATTCCGGCAGTTTTTACTGTATACTGGACAAGTTGTCTTAGTAAGGCAATTACCCGATGAAATGTACAAGAATTTTCTCTTGCTTTCTTTCTCCATATATATCCTTGTGGACAGAAATTTGTGTTCACAGTACAATGAATACGCAAGCCAGCTTTTGAAGCTGTTTGTACAACACTTCTCAGATTTGTATGGGGCTAACATGGTTAGTTACAATGTTCACAATTTGATTCATCTTGGAGACGATGCTAGAAGACATGGTCCCCTTGACGAAATATCGGCTTTTCCATTTGAAAATTTTATGAGTGGTCTTCTAAGGAAAGTCCGGAAGCCATCAAAGCCTTTAGAGCAAGTAATTAGGAGATGTACTGAAGCCACACGTAACATGAAGAAAAAACCATGTAAGAAAACTGTGCATCCCACAGTTTGTAAGCCATATAAATGTGGTTATGTGCCCCAAAACGTTCCATTTTGTAACCAGTTTAAGGAACTTCACATGGAGGGTTTCATTATAAATCTGCATCCAAGGAACAACTGCATCACAATCAACAATGAGATTGCTCTGGTTCGCAATATATTATTAATAGATTCTAAGGTATCTATTGTTTATCAAAGATTCCGCGATAAGAGCAGATTTTTTTAATATCCTGTCGAGTCAGACTTATTGGGAATCTATAAAGTAGGGAATTTAGACACTGAATTCGCAATTGGGTGTGTTGAAAACATTACATGCAAAAATGTGATTCTGTCGTATAAGCAAGGATCCGTAGTTATTCCTCTCATTCATTCTATGTATTAGATGTGATATATATTATTGTGGAACCTGGAGTCAGTTTCGTGAAGCCTACTTAAACTTATTTTACTTTAGTAAAACCATACCAGCACATTCCTTGTTCATTGTCTTGTAAAATGGCCATCACCCAAAGCTTCATGCCTAAAATTCATTTCAATTATTTTAAAAAATCGGCTTGCTGTCAAATTATGTCATGAATGTGGCATACCAAGTGTTAGAATTTCTGCCAAGCAAGGAGGTTGCAATCGTGCCATCATCGTGGTTACTCCACGATCAAAGCAATTAATGTGTCTAAAATATACTGTCACGAACCTAATGATTAGTGTAATTTTTACTGGTTGTGTGTAAACAGAGCTGAACTGACATAATTGATTAACTAATTACAACTAAACGATACATAACAAGTGAAGCCGGTCAAGATTCTAGCATGCATGCATATATACATACAAATATACATACATACATACATACATACATAAATACACGCATACCGATACACACGCACAATAAGTATACATTAACTTTTATTTTTACACATTCATGTAGATAATATTAATCTTATCAACTAATTTTGATTATTTGCAATGTAAAGTAATTTCGATGACATCATGCATGATACTTTTGATTATATAACTATTGCGTTTATGGGGTAAGTTGATCGAAAACTTGATTATGATGCACCATAACTATAAGCGATTGCCATAAACTGCAATCTAGATCACTACAGCATCACTTGTAATCTGGATCGTTTACTTTATAATTGTTTAAACACACAGGAGCTGTGCGCAAAAATGTCTTGACTGCCAAGGCAACAGATAAAGAGGTGGAGCAGGAGGTCAAGATGTGGCTAAAGTTTGCTACAGAGAGGGACGTCGGCCGAAAGGAGAGAGAAGAGAGGAAGCGTACCGCAATAACCGCTGTGCTATGAAAGTCACACACGGACGGACACTATATATAGGACTAGTTTCTTTATTCAGTATTACAAGTTTTATTATTTTTATTTGATGGGTCTCCCACCCATGGTCCCCTCATAATAAATTCAGCTTTATATAAAGCTTTTACACAAAAATACACTTGTCTTGTGTTACTATGCAAACTAGCCACGACTCATAGTCAGTCCGTTCAGTAGGTATATCATAAAACGTCACACTTAAAATACTCTTTCCTTGTGTTTATGAAATGAAAACAGTTGTATGCATATATATATATGCAAATGTCATATAATTAGGAAGGACAAGTTGGAACAGGACAAACACTCACGTTAGTATTGGGGTTAAGAAACATGCATTTATAGATGTCACTTACACAAATATAAATGATATAACGAAGGCGAAATTCATCCTACTGGAAATATGTCAATATTGTCGCGCATGATGCAGATTTAAAAGAAACTCCACGCCCTGACACATATACACTTATGACACAAGGTTTTGGGGTACTCAGTACCATAGAAGATGCTTGGAATGTAGTTTTTAACCTTCACACCACCTAAATTATAATTTTATTTTCCATTCACATCACCTCATAACTGGCTTATTAATTACTTTTATAACCTCTTTTAGATGTAATACAAACAGTATGCAATAGCTGCACGGTATTCTAGTCTACATCAGCTTCCAAATGCAGCCGAAAAATCATCACCCGTCGCTCAAATCACATTTTGGCGGTTTTTGTGATAAAATGGGCCGTATTTCTAATTTGGGGTAAGACCACATTAGATTTTACATAAGCAGCCATTATAACGTTTCGTTCATTTCCTACAAAATTTATTAAACAGTTTTCTTGAAAATCTCCATTGACATAGGGCCTAAATGCTGTGGAAAATTGGTGAAATTCTCATACTTCATTTTTCAGCAAAATCCACCCAAACTTAATGCCCCTCAATGTTGCCCCAATGTGGTGATGGATTTTGAAATATTGGTGTGTTCTACAAAATAGCCACTGTGCGAATATGCGAGCGACTAGCATATATTAATGCTGCATTCCAATCACCTTGTGTATAACATGAGTCGTGTTTACGATATAAACGAGCCCACTGGAACGCAGCATGCCATTATTGCTACCTCGTGAAAAATCTAATGCAGTAGTACATTCAGTATTCACGGGACCAACATGTCCCATGTCAAAGTGCTTGAAAAAAATTCACATATCACACCAAAACGGTATTTTCAAGGGTACTCTTTCGGAGGCGGACGAATCCTTAATGTCGTCTTACCCCAAATATGTGGATTGTTTTTGTGGCCCTTCGATTTACGTATATAGGTGGGCGATATAACTTACAAGGGCGTTTACTGTATATTGTATTAAAACTATATGTAGGAATTGCACACTCTCCAACATCTAAATGTGCTTTACACATGCATTACGATTAGCTTGTTTGTATACCAATATTGTGCAAACTGTCCGTATAACCTTCCTCCGTACAGGGGTCAATACAGAGTTGGTTTTCCCATAGGCGACCATGTTAACGTTTTGTCTGATTATAAAAAAACGTGGCAGGTCTACAAAATGTCTTAAACTTCTTACCTGCTGTTATCATCATCTCACTGACATGCTGATAGATTAACAAAAATTGCATACTTCTAGCTCTCATAAAATGCCTGTATGTGTGACACCCTTCAATATTTACAAATGCAGGCATGCATTACTCCGCAAACAGGTCACGCAGGCAATTTGTTGCCAAATATCCTTCCGCTTATTCAAATCATCTAGAAATCCACAATTTTACAGTCAACACCTTCTGCAATCACACATGGAAATCTGCCTACTCCAATGCACTTGTGTCATAGAATGTGAATTTAAAAAAAAATCATTTCTCAGAAATACACTGCTCTTTTCTTCGGAAGTCTATCTAGAACATGACCCCAAATAGACATGGCAATTTTGGAGAACAATTTTGAAACTAACACATTTTATAGGCTCTCCTATCTTATACACTGTGTGATATTTTGTTGTTTGTTTTTTATACATATTTCAAAATAGCCACCCTTCTTGATAGGGCACCGTGTGAATAAGCATTTCACTGTCAGACAATTTCTAATCTGGCATATCTGTACACTCCACGCTCATTCTCGTGTGGTACGTATTAACTCCTAACACAGTTTTCCACAAAGTCCAATATGTGCTTTATAAGAAAATTCAATTCAGCCAGTTGTTATAATACATTTCAATTTATATTGATTTTTTGGCCTTGTGTCCTATTTACAAAGATAAAAATATCAACAAAAATCACCTAAGGGTGTGAAATCATCAAAGGCCAGAAATCTCAAACAGTTCAATTGCATATTACACAGCCTAATTGGCAGACATCCAGAAGACAATAGCACTTGCCTGATTGGCCAGAAGGCAGAGCTAGTGGACAGTATCTCATAGCAGTCCTCATTATGGTGGCTCACACCAGTGGCTGTGCTCAAGTGTCATTAGGATCACTGATGAGGTCTTCACATGTGTTTAATTACCTGAAAAGTAAACAAAAAAGACTGTTGAATTACCATGCTGCAACATGATTGGTTTATTTTCATAAAAAATTTCCAAACTGAGGCTTAACTAATGGGATTATATCCCCACCCCCTTAATTATCACACACAAACAAATTTTCATTCACTGTGATTTGGACTGACAGACTGATGAGAAGTCTGTAATTTCCAATAACGGTTTGTCCCTTTCAACTGTAAGTTTGCCTGGATAATTCCGCTGCGATATTACAATGAAGGAGACTACAAATGATATTAGTAAAGTTAGTGAGAACTAAAGAAGACACCGCCTGTTGGTGGCAAGACGAGAAATCCGTGTGGTTTTCAGCATGGTCATCGATACTTCAAACCAAACCAAACCAAACATCAGAAACTCAAACGGGGGTGTGTGGATGTCACGGCTACATATGGCCAATTATTCCAGAGTGGTACAGGAAACTGCGAGTGGACTTTTACACTAATAACAATACCGGATGCCTATAGGCTATGGCATATGTGGCGATGCCAAAATTCTACGACCACGGCCAGATAGGTGCCTGGATTTAACAGACAGCTATCTTCAAGCAGACAAAAACCATGAAGATTCTGAGATGCGTCTATCTAGAACATGACCCCTACAATAACTATCTGAATCCAGCATTTGTTACGCATGAATCGTCTATCAGAAACCTGTTCACATATGCTAATGTAGAAATAATCCACAAGAGGACGTTATTAATTTGATACAAAAGGCACTTTTTGCATTTTCCCGTAGACCTCTTGAATGTGCCACCCCCCCTGTTACGTGCCCCGCAGACCTTCGGAAATTGTGAACGTCGCCGCGAAGTTGTTAGTCGTGCTGGTTCGGCCGCCATTTCTGCCTTTTTACCTAGCCTCAACGGGGGTGCAATTTGAGATTTTGGGCACCCCCTTGACTACCCTCTTTAAATCCGTCCCGGTTTTAGGCGTCCCTTGGCAAAAAACTATAAATTTTCTATAGAAAACTACAGGATTTTTGCGTTTTCTATAGAAAACTATAGGAGATTTTCTATAGAAAACTACAGGATTTTTGCGTTTTCTATAGAAAACTATAGGAAATTTTCTATAGAAAACTACAGGATTTTTGCGTTTCCTATAGAAAACTATAGGAAATTTTCTATAGAAAACTACAGGATTGTTGCGTTTTCTATAGAAAACTATAGGAAATTTTCTATAGAAAACTACAGGATTTTTGTGGCTTTCTATAGAAAACTATAGGAAATCTTCTATAGAAAACTACAGGATTTTTGCGGTTTTCTGTAGAAAACTATAGGACATTTTCTATAGAAAACTACAGGATTTTTGCGGTTTTCTGTAGAAAACTACAGGACATTTTCTATAGAAAACTACAGGATTTTTGCGGTTTTCTACAGAAAACTACAGGACATTTTCTATAGTTTTTTTATAGAATATTCTATAGGAAATTTTCTATAGAAAACTATAGGAAATATCCTATAGTATTTTCTATGGAATATTTCCTATAAGAAATATCCTATAGGCTATATCCTGTAAAAAAATATTCTGTATGACATACTCATTAACAGACGTGCACGTTAATCTTCAAATATTTGTATTATATTATATATTCAAATACATTAATCATACAGGCAATCTACAGTAATATCCAAGCATATTGAATGACCAAATAAAACAAATACAAAATAAAGTCCTTATGTATACATTATAATACATTATGAATAATTAAGTATATGATAAATACAAAAAAGACTATTGAGCATACATGTCAAGAAATTAATCCTTAAATACTCGTGAACAGTAATGAGCCATTATCTGAAATAGCACAGACTACATGTCACAATGACATTCACAACAGGGATAGCAAGACAAATATTGTTGGAAACATTAAATATATTATTACTAAAATACACATCAATTAGCATCCATGTAGGAAACAAATTAAACATGGTAATACACTTTTTTCTTACATAGGCATTAGAACCTGCCGGGGGGCTTAGTTCCTAATAGTTGTGGATTAGGAGCTTAGCTCCCCAACATTTAGGAAGGGGTGTGCAGTTTGTGGTGTATGGGGGCTGGAGATAGGATTACCCCTAAATATTGTGGAATGGGGGTGCTTATTTAGGTTTTCAGAGTGCCATAAGGTGGTTTTTTTCAGCGAGCCTCAAGGGGGTGCAGATCGAGATGTCTGGAGAACCTCAAGGTGGGATTTTTTGGAACGCCCCCTTCCCTGTTCCAATGCCAGTGACTTAATATACACTGTACTCGGGTATGCTACCATGGTATTTTTAAACAGGTACAACATGGTATTTTCATACATGGTACAAACACCAAAGATTGCCAGTCAGTAAGCGACATATCATGTCATTTTTGTACATCGCATCGTCAAATTATGTTGATAAACAACATATCTCAATATAAGATTTGCCATTATCTTTGCTATTGGCGGTTTTGTAAAAAGAATTCTGAAAAGTACCTTTAATACATATTTGTATTGAAATATATACTTTTTCATTTTATCATATTTTAACCCTTCAAGATTATTTGTATTTAAATACATGTCAATGAATTTGACCCATATCTGCTGGTATACTACCACGGTATTTTGAAACAGGTACAACATGGTATTCCATTTGATATTGACAGAGCAAGGAAAACGTGTGGTAGAAAGAGAAAACCGAAATCACTTGGCATGATAGTGTCAAGAGGGTAGGGGTGAACAGTTGATAGTGACTCTAAGCAAGATGGGTTGTTTATCAACACTTCTAGAATGTTAGATTGGAAACTGTTGTTGGGTCAGTCATTCTGACTGAACATAATTGGCATGGTTGAATGATTTTCTTCCATTACTTGGAACGCGGCATACCACACTGTATTTATACACTCATGCATTATTACCAGTGCATAACAATAGTATATATAGGAAGGGTTTATGGGTAAAATACAATAAACGTCATGCGGCTCTGGTGACATATTTGCCTAGGCAAAATTGCAGAATTGAAATGTACAGTAGAACCTGTCTTGAGTGACCGCCACTTCAGCCTAGCAAAAGTGGTCTTTCAAGACGGGTGGTCGCCCATGACAGGTTAATAAACATTGAAAATATGGTCAATTTCAAGAGGAACCGAGAAAGCAGGTGGTTATCCAAGACAGGTTCTACTGTAAAAAAATAGTTTGGGTCTAGATATCGGTCATTATGACTATTGCGCTTTGCCCTGAAACCTTACACATGTATCATATTTATTGGTCAAATAAATTGATTCCGAGTTCTGTATTGCAATATATACATTATAATTGTACAGAGTATGTTATCATAATATTCAATAATTCAGAATGCATACACACAAACACTATACCACTTATATTGGTATCAGTGCTGTCAGAATGGACAAATCTTGCTTTTGGACATCAGTGATGACACCAACCTGAAATAAATGGAACAGAACACAATAAAAATACAATATGTGTGGCTTATATTATACATCATAAATCTAAAAACTGGAACATTTTGACAAATACTTAATATTCAGCAAAGTCATATTACAATGTTGCACTGTGGTTTTATCTCATAGTATCCTCATCTACATGCCCAGCAGGTAGTAAGTCCACTACAGGATGGACTCAAATTAGCTCATTTATCCCATGTGTGGGATCTTTTACTTCCTCTGGCAGATAACAGTTAGAAGGGAGCAATGGCCTAGTGTATTTTCCAAGAGAACAAAATTTCCCAAGTTTTTTTAAACTGTGGCCGATAGTTGGATTTGAGTCCAGTCCCCTCAACCGGTGCTTTACCACTTTGCCACCGGTTCCCATTATCGGCAGTAGTCGGTACCCATATAATTTTTGAACAAGTAGGTCTAGTACTGTGACAGTAATCTACCTTTATATATATCACTATTATCAGGATTAGTAACATTAACAAACAGACAACTAAATTGTTAATATTGTTATTATGAATCAAAATAAATAGTTGTTTAAATCATTGGCATTGCCATTAGGCATTACATACATTAGTATAGACTTTATGTTTATATCTAAAAATGTTAATTATATACCTACGGCTACACTAGTCCCTAGTTGGCTATGGCCTATGCATCACAAAAAAGGTAAACAAATTGAACTTGAAACACACACATATCGATCACATATTTGCATTCTATTGTCATTTAATTTAGGGTATTTTTTAACAGTCTGAGTTGCATTTTACTTGTTTTTATTATTCATTCACGTGGCCATGGCAATGCAGTTGGTTACTTGGTACGTACAACGAAATGAGCGACAATTGAGGCAAATCTACTCTAGTAGGTCGAGGCCACTTTACCATCTGGCTAAATGTAAAATAATTGATAAGAAAATAATGCTCGGTGTGTACCTCAAACAATAATTGACATACACAAACACTATGGAATGACGGAATGATCGATTTGGTATAGAAGAAAACGAGGGAAAATCGTTGCATCGATGCAGGTTGGAATTGGCGGTTACGCAAACGGCTGTCTGTCTATAACTATTTCGTAATATTGTTAACAGTATTTTACTCTGTGGATCAAATAGTTATAAAAACAACACACAGCAATCTTTGGAAACGTCCTATCGTTTGTCTCGTGGCATGAATGGCCGAAATGTCTTCATTATAATGACTCTGTCCGCAATCTACCGACTTCGCGCTAGGCCGTCTGGCCTTCTTCTGTTTGAAATCGAACGTTACGCGCCGAAATGACTCACGGGTAGTAACATTATGGGATGCGGTAGCGGCGCTGCCGGATTCATAACAATATGCTTAGTTGAATGTTTCGGTATAAAATAATACAGTAGCATCGTTTTAGTTTACAACATACTGACATATATATGTATATGTAACATCTACCACATGTATACATAACAAAAAAATACATACATGTTTCTAAAACAGTGGTTAAAAGTTTCCACAGAATTCTATAGAATATTCTATAGTTTTCTGTAGAATCCTACAACAAAAACTATAGGTTCTCTAAAATATATAGGATTGTATAGAATATTCTATAGTTTTCTATAAAATCCTACAAAAAAACTATGGGATCTCTAAAAACTATAGGATTGTATAGAATATTGTATAGTTTTCTGTAGAATCCTAGAAAAAACTATAGGTTCTCTAAAAACTATAGGATTCTATAGAATATTCTATAATTGTCTATAAAATCCTACAAAAAACTATAGGTTCTCTAAACACTATAGGATTCTATAGAATATTTTTTAGTTTTCTGTAGAATCCTACACAAAACTGTAGGTTCTCTAAAAAACTATAGGTTTCTATAGAATATTCTATAGTTTTCTATAAAATCCTACAAAAACTGTAGGTTCTCTAAAAACTATAGGATTCTATAGAATATTCTATAGTTTTCTGTAAAATCCTACAGAAAACTACAGGTTCTCTAAAAACTATAGAATTCTATAGAATATTCTATAGTTTTATACAGATTCCTACAAAAAAACCTATAGGTTGTCTTAAACTATAGGATTCTATAGAATATCCTATAGTTTTCTATATATTCCTACAAAAAACCTATAGGTTGCCTAAAAACTATAGGATTCTATAGAATATTCTATAGTTTTCTATAGAATCCTACACAAAACTATAGGTTCTTTAAAAACTATAGCATATTCTATAGAATTCTATAAAATATTCTATAGAATTATGTAGGAAATTAAGATTTCCATAGCCAATTTATAGTTTTCTATATAATACTATAGAATACTATAGAAAAACTATATAATACTATATAATACTATAGAATACTACAGAATACTATAGGAAATTTATAGTTTTCTATAGAATGTTTTGCTAAGGGGTATCTAGGAGTTAATAAAAAACCCATTAATCATTGACAAATACAATCAAAACTATTATGCCAACTGTTTAATTACTAGAACATCCTTGTTGAAGACAAACAATTTAATTGCACTGACTGCGCCAGCTTGATGGAAAGTCTGGTGTCACAATGCCTAAACTCTTTCCATTTTTTAAGAATTATATAAATTTAAATATATTTTTTTATTTATTTTATACACTTTTTGCAAGCATGTTTGTCGGATTCACTACACACGTACATACGCACGAACGAACTATGGCTTTTTTGGTCACCTCCGCTTTGAGATAATCGTTCTAGTAAAAACCGTCAATGAACTCGATGCTGAACGCTCTGTTGGATGTTTGTGATTGGTGAGTTCGCCAGTTAAGTAAAGAGCTATCTCGGCGAAGACACGAGATTCACCGGTTTTTGCGAGAACAGGTGCGAAGCATCGATTTAGAATTTACTTTTCTTTGTCAAGTTTCTGCAAGAAAGTTTTACTCTTCGTTTTATCTGGTCCGGGGTAAGCTTACTACTAGGCTAATAGCCGACGTTGATATAAGTGGGCATAATTGGGAAGGTACATTTAACTTTGGGGTCACTGGCATGTTAGGGCTAGGTCGGATCAGATTCAGATTGAGCCTGAGCCTGAGGGGAAGATCATGCATGCAGAATTTATGGATCCAGACGTGACGTCATATTATGCTAAGCAACTAGGTCTGACAAGTTTTCTAAAATGTCATATAAATGTAAAGCTGTTCGAAATTCCGCTGTAGTGTCTGGTGAAATTGTTGGCGACACCAAATTATTTGTTTTAATTGTCTAAAAACTGAGCGATTATTAAAAAAAAATATTCTATCTAGGGCATATTAAATGCTGATCATGTTTAATCTTTCTTACATTTGTTTTAATTCTTGCCACATTGATACAGAAAACATGAGTTATTGTCATTAAAAAGCTAATGAAACTGACAGTGCTCTGACAATTTATTACCAATATTTTCTTTTCAGATGACTACTGCAATTTAGAGAAATGTCTGCAAGAAGTTCAGAATCCAAGAATAGGAGAAGAAAAGACACAGTGTTCACCAAGAACTTATTCTTAAATAAGGCGCCTAGCAGAAATGAACATAAACTCAAACTGAAAGCTGATTTGTCCATGCTTGTGGCCTGTGAACCACTAGGACACACAATCATACATGTTTGGGTATTGGTGACATCCAGACCAGGTGGTAACAAAGATGTAGATATACAATGTTTGACAAGCCATCAAAAATATGTCAAGATCATTGGAGATGGTGATACACAATGTTTGACAAGCTGTCGGAAATATATATATCAAGACCAGGTGGTAAAAAAAATGTTGATACAGTGTTTGACAAACCTTCAGAAATATGTGTCAGACCATTTGAATACATCTCGACTTTCTGCAGAGACGACAACCACTTAAAGATGTGCATAAAAGAATACATCATGACAAATGAGAGCATCGTTATGCTACATATACGTACAGTCTGATCTTTTCTGTGCTACATAGGACACAAGGTTGTTACATTACGGTTATTGGATATAGTTATTGCATATCTGTAATGAGGGTACTGCATATGAAATGGATACAAGAAAGAACGTACTGTACACGAGTCCTATGCTATATTGTCTGTCAGAGACTTAATGTTGTTGGAACTAATCAGAAATATCATAGCGATGAATCATTGCCAGAAACACAATCAGTCAGTTGTACATACTGATTGGTGAACATTTGGCAAATGAGCACAAGATCCTCTCTTGGTCGGCTCAGCGAACTCACAAGAGATGGAACAAGAAAGTTGCAGTGAAGATGACATTTTGAAAGGAAGAAATTAAGGCACTGGACTAGGGTGGAGTGCACAGTAAAAAAGACTGGTCTGATCATACTCTCCGAGTTGGAAAACAAGGAACTGTTAGTGTTACGGAGACATGCAGCTTCAGCCAACTGTTTGTACAGGAATTCATCGGTGCAGCTACATTGTTTCCACAGAGTAGGTGATGATGAAATCGGCAAATGATGGTCTGCGTACTCTACTAGACCTGATGCCAATGTTTCTCTTTGGACTGATGTGGCAGTAAGGAATATGCAGGCTCATTGGGCAGTCAAATGTGTACATATATCTGACTGCACATCTACTCCAGCTTGTCGATGAGAAAGAGTGTGAAAACAAGAAGGGAGCTGCTAACAGAGCGTGCTTCTGCTATTATTGCACTGGTATTGGAGTCACAGCATCTAAAAGTTTGGCAGCACACTATTTCATGGAAGATAACAGGACAATCGATCTTACTTCTGAGCACACAACTCTTGTTGAGTTGCAAACAGTGACATTCATATTCTCAGCACTGCTTAATCCTGAATGTCAACATGAAGTTATCAGCTCACTATGGTAAGTACGCATAGTTTAATTGTCATCATAATTACTGATTGATAATGATATGTGGTCATGCTATTCAAAGCAGGACTGACATGTACTGTTAATCTGATATTTATGGAGTACTTAATTGAGTACTTATTCCAATTACCCCCGGTACTACTTGACCTGAAATATAAAATGGGAAATTTTCTAAAATGGTAATGCATTTCAGGCTTCTGTTCTACACACATACAAGACAAGAACACACGCATACAAGAACATGCACATTGCACACATGTGAACATGCATACTCACAGCACACATACATACTCATATACACATGCATACGTGCGCACATACATACACACCGGAGTGTAACGTCTGTCTGTGTCTGTCTGTTGTAGTCTGGACCACAAGCGACCACTGCCAGAGAAGTGATGTTGCAGTCACTGGACGATGTACAAGCGACCTCTGTCACATCACAGCAGTGGCGATGACAACAGCTGGTCGACTTTATACAACATCAGTGACTAACATTCAACATGCTTACAAGTTATCTCCGCTGCTGATTTGTGACATTCTATGATAGACATATGTCATCAACAACCAGCAGTAACTCTACTGTGACAGTGACACTATTGGTACATAGGCACTCAATATGCTGGGAGAAAGGTTTCTGGGGTCATGCCTCAATTTACACTTCCTGCTTCGTTACAGATGAAGTCGGACTGACTATCTTTTTAGAAATATCTTTTTAGGCCGAAGGTCCAACGGACTTATGCCATCACTCTGCGTGCGCCGTCCACCGTTAGCTGCCATATTTCAGAAATCGTTCAACTTTTTATCTGATTTTGTATCGACGTATCTTAGGGTACTGCCACTATGCACACAAAAATTTTATTTGATTGAATCGTTCTCAGGACCCTCAAAACTTGTAATTTTTAAGATTTTGTCTATTTTTTTCAGAAACTTCATTAACTTTTTCTTTGATTTTGCATAGACATTTCATGTGGTAGTGCCACTACACACAAGAAATCTGTATTTGATTGAATCATTCTAAAGGCACATCAGAGTGCCCCCAAAATGCTAAATTTCCCTACTGCCATGAACCTCCTGCAGTAGCCTGGACCACTGATATCTTCTATTTTTATAACTGGATTGTGGACTTTGCCCTATCTCTGATCACTGGGATGGATATTGGACTAGCCTCGGCTCACTACCTGCCATTGTCCCAGTGTCAGATGGTATGCCTCCATGTGGGCTGTAACTATAATGTGTAATGGGAATCCCTACTGCACTGGCAGAACCTGAGAAACTTTAAAACAGCAATAGACATAATTATCAATGCAATATAAAGATATGGTCTAGTATTAAAATAACTTAGGTATAAAATAATATATAAAATAACTTGGGTATACTCGAAAAGGTTAAAGCATATTTAGCCAAAATTATAAGAAATATTCAAATCTTTTACCACACATGTTGCAGCTATTCCGTCACTCCAGTTATATTAGTATTATGTCGTTACTACTGTTTTTAAGTCAAAATGCATATGTACCTTGTTAACAAATATAGTTTGGTCATAGTTCATCTCTTTCTTCCCATTCTGGGGGATGGTGGTAGGCGAAAAGTTAGAACAGATACAATATTCACGAAATGGTCTACTCAAATACTTTATTTCCAGGTGTATCTTCAGTGGCATGCATACAGTCTAGAGAGCTACTAAACATGTCAATAGTACTTCCATCATAACTCTTAATGATCTGTAACTATGATTCACCAAAAAACATTTAATTAATAATTACAAACTCATAATATAGTCCAAAGGACTTCAGGGCCTCTTGGCCCATTTTTTTATAAAAAAATTCATAAATATATTTCATATTATTTTATAATTCATAAATATAATAAATGCGTTTGAGTAGGAACATGTTCAGGTTTGATTGTAGGAGCTGTTGACATTGAAATGGTGCATTTTAGATTATTTTAATAAGTAGAAGGATATTGAGCCACATGAATCGTGTGCATAATAATGCATGCATGGTCTCCTTGAGCCACATTACGTCAACAATAAAATTATCAAAAGTGTTATTTTGTGTTTGCAGTTTATCTCAAATTTGGTACATTCGAACCTCGCTTTATGCTCACATTGATAACACAGCCACCTTGCAATTAAGGTCACCCTAGGATAGTCCCTTTTTTCATATACAGTAAAGTATAAGAAATTAGTCCAGCTAATGCAATCACCTTGCTGATCAGGTCACTTTTGCCCAGTCCCAAGTTCCCAGTGCCCCGTTTCACTGTACTTGATTGTAAGACAGTACTAGACATTCGCAATTAAGACGGGGGGTAGTAGTTGACTATACTGCCCCAGACAGATATCCTACTGCAGAAGTTTGCTAAATCGGTTGTGCAGGTGTACTTTGTCCTCTACCAGTCTTTAAAAAACCAGAAACAATGTTGGCCAGTTTAATGTTTTGACTGCAGATGTTTCCAATTGTAAACAAAGCTACATTCTAATTACCAGGCACACTGTTGGCAATATTGTGGGTGCTAACTGTTAACATTAAGGCTCTGGAATTCAACATGTTCGTGCAGCTCAGGCTGCATTCATAACAAATTAATCATTGAACTTCCTGCTAATAATTACCACCTCCAGATGATTTTGGGTAACGGAACAGACAATCTCACTTTAATTAAAGCTGATGTGTGTCTGCACGCGTACCAACTCACAGCCACGTGGCGCTGTATTGGACACCAGCTTGCCAGACGGTAAAATCGGTAGGAGACTCTAAACAAGCTTCATTGGCTACCAGTGGTCATCTTGGACTTGATTCCCGCAGTTGTTTTAAAACCAAACTATGTCCGTCCTCATGCGATATATGACGATGCACTCATCAGACATAACTAGATATCTTCAGTATGACTCGGGTCATCATAATCATGAGCGATTGCAAGAGAGGGAGGGGAGAAAGAGAGAAGGAGGGAGGGTGAAGGAAATAGAGAGAGGGAGCAAGCGAGAGGGGGTTGTCAAGTTTAGTATCACCACCTGATATTGTCCAGCTTGGTGAGCAATATTTCAAGCTCGTGGAAATCCACATGGACCTTATCTAGCAGGAAGGAGTAAATACTTGCCAGACCCATTCTTCCTGCACAATTTAAACACCGCTCGTCGTAGGATGTGTCGGCTCTGAAAGAGTGTCGTTCTTTTCAATGCTGGCCTCATACACAGTTGATCAAACAATAAATTATTTGGTTATAATAAATTAGGTTAACTTACATGCTATTTATCCACCCGTCCTGGTAAGGTTTGTTTAATAGTCGTATTGGACTCCACCAAATTCTTTCACACAATCATATTTCAAATTGTGCAATTAATGACATTAATACTAGCTTACACCAACGCAATAGCTAGTCTCGTAGGTTAGAGGACGTGGATGAACACAGAATGAAGCAAGTGGACTAAGGCAAGTGTACGTCCCAATACGTAGTAATCACAGTGTATTTAAAAAGCAAAAGGAACACGAAGCTGCAACATCTCGTCAATGCTGAACGCTCTCTCGGATGTTTGTTGGTGGTGCGTTCGCCGATAATGAGCTAATCAAATACTCAGATAGTTGTTATTGGTGTTCCGAGCGTCTTGTTGGTAAAATCACATTTATTCGATGATAATTTTGCAGGCATAAACTATGCTGTTAGAGGGTTTACCTGTTAGAGTAATTGGTAACCGAGTAATATATGGGGTTTTCAAGAAAAGTGAAATTAACTGATGCGCAATTAAATGTGTAGCAGCAAATCCAGGCGTTTACCTGACTCTGTTTTATCGCTCATCTTTTTACTTTTTCAAGTAAAAAGATGAGTAGGTTTTGTTGAACGGGTAACTAATTAGAATCTCTAATTTCCTTTTGCAAACTTCGCCGGATTTTTTTATTGAATGAGTAATTGTAAACTTATTGTTTAATCCTAAAACTGCACAAATAGTTGAAAAACGTTCATTCAAATTTCAATCACACCACGTCCACGGCTCTACGACTACGGCACAGTTCACACTGTCTCCACACACCTAACTAGCCTATAGTGTAGAGCCTTACTTACTAGGATACGGCTATAAAATATAACACATTTTAGTTTACGTTATACTTTCCGGGTTTGGCATCAATCGTTTAAACATTTAAAATGACTAAATTATTAATTACATCTAGGACGTTGTTCCCTATTTGGCTTAGGCCTAGTGGTAGTCCATCTTAGCCGGGTAAATATGCATTAAATGAAAAAAAAACCTGCACACGTGAGAAAACTAATGCTTTTTAAGGCACTTGTAATAGCAACTGGAATAGTGCTCTGACCTGCCGTAATACAGTGCATTTCTGGCAGTGTGGGAAATCTTCATTTTGTTGTTAGAAAACTGAGGCTACAATATTACATTTTTGGTCACTAAACATGCCCTAGTCTGGAAAGTGTACATTTTTAGGTTTAGAAGGATGCCATTTAGCTTGCCTTTTTTGTAGCTTTGCTTGTCGTCTGCGATCATCAGGAGACCAACCATGAATAAAGACGTGTGTGAGAAGATTCTGGTGACAGGAGGGGGCATCAGTTTCAACAACCAGACTCCTATGACTCCGTCAGATGACAGTAATGTTGTTGATTGTGATATTATTCATGAAATCTTTGAGCCAGAATTAACAGTAGTGTAAAGCAGCATTTACCAAATTCTATTCTTTCTCTCCATTGTTTCCAATCGGCAGCCCCCTTTCTCCATCTCCCTCCTGTTCTCATATCCCTTTTTGCACAGTTCTCGGACTTCAGCTGTAGTGTTTTCCTGCGTCATGATGGTTTTCCACCTATGCTCTCTTCATTTGTTTGCCTGCATCCATTCTTACCAAGTGGCGAACCCATTTTATTCAGCTTCTCACCAGTTAACTTTAATAATATTTATTTATATAATATTAACAATTTATTCAAGTTACCTCTTCCGTAATCAGAAAAAATATGCCAGGATGCTGGATTGTGTCCCCAATGCTCTGCACTCTGGTGCCCAAAGACATTGTACCAAATGTCACTTGTCTACACTGCAGTTTACGAGACATGGCTATGAAGACTGTTGAATGTGTTGGTTGTATGCCATTTAAAATGCATGATATTTAAAAAAATTGAACTAGAATTGATCATACAAAACAAATAGAATTGGAAGTACTGTTATTTAAACACATGAATTTGATTAACATTTGTCTTTTTTGTAATAATATGTGAATTGAAACTGATGAACATGATTTCACAGAATGTTTAGTGGTAGAGGTCTAGAGGAGGTTAAAACGTTGTGACTGCTAATGTTTTTGGTTGTTTGCAGCCCCTACAGAACAAAAACCAAAGAGTGCAAATTCGAGAGACTATTACTGTGAGGTAAGTTGTGTTTTATCAAGGAAACAGTGTAATTGAATCATGAAGAACAGCTATAAGTGGGTACTCTTTTTTGTAAATATTGTACTGAAATAAAGAAAAAATAATGTGAAATATTAATATTGGTCTTATTTTTACCATATAATGTGTATGTAGTGCTTGCGACTAAGGTATGTGGTTTTGGATGATTTTTTAATGCTAATGACTTTCTTTATTTTTAAGACATTAAGCTACAAGTTGCTGTATTATCTATTTTTTAGCTGGAGAATCTGATTCTGAACTTGTTGTTTGCCTTCATGTGATAGTTTCAGAGGTGGAGTGGGTATTTGTCCAGTCCGGAACAATATTTTTCAGATTTTGTTGTACCACTACATCTCTATTTATACATCACAGACGGTTTTGTTGACAATTAATGTTGCTGTAAGCCATTGCATTGTTTCTGGAATATGAGGCGGGCACACTGACCGCTAAGATGGTTGGTTACAATAGACAGAGTCAGTGTATATTTTGAATACTGTCACATGTTCAACTTTGTGTTGGTGTGATGTCATCAGTGCTGTTGTTTGTGCAGGTGTGTGAGACTAACATGACTGGGGCAGTCACGTATGAGTGCCACCTTGCTGGAGCAAGACATCTCAAGGTAAGTGATGTCTCCCACAATCTAACCACTCATTGTGGGCAGACCCATTGGCAGAAATAATTTGTGGCCAGTCTTGAATGAACCAAAAGTGTGCCTTTTAGCACATGAAAGGCTTGTGTGGAAGCGATTCACATCAGTCACAGCCATTGTTGGCCAGTTTAGTTTTTTCAGTGACAAACCAGTGTCATTTAAGCCATTTATTTAATTAATACTGATCCACTGGATTTGTTTCACTACCGGTTGTGCCAATGATAGTCGCTAATGTGGGCCTCTAGACTTGGAACTATCAGTTAATTTATTGGCCAGCTGGTCCCCTCTGTCTTAAAAGTTGTAACTACCTGTCTTGGCCAGTCACCTGCTGGCAGGCGGCTCTCTGGCTAAGCCCCTGATTGTGGGCTGATCTCTTTTTGTGACATTTTTAATACCCTAACATACACACCAATTGTTATGGTTTCATTCTTATACATATATATTTTTACATTTGTTTCCATGTATGTTTTATAATGTGTGTATGCACCTATGAACGGGCTGGTCCCGGAGATATAGTAATAATAATAATAATAAATATGGTTTAAGTTTAATTCTTTGGTGGTCTTATGGGAAATGTTGAGTTTTCATCTGACTAACGGCTGTGTTTGTTTCTGATGCACCTCAGGACTGGATATATGTTTCGGTGCTCTGGAATGTTTCGGTAAAACAAATGTTTACACTGAATTAATATCGATTAGGTAACCAATAATGTCAAATTATACAGCATTAAAAAAGCTGCTTTGTAAAACATTTACTATGAGACACCAGTATAGCTTTACACCCTTATTAGATGCATAACATGCTATTCTTTTACTCAATATTGCATACAAGACTTTCTATTTTCATTGATACTTTATACAGCCAATCATCAAGTTTACGCAACCAATCACCACAAGCTGGTGTAGTCGGTGCCCCTTCTCATTAATATGTCATTATAGCCTGTCGTTATTAAGAATTAGTGATGACAGTAGCTTCCAAAATGTAATTGGCATTATATATATATAAATTTAACTTACATCCCAAATGCAGTTGAATATGTAATGTGTTTGATTGATAATCTGTTAATAATCCTGCTGTTGTGAACCACAGAAAGTACTTATAATCAAGTGCTGATGTTTGGCCATAAGTTCGAAGAGCTTTTTCCTGATCCTGTTATATGTAACATATTTTCGCACACTTAATGTTTATGTGTGTTTGACTGTTATTATGTTGTAAGATAATGCCAATTAATAACGTAAGACTAGTAATATTCAGTTTGTCAAGAAACCATATGTGCCATTTCTTCAAGTGCATGATTTGGGATGAAATGCAGATACTGATGTTGAATGGAAAACTAGAATTACTTACATTGGTTCAGTCACCATTTAACCAACTTTGCAAGACACACAGAAATGACTGAATTAACCACCTTTAGGTTAAACTCTGCATAGTTGGACAGTGTGGTTGGTAGCAGTTATTTCGAGAGTGAAACTTGCTCGGGAATTTGAAGAAATGGTCTAAGGCTATGGTTTCATGTATTGCTGAATACGTGTTGTTTCAAACACTGTCTAACTGTTTCGGGACATTTTCAGACTGCACAAAGTGCAGTTAAGAATGTGCTGAGCTAACAGTTGTGGGAGACTTTTCCCTAACTGGCCCGCTCTCCCCTGTTGTTCTTTCAGAACATAGAGAACATGAAGATTGGCGGTGAGTGGCAGCAGGGAACTGACTTTTGTGGCTCGACAGACAAAAGTTGTCCCGCTCCTTAATTGCTGCAGAATGCACCAGAACTGGTCATATGACGCTTAGATCTGGTGACTTAGGTCACAGGCTTAAGTTGCTTCTCACAGTTTTAACCCTTTCACAACATGTGTTCAGTAATTGTTTTACACAGGTTTATGCAGCATGGTCAGTGTTACTAAGTAGTTGTGTATGACAGAATCTCATTTATGAGTCGTAATGTTTAGACAGCAGAAGTCAGATGTATTTCATTTCCATAGAACTGGTTCGATCAATGAAAGTTTTTGTCCAGAACTCTTGAGTTTACCGTCTCTCCCTCTTAGCTATATGTAGTGATATAAGATAGCAACTATCACTATAAAAAAATATATGTGTAAATTGAACTTTAAAAAAGTGATACATATCACCAGTTCTTGTGCTAAGGACAATTAATATCACAAAGTATAAACTACTGATCGTGGCTAGTTGGTTATGTAAACCCAGGTTATGGCTGTTGTTTCCAAACATTTAGACATGTAATAATATGTTAGCTCAGAAAGACATTGACTTAAAATTATTATAGTTAGCAGCTTTTTAATTGGAAAGTATTGAACCATAGGCAGGTTTTGAAATGGAAATAATGCAGAAAATTTTAAATGTCATGTTTATGTTACTAATTTGTTGTGATCGTTTATAATATAATTGTCAGTGGTTTAAGAAGACTTTCTTGCATATATCGTTAATAGATTTTATCAAAGCTTTTCAGGCGTATGTAGTTTTACAACGCTCTTGGAAAGAATATGACCAATTTAATACCATTGGTAGTCTACATAAAGTTAACATGTTTATACAGATGCTGTGAAAGGGTTAATTATTCTGTATTGAGTTCTCTGTAAAGAGAAGTAGAAAGTTTGCTGCAAAACATTTGCTGGAATGTTTCTTGCACATCGAGGGGCGGTGTCTCTCTTCGATGGAAATGTAAGTATGCAGTATTTACGATTTGCAGCTCTTAAAGTGAAGAACAAATCTGGGTTTGATTACCAAGAATTGACTGGTTATAACACCAGAAATTTACATTTGTTATTACCATTTACACACAAAGGATGATTTTTAAAAATTTGGACATTTTAGCTGATCACAAAGTTATTAGTAAATAACTTTTACAATTGATATAATAATTTATTTCCTGTATCATAGGTTATGAAGGTGCATACTATTAGCATTATTATAACAATACATTTAAACTCAATATTTGTTTGGTTATGGAATACATTGGTCCTTTACAGTTATTAAGATTGGATCCTAGGCATAAATTTCAGTTACACTTTTCTATAATCAATTACATTCAATTTTTTTTATCATTGTAATCAAACCCAGGTCTGGTGATTAAGTGCAGTGACTTTGTTCTACTTTTGAAGAAAAACTGTTTTGCATAGAAATGCTGGATCAAACATTCTTACGAAGTTATTTATAAAATGTAAGTGATGCAAGACATTTACATTTTAAGACTGCTGTGATAAACATAGATATTTATCACAAAGTGAATGATAAGATACTGCTTTCGTAAACCAGCATTTCACTGAAAACACGTTTTGCTTCTATGAAAAATATATCACTATAAGACACTCAATCTTCCGTGTATTCCTCGGTCTGGTTTGGCATTCAATAAAACCTGCCCTGGACAATAGGTTTATGAAGCATTTCTCTGATAAAGTTGTGTAAGTCTTGTTCTGATGTTGTCAAAGTTCTTCTGTGTTATATTGAGCTAAGCTCCTTTTGCAAGTAACAATAATAACAATATTATACATAGTTTGATCACTGATGAACTGCCAGATTAATGTTATTGCTATTACGTGTACCATTGGCTTCCAATATAAGTTATCTGTACGAAATAGATTAAAACAAAAATTTACAGGGAGAGTAAGGAGGATTTCATGATATGACAGAATTGTCATGGTACATCCTCAAAATATATCACAACATTTTTAATAGTAAATGATCAATAAATTACAATTGGTAATGATCTGTGATCCCCTGTTATGTGATCATTGAAGCTACCACGGGTCCCCTGTTGTGTGATCATTGAGGCTACCAGGGGTCCCCTGTTATGTGATCATTGAAGCTACCACGGGTCCCCTGTTGTGTGATCATTGAAGCTACCAAGGGTCCCCTGTTATGTGATCATTGAAGCTACCACGGGTCCCCTGTTATGTGATCATTTGATCATTTAAGCTACCAGGGATCCTTGTTATGTGATCACAGTGGCTACCAGCAGCCCCCTGTTATGTGATCATTGAGGGATTTGAGGCAACCTGGTGTTCCCTGTTATGACCAATGTGGCTACCAGGGGTCCCCTGTTATGTGATTATTGAGGCTACCAGGGGTCTCCTGTTATGTGATCATTTAGGCTACCAGGGGTCCCCTGTTATGTGATCATTGAGGCTACCAGGGGTCCCCTGTTATGTGATCATTGGGGCTACCAGGGGCCTCCTGTTATGTGATGAATTATGCTACCTGGGGTCCTGTTATATGATCAGTGTCACTATGAAGCGAATCAAGTGATCAAAGCAGCTAACGGGGTGCCTTTCTAGTCATGTCAGATGTGTCACATAGATCCAATTATTGTACTGAAATAACCCTAATGCTTGAATATTTCCAAACTTTGTAAAATTAACCGAATATGAACCACAATCCAAGTAAAGCCATGCACACACACATGTCGTTGCATCTAGTGGACAACCAAACGACAATCGAGCTATATGGAATGATGCTATATTCATATAATTTGTCCTTTATTTTGTTTGAATGTCGTTTGTGCAAAAAGGATTTTTTTCATGAAATTTTGTTTCAAAACATTAATTCCTTGGGCGATGACGTATACCGTACCTTGTACCGCTTAACATATACGGTATGTTCTGTAAACTGTATGTAGCCATATAACACACAATGCCATTATTTACTGTTGTTGGATATGGGTGGGAATTACCATGCTGTCTTCCCCCACAGCCCCCCGGGATACAGGGTCGATGAAGAGGAAGACCAAGGGAATCCTCCCTGAGGTGACGAGTACTAAACCAGGGCGCGCCATCTTCCCGGCAACAAAGGCCATCCTTGACAGCTGCACCAAGCCTCTCATAGGTAACGCATGACATTTCTACATCAGTCAGTTGACAAAGGCCATCCTTGACAGCTGCACCAAGCCACTCATAGGTAACATATGACATTTCTACATCTGTCAGTTGACAAAGGCCATCCTTGACAGCTGCACCAAGCCACTCATAGGTAACATATGCCATTTCTACATCTGTCAGTTGACAAAGGCCATCCTTGACAGCTGCACCAAGCCACTCATAGGTCACACATGCCATTTCTGCATCTGTCAGTTGACAGAGGCCATCCTTGACAGCTGCACCAAGCCACTCATAGGGAACATATGACATTTCTACATCTGTCAGTTGACAAAGGCCATCCTTGACAGCTGCACCAAGCCACTCATAGGTAACATATGCCATTTCTACATCTGTCAGTTGACAAAGGCCATCCTTGACAGCTGCACCAAGCCACTCATAGGTCACACATGCCATTTCTGCATCTGTCAGTTGACAGAGGCCATCCTTGACAGCTGCACCAAGCCACTCATAGGTAACATATGACATTTCTACATCTGTCAGTTGACAAAGGCCATCCTTGACAGCTGCACCAAGCCACTCATAGGTAACACATGCCATTTCTGCATCTGTCAGTTGACAAAGGCCATCCTTGACAGCTGCACCAAGCCACTCATTGGTGACACATGACATATCTACATCTGTCAGTTGACAGAGGCCATCCTTGACAGCTGTTCCAAGCCACTCGTAGGTAACACATGCCATTTCTGCATCTGTCAGTTGACAAAGGCCATCCTTGACAGCTGCACCAAGCCACTCATTGGTGACACATGACATATCTACATCTGTCAGTTGACAGAGGCCATCCTTGACAGCTGTTCCAAGCCACTCGTAGGTAACACATGCCATTTCTGCATCTGTCAGTTGACAAAGGCCATCCTTGACAGCTGTACCAAGCCTCTCATAGGTAACACATGACATTTATACAATTGTCAGTTGACAATGCCCATCATTGACAGCTGTTCCAAGCCAGTCATAGGTAACACATGACATATCTACACCTGTCAGTTGACAATGGCCATCCTTGACAGCTGTACCAAGCCACTCATAGGTAACACATGACATTTCTTCATATGTCAGTTGACAAAGGCCATCCTTGACAGCTGTACCAAGCCTCTCATAGGTAACACATGACATTTATACAATTGTCAGTTGACAATGCCCATCATTGACAGCTGTTCCAAGCCAGTCATAGGTAACACATGACATATCTACACCTGTCAGTTGACAATGGCCATCGTTGACAGCTGTATCAAGCCTCTCATAGGTAACACATGACATATCTACATCTGTTAGTTGACAAAGGCCATCCTTGACAGCTGTACCAAGCCACTCATTGGTAACACATGACATATCTACATCTGTTAGTTGACAAAGGCCATCCTTGACAGCTGTACCAAGCCACTCATTGGTAACACATGACATATCTACATCTGTCAGTTGACAATGGTCATCCTTGACAGCTGTACCAAGCCACTCATTGGTAACACATGACATATCTACATCTGTTAGTTGACAAAGGCCATCCTTGACAGCTGTACCAAGCCACTCATTGGTAACACATGACATATCTGCATCTGTCAGTTGACAGAGGCCATCCTTGACAGGTGTCCCAAGCCACTCATAGGTAACACATGACATATCTACCCCTGTCAGTTGACAAAGGCCATCCTTGACAGCTGCACCAAGCCACTCGTAGATAACACATGACCTTTATACATATGTCAGTTGACAAAGGCCATCCTTGACAGCTGTACCAAGCCTCTCCTAGGTAACACATTACATTTTTACGTCTGTCAGTTGACAATGGCTATCGTTGACAGCTGTACCAAGCCTCTCACAGGTAACACATGACATTTCTACATCTGTCAGTTGACAAAGGCCATCCTTGACAGCTGTACCAAGCCAGTCATAGGTAACACATGACATATCTACACCTGTCAGTTGACAGTTGCCATCCTTGACAGCTGCACCAAGCCACTCGTAGATAACACATGACATTTTTACAACTGTTAGTTGACAAAGGCCATCATTGACAGCTGTTCCAAGCCAGTCATAGGTAACGCATGACATATCTACACCTGTCAGTTGACAATGGCCATCCTTGACAGCTGTACCAAGCTTCTCATAGGTAACACATGACATTTCTACATCTGTCAGTTGACAATGGCCATCCTTGACAGCTGTACCAAGCCTCTCATAGGTAACACATGACATATCTACACCTGTCAGTTGACAAAGGCCATCCTTGACAGCTGTACCAAGCCAGTCATAGGTAACACATGACATATCTACACCTGTCAGTTGACAAAGGCCATCCTTGACAGCTGCACCAAGCCTCTCATAGGTAACACATGACATTTCTACATCTGTCAGTTGACAAAGGCCATCCTTGACAGCTGCACCAAGCCACTCATTGGTGACACATGACATATCTACACCTGTCAGTTGACAAAGGCCATCCTTGACAGCTGCACCAAGCCACTCATTGGTGACACATGACATATCTACACCTGTCAGTTGACAAAGGCCATCCTTGATAGCTGTACCAAGCCACTCGTAGGTAACACATGACATTTCTACATCTGTCAGTTGACAATGGCCATCCTTGACAGCTGTACCAAGCCTCTCATAGGTAACACATGACATTTCTACATCTGTCAGTTGACAATGGCCATCCTTGACAGCTGCACCAAGCCTCTCATAGGTAACACATGACATTTCTACATCTGTCAGTTGACAATGGCCATCCTTGACAGCTGCACCAAGCCTCTCATAGGTAACACATGACATTTCTACAACTGTTAGTTGACAAAGGCCATCATTGACAGCTGTTCCAAGCCACTCGTAGGTAACACATGACATTTCTACATCTGTCAGTTGACAATGGCCATCCTTGACAGCTGCACCAAGCCTCTCATAGGTAACACATGACATATCTACACCTGTCAGTTGACAGTTGCCATCCTTGACAGCTGCACCAAGCCTCTCATAGGTAACACATGACATTTCTACAACTGTTAGTTGACAAAGGCCATCCTTGACAGCTGTACCAAGCCAGTCATAGGTAACACATGACATATCTACACCTGTCAGTTGACAGTTGCCATCCTTGACAGCTGCACCAAGCCTCTCATAGGTAACACATGACATTTCTACAACTGTTAGTTGACAAAGGCCATCATTGACAGCTGTTCCAAGCCAGTCATAGGTAACGCATGACATATCTACACCTGTCAGTTGACAATGGCCATCCTTGACAGCTGCACCAAGCCTCTCATAGGTAACACATGACATTTCTACAACTGTTAGTTGACAAAGGCCATCATTGACAGCTGTTCCAAGCCACTCGTAGGTAACACATGACATTTCTACATCTGTCAGTTGACAATGGCCATCCTTGACAGCTGCACCAAGCCTCTCATAGGTAACACATGACATATCTACACCTGTCAGTTGACAGTTGCCATCCTTGACAGCTGCACCAAGCCTCTCATAGGTAACACATGACATTTCTACAACTGTTAGTTGACAAAGGCCATCCTTGACAGCTGTACCAAGCCAGTCATAGGTAACACATGACATATCTACACCTGTCGGTTGACAGTTGCCATCCTTGACAGCTGCACCAAGCCTCTCATAGGTAACACATGACATTTCTACAACTGTTAGTTGACAAAGGCCATCATTGACAGCTGTTCCAAGCCAGTCATAGGTAACGCATGACATATCTACACCTGTCAGTTGACAATGGCCATCCTTGACAGCTGTACCAAGCTTCTCATAGGTAACACATGACATTTCTACATCTGTCAGTTGACAATGGCCATCCTTGACAGCTGTACCAAGCCTCTCATAGGTAACACATGACATTTCTACATCTGTTAGTTGACAATGGCCATCCTTGACAGCTTTACCAAGCCAGTCATAGGTAACGCATGACATATCTACACCTGTCAGTTGACAATGGCATCCTTGACAGCTGCACCAAGCCTCTCATAGGTAACACATGACATTTCTACATCTGTCAGTTGACAATGGCCATCCTTGACAGCTGTACCAAGCCGCTCATAGGTAACACATGACATATCTGCATCTGTCAGTTGACAAAGGCCATCCTTGACAGCTGCACCAAGCCACTCATTGGTGACACATGACATATCTACACCTGTCAGTTGACAAAGGCCATCCTTGACAGCTGCACCAAGCCACTCATTGGTGACACATGACATATCTACACCTGTCAGTTGACAAAGGCCATCCTTGATAGCTGTACCAAGCCACTCGTAGGTAACACATGACATTTCTACATCTGTCAGTTGACAATGGCCATCCTTGACAGCTGTACCAAGCCTCTCATAGGTAACACATGACATTTCTACATCTGTCAGTTGACAATGGCCATCCTTGACAGCTGCACCAAGCCTCTCATAGGTAACACATGACATTTCTACATCTGTCAGTTGACAATGGCCATCCTTGACAGCTTTACCAAGCCTCTCATAGATAACACATGACATTTCTACATCTGTCAGTTGACAATGGCCATCCTTGACAGCTGTACCAAGCCTCTCATAGGTAACACATGACATTTCTACATCTGTCAGTTGACAATGGCCATCCTTGACAGCTGCACCAAGCCTCTCATAGGTAACACATGACATTTCTACATCTGTCAGTTGACAATGGCCATCCTTGACAGCTTTACCAAGCCTCTCATAGATAACACATGACATTTCTACATCTGTCAGTTGACAATGGCCATCCTTGACAGCTTTACCAAGCCTCTCATAGATAACACATGACATTTCTACATCTGTCAGTTGACAATGGCCATCCTTGACCGCTGTTCCAAGCCAAGGTAACACATCACATGACATTTCTACATGTCTCATTTGTCATGTATTAGAAGGTCAGTTCTTACAGCACTGTATCCAGTTCTCAGGACTGCTCAAAACGCTTTACACTTTATTCTCTGGCAGACCTGTTCAATCGAACATCATCTCAACTTCTCTGGGAAACATCCATCCACGCTGCAATTAATGTGTGAAGACTATTCGTACAAAGATATCTGCCATTGTCTTTAACCAAGTATTCATTGATACAGCTGAGTGAACTGAAGCAACATAGAGTAAACGAACTTGCCCAAGGTTTGACATGGCAACACAGGATTCACTCCCGGATTCCCTCAGTTGAGAGTTTGATTCTCTAGCCACTGCACTCTGCACATATGTATATTGTTTTTATAGTCAGGATAATGAACATTTCTGTCAGATTTACTTTCCAAATAAATTTAATATGCTTTAGAGTTAAGTTACCATATTTGACCTTCTAAGAGTACATCTGCTCTTTTTTAACCAGCTATCTCATGGAATTGGTATTTTTTAGGTGGAATTGCTAGTCTGTAATTGATATGATAATGTGATTGACCCCAAGAGGCTCCCTCTGTTGACAGGGATGAATTTCATCACCGAGTGTCAGGTATCTGACGGGAACTTTGAGCCTCGCTACATCTGCCAACTATGTCAGGGAAAGTGCGACCCCCGAACTCTCCTGTCGCACATCCTTGGAGGCAAGCACAGGATCGCATACTTTGTGAGTAGCTAGTGCTGCCCTCTGTCCGTGGAGTCTTAACAACATTTTAAATCATAGCTTGTATTGTTAACGCCTTGTAAATTAGGTCTAGTATTTTCCATATGTGCAAAAATATACACACTACATATTTCTGGGCAATATACTTCTTTATTAAAAGATTACACTTTGATCACCAAGTAAATAAATAGTTCTTGGAGGATGTTTCAACACAATTTCATATTGTTTTGTC